>VYZX01021405.1:43099-63846 GCA_013401335.1 Brachypteracias leptosomus | reverse complement strand
AAGCTATGTATTCATCTATCAAAAAGTATCGGCAGATGAAAACTGTGAAATAAGAGCTATTTGAAGATCTTAAAATTAACACAGTGCTGACACGTCTGGCAGCTCTTCAGGAACAGTAAAAGATGTTGATACACAGGCTGGTGTGACTGCCAGGATTCCAGAATCTTGGAGAGTTTCTAAATGAAGAAATTACACTTGTGGTTGAACAAACAACTGATAGGATTGTCCCTTAAAAGGAGGTGGGGGAGACAACCTTATTAGAAAGGTTGGCTTTAAAGTTTTTGTTGTTTTTAACACATACAAATACATTTATATAAATCACTGATTTTTAGCAACAGGAATTTACTCATCTGAGTCACTGGTTTTAATTTTTCTTTGGCAAAGGTCAACCAATTGGATATAGTTATAGATATTTATTTGTCCAAATAAAAGAAAATCTGTCCAAAAGAAATAATTTAGAAGAGGGTTTCAGTTAGGATAATATTATAGCTTCCTCAAGCTCTAGCTTATTAGTACATCTTTTATCTTACAGTAACTACATCTTTCATCTAGCAATTAAAAATACTGCTACAAAAAAAAAGAAACCCAGAAGCCAGGCAGTAGAGCTATCTTACACCGAGAATCTATTAAAAAAACCTTAATTTTCTCTTAAATTTAAATAAGTCTGCAGATGAGTTATCAAGATGACTAACTAAGATTAGGATCATAGAAAAACTTGGGGTTTAAGGGATGTGTTGAGGTCATGTTCAACTTCTGGCTCAAAGCATAACTAAATCAGATCAACTGCCTTGCTATTACATCCAGTGAAGTCCTGAAAATCTCAAAGGATGCAGATTTCACCACCTCATCATACAACTCTCCAAGTGTTTAAGCGTTCTCAGGATGAAGAATTTTCTTATGTCCAATTAGAACAGCTCTTTTTCAAATCTGTGACTAAGCGGGCAAATAGCAACTTACCAACAAGCCAAAACATTTTTAAGAGCCTGACAACCACACCTAATGTTATCTTGTTAAGATAAGAAAAATATCTTAATGAAAGAATACTTAAACATAGCTACGGTTTGCCATGTAAAAAAAAAATTAAAAAAATCCTTCATTAGAAGCTACAGTGGCCAGTTTTCTATGACTTAAAAGTGCACATATGTATACTTAAAAATTACTTATGTATGAATATGTATTACTTATAATTTACTGCTTTCTGCCTCAGCACAGTGAAGATTGTCTTAATTACAAAACTATACTTTAGGCACAAAGAAATGATGCACATAAATATACATACTGACATGTATACATCATTTAACTCTCTCAGCTATCATTGGGTAAACTATATTTTCTTCCTGAACAGAACTTGAAAATGAAGGTTGGGCAAGAAACACATTAGCTATCATGGACTCTTACTATACGAAAGTGAGTCTAGGTTTGTAAGGAACCACAGAAGGAGACAATAGACAGTTCTGAGACTTGGTCTTTTACCAAATTGAAATTAAAAAGGTGTTACTAAAAATCACTTCTTGATTTTTTGAAAATTTCAAATCAACAGCAACTTAAGTCACTTTGTTTTGCTTACCCCACATCACTTGTGATGAACCCGATGAACTGTAATCTTCAAAATTTCTTGAAGATGCAATACAAAAAGAAGTTTAAAAAAAAAAAAAAAAGCTTGAGACAACCACACTTCTGGAAACTAAACAAATGCCACAACGTAGGCCAGAAAACCTTTTGTTTCCTTCAAATGATTTCTATACTTCCAACAGTTCAGAATACTCTGAAGCATTCAATTTCACAGCCAAGACTAGAAGCACATTTCCCTCTGCCACCACCACACATCTTTCAGAAATTACCTGAGACGTAGGTGAAGATGGGGAAAATACTTTGTTAGCCCAACACCCTCAGCATTCTCCTGAAAGAGCCACAGCTGACAAAGAGATGGAGCTTCCAGAACCAAACCCAGAACTAAAGTTAGAGCAAAAAATCGAGTTCCTGAATATTTGTAACACCATTTCTCTGCTCAGTAGTATTCAAACAAGAAATACTGACATTTTACAATCATTTTTAAGGACTTGCAAAAAAACCAAAAGTTCAAGTCCACCACTAGGAGAACTCAGGCCCATCTTTTCACATGCTCTACTGCACTATCACAACAAGAATTAAATCAGAAGTTGTTATGGTCTGAAAAAGTATTAGATGCTCCTGTTTTTATTTAAGGCACCCACAGATGTAGATTAGTGCTGTAAGAACAGGAGGGGAAGAAGAAAAAAAAAAGAGACTTTCTACGCAACACCCTTCACACTGCATATTTTTTTCCCTTTTCAAAAGTATACTACTATATCCCAAAAACACACTGGTAAGTCCTTGTCCTCATTCACAGTTCAATAAATATCAAACCCTTCTTTTGCTATCTAAATATCTTATTGAATTCTATGACTGTTTTTTTCCTCCTCTCTCCCTCATGTACAATGAAAGATAGTACTTGACAAATACCTAAAGTAGTCTTTCTTATCCTTGCAAAAAATCAACAGGTAGCATTAGCAAGTTGCAAAATGGAAGACAGCAGTTTGCTTCTAAGTTGCTGGACTTTGAATAATGTTATATAAAGCCAAGTACCTACTAGATGAAAAATTAAAATTATCTGACAAATTAGTTGTGCAAGAAGTTATTCAACATTTAAACCACAGAAAATTCATAGCAAAACACAGCATTAAGAAAGTCAACGGAGATGAAAATATTTAACTTCTTTTTGTACAGACACTTTAATTACCACTCTTTGACCTGCTTACTGTTACTCAGCTTTATTTGCATGAATTTCTTCCTAGAAGAGTAGATGTAGACATAGTATAGTCATTTTCTGATATAATTAACAAACATTTCACCCTCCAGTAAAACAAAACTCTGATTTTGGTAATATCATCACCCTGTTTACAGAACAATGCGTTACCAAATTCTGTATTTGCATACATTAACATACACGTACAGAATTGTTAACAAATATATTTGAAATTCCCACTTAGGACCAGCATTTTTAATGCATTTCCCCATAGTTTTGGGGCATAACAAGCAACAAATAAAACAATCTCTCCCTTTCAATGGTTACAATGAAGAATTGTCAGATGGGGATGAGGTCAAGAGATAACATGTTTGAACAAAACGGTAACCTAAAAGGCAACAATTTGCCAGCTGCAGATACCATATGCCCAAGTTTATCTGACAAAGTAACAGAAACCATTAAAAAAATATGTAGATTTTCATTAAGATGTACAAGAACTAAAAGGAGAAAAAAGTTCAGTGTGTTAACAGATTATGAAGCTATGAATCCCTACTTCAGCATTCAAAATATTAATATGCAGTTAAAAATAATCATTATGCAGGTATGCTCCCAACAGATTTTTTTTTGTTGTTAAGGCTTTGTTTAAATTATATATATGTATAGACTCTATTCAAAAACCATTAAGGAGAAATGGAAAAAATATTTGCCACAAAGTATAACATTACAAGGAATGAACAAACAAGCATTAAATGCACACAGAATCTCTCCCCTGATAAGTAGTAATGTTAAGTGACAATGCTACTGCCTAACTATTTAAATGCTGACTGAATTTTTTTACCTCTGTTTCATCTCTTAAATTAAAATTGGAAAAAAAGTATCTCCAAAGAAAGAAAACACTCGTAAGAAAACAAAGGGAAGTAGGAATAGTAAAAAAATAAAAACAAGCAAGAAAAACTGCACTTTTTTGACAGTTCAGGGCATGCAAGTTATCACAGGAACACTAAGGAATATAATTCGAAATTGCTAAACAACATTTAAAATATTTACTGTGGCTTTCAATTTTTTTTCCATTGACTATTCATTTCAGTTTGAAAAATTATTTTTTCAAATATTTTTTATTATTAAGAACACTTAAAGTATCAAAGTTTACTTCTACTGTGATTTTTTTTACATGAGTCTTGCACACACGAAGAGATGGTCACTAATGACTAGTGTATCATGCTAGATATCCCTTCCTTTATGATGAAGGCACCTGGCCATTAATAATAATTTGCTGATATATTAACTCCTCCACCAGTGCACATAAATTGTTTTATTTCATTCAGATGAGACCACCATAATATCTAAAATACTGCTATCCCAGATCACTTTAAATACTCAAAACATAATGCTTTCCTTACTGCTTTCTTCTCCTTTTCATGAAAGATATTAAAAAAACCCTTTAAAAATCCTTACAAATGACAGGAGTTAAATGGAAGAAAGTTGGGTTCTTATGATTTTAAAGAAAACTGAGATTTGGCTTCATAAAGCAAATGCAAATGATCATCCCAAACTAATTAGAGTTTCAAGTATTTCCTGTCTGAAATTGTAACAAGTTACAACAAAACTGTCAGCAGATGCCTTTATTACCTAAGCACTGATGTCAAAATAATGCATCAAGATCTAGAATGCCATCATTGCTGATAAAGTTGCTTCTTTGGCACAATGGCTTATTTCCACAATAAGGCTCATCTGCCAGTGCAGAAGACATACCTTTCTTCTGGTATGTGGGGGATGGAACAGTGGAGCATTTGAATTTATTTAGGCCAGATGAGCAGGATTGCAGCCTTCAAGTTTCAAAGGAAGAATAAAATACTTTTAATCCCCTGAAGCCAAAAGTCATTTGGAATTCTTCCTAGATGTTGTGAGATGATTATGAAACTGGCTACTTTCCCAGTCAAATGGCCTAGAAATATCCTTATCTCTAAAGTTTCTGCTTGCTCCCAGGTAGATCAACCTGCCAATCCTGACCTTCTACAAGCTGCAAAAAGCTGACTGTAACAGAAGCTACAATGTTTCTTATCCCACATGCGATATATCATCTGAAAGGGAAAGTGAAAACAGGAAGCAAAAGGTGTCCAAGAAGTTACTCCCATCAGACTCACTCCTATTTCCCACCCCTCCCCCCACAGTCAGTATATACCAAAGCTGTAAAGTAAGCAGCAAAACTGTTAAAATAAGTGTCAACAACAAACTTCCAACAAATCTAGTCTCTTTTAGAGGTTCCAATACATCCACTTCCCCTACAAATGAACTTTACAATTGCTTGATAAAAGGTCTGACACTTCATAAGAAAATTAAAGAAATTCTTTTCTTTACAACATAAATCATCTTATGAAACCTACAACAACAAAGCAAATCCAGTCATCACAGCATTCCAGTGAACTTCCCACTGAAACTGTCCTAATTTCACCACAGGTGAGATTATCCCATTATGCAGTTTGATGACATTCATATTCATTAATAGAATCTCTTCAACCACAAAAAAATACAACAAAATAAAGAACACATCTCTTAAGTAAGACACTGTATTCTTGGCTTTATTAATGAAACTAAACATTTAGCGATACATTCATAAGTGAAAATAGCTTTTTAAGAAGTGCTTACAATCTTTCAAGAAGGTGTAGTCCAGTGAAGGAGCCATTCCTCAACTCTGTTATTTTATTGTTGCTCAGAATCCTGTAAACAAAAACAGATAAGAACAACATAAGTTTGGTATAAAATTATTTGCTGCAGCTTATATGCCTGGTGTAAATTTTTGTTTAACATCCTTTATACCAAACTACAATGCCAAACTCATTGTCTGAGGTAACAGCACTGTTTAAATGCTATGAAGGAGGAAAAGAGGATTTTCTATGTTATGTGCTGTAAGTACCATGCAGGCTTATGTAATTAAAAAGTACACCCATATAGGATTATTGTAATAAAACACCAGAACTGGCATAACAGAAAAGGAAGTTTTAAACAACCAATCTACATATACAACATTCTGCTCTTCTATACCTATTTTGGTTTTCAGAACCAGGCAGCACATGACCCATGTCCCATTTCCTCTGCTGTCACCCTCAGCCACCCACACTTTTCCCACGTTGTGCCACCTTTCCCAGCCACCCTCCGCACATTCAACCTTCTCCCCTATGCAGTCTTTTTAAGACATCTGCAAATAAGTTCAGCAAGTGCTCCTTTAAGAGAGAAAAGGACAGATAAAAGTAAAGGACCACAGAATGGCAAATTCCCTCTTCCAAACGAATAACTAGATCAGGCCCACGTAGCCAACCAAGTACACTAGTCTCCCACCACAGCTGTCTGCAGATGCAAATTATCCTCAAGCCAGGAAATCCTCTGAATAGCTAGATGCTCCCTTACTTAGAAATACCTGCTTTATATACAGCTACCTATTTCTGTCACAAAAATGTCTATTTTCCATTTGAACCATGTAAAACTTTGGTATCCACAATGCTCCTTATGAAAAGTTTTGCAATACAAAGCCCCATTCTACAAAGAAGTTGTCTCATTCATTTTGAACACAGGTCCTACTACCTCCATTTGATGCTCCATATTTCTTATACTGAAACAAGCAGCAATAAACTCCCACCTACCATGTCTTTATCATGTATAATTATGAAGACATCTGCATGGTCTTTGCCAGATCGAAGATTCATGTTTTACTTACTCTTCACACAACGGTCATTTTCTGCAGCCTTAATTTCTGAGCTCTTTCCAGCTTCACTACACTCAAAAAATTCTTAGATAAGACCACCAGAACCGAAATAGCATTCAACACACAGACAAGTCACAAACCAACTCAGTGGAATAATGATGTTGTGTTTCGTTTCCTACCATTTTCCTAACCTCCGATTAGTCTTTACCACTTGTACTAAGAACTGAAGATTTCTAGTTAGCTCGGTGCCCATCATCTTACATATGAAGACAGAATTCTCATTATCCCCCAACACAATTTCCATTTTTCTACAGCATGCTGCTTCTTCCATTTTATTGTCCAGTTATTAATTTCATAAACTTCTTCCAAAATTCTTCAATTTACCCTCATTTTTATTATATCAAGCAACTCACCAAACCGTCAACCCCCTACTCAGACTGTTTTACAGGTCATTAAGAAATACATTGTGCATTACAGGTCTCTAAGACTCCACCCCACTAAGAGGACTAACCATTTACTTCCACATCCAGTTCTTATCCTTCAGCAAGTCAGCTGTTCATACAATGATTTTCCATTTTAGGTTGACATACTATTTCACCAAATGCCTTTGGCAAGAGACTGAGAGATGCCTTTTGGAAAAGCATCTATGTCTCATTGCATTAACTGGATCATCCCTGTAAATATTTTGCTGATTCTGATGAAATCCACAGGTTTGTACATCTCCATTAAAAGAGATGTACATTTTCCAGACTATATGTCTCTCTCTTTATCCACGTATCCAATTATTTTAAATTCTATTGACTTGTTCAACACAAACATCTGACTTGGAACCACGCAGTTCCCCTAAACTCCTGCTGCACTCATAAAATTCAGCATTTGCCATCCCGTCCAGTCCTCAATAATCAAGTTCAAAGCAAGACTTCAGACATTCATCATTTGACTTTTTCATCCCTGAGCTCTAAAAGCTCTCCAGTGCACATCATGTTCTCCTGGAAATTTATTCACTCTGTCAGTTTGCTCCATGCCTTCTGCTACAGTCACTTCAATTTCAGACAGGTCCTGTATCAAATGCATCCTGCAGATCTAAGATGTCCAAGCACTTCTTCAATTACATCTTCAGGCTGGATAACTACTTCCACACTTGCAGCTGCCACTAGGAGATTTCTTTCCAGTCTACTACATCTTCCAGATATCATTTACAATAACCATAAGCCAAACACACACGCACCCCTCTTTCCTCCCATATATAATTTTTGTTACCCAAAGACAAGGATTAGTACTTCAAAACACATCATGAATAAGATAAAATTAAAGTACAGGAACACCAATCTATGAGAACAGCACCATTTTCATGCAACTGTGTATTACACCTAGTAGTTTTCTACAGGTTTCTCAAAGATTGCCTCAAACCTCTGTGGTTTATACAAAAACACAGGGCAGGCAATTTTGTCTCAAAGCTCTGGCTTTGAGTCAATCTCTCTCTCTCAATCTCACATATACAGAATCAAGACAGCTGAACAAATTATTTGAAAGTCTTTTCATTTCCAGCCTGACAAACGGAAGGTTTGAAAATTCTTGAGGTTAAGATTAAATCATTCAATAAGGTATCAGTTCTGATGCTAAAAGAAGCAGATTTCTTTCCTTCCCCTCCCCTTACTGTCACATCATGTATTTCTGCATCTCATCTCAAATCATCCCTGGTGCCCACTGCTCCACCAGCAACTAACATTAAACTACACATTTACCCAAGGCATCTTTTAAGAGATTAATTTATACGTCAAATGCAAAAGCGTATTCAACATAGTATGCTAGACAGATAGCTAATCCCAGGTGAAGACTGATCACAGGAATGGTGGAAAGGATGAGAAAAAAATACTTAAAAGTATACAGAGGATTTGCTGTTGTATGCGCTTATAATGCCTGTAATATTCCCTGGAGTGTCAGCTTAAGAAAATTTGCTCTGTGAAAATATAGCTTTAGAGTCAAATATATTAAGCTACCTTACAGGAAGCAGGAAAATTGCCCCTTGGCTGCAGCTGTGACAATCTAGATGACCAAGCAAATGAAACACAGTATTTTTTAAAAGCAGATGGACAAATCAAAGCAGCCCAGGTATTCCTCAGAAACCTACATCTTTTTCAAGGAATGCTTGCATCAAGAAGGCCCAACATGTAACAGAAAAATCAGAATACACATTCACAATACTGAAAGTTTGGAAAAATATAATAATAATAATCATAATCAACAACTTGGAATGCCTGAAAAACTAGTAAAATTTAACTGAAGCATTAAAAATACACATCCTAAAGTCTTTATAACTACTTTCCCTTCTACTCAAAAAGAAAAAGGTTTCAACCTCAAGAGTAAGTATTATTTGCAGAAATCATAGGTACATGATTCATTCTTCAAACCAAATCTATTTATTTCAACATCCTTCTTGGTTTCAGAAACATATGCAGGAAGAAAAAGAATAAAGAAATTAATGAAGAAGTTTATAAAAAACCTCATTAATAGTTAATGCAAACTGAACTTAAGGCATAACAAGAGCAGCAAGAAAAAGCACAGACCTATTTCAGACTTATGGATAAAATAATAAGAAGAAACATGAGGTTCAGAAAATATCCAAGTCAACACAAGCAAGCAAAATACAATCTTTGGTAGCGTAGAAACAATTTATATTTTAGTTATAATTGAGTTCATCTTAAGATTTATTGATTTTACCTGTACTTTCTCCAGATAAAGGTGCTACTCAAAATGGAGCAGAAACCATTTCAAAAGTAGCTATAACTGACTGAAGTAAATTTAAACTAAATAAAAATTACAGTTCTGTAAAAAAAAATTAGTTTTTTGACACTGCCTATAAAATAAGAGGCCTAAAGTAGAAGCCTTTGAATATCTGTGCACTAGGTAAATTTCTCTCTGGAGTGTGATGTACAAATTATAGTCAGCCTGATTTAGTATTTTCTCTGCAGAGGCTGTTAGTTGCTCAACCATAAAGGTTTAGTACAATAAATGATAGATTTTACAACACTCCATATAACCCAAGACATTTCCTCACACTTAAAACATTAAGTGTAATATTTAAAAAAATGCAGTTTAAAATTTGATATTAATGTATTTAGTCTATACCTTTTTTGAAGTGCTAAGGGATGTGGCATAAGAAGACAAAACACAATAAAGCATTCACCTCAAAGTACACATTTTACAGGCACTTTCAAAACTTCTGTGCATTAATGTACAGTGAAATGATGGGACTATTATGTACCACTTGGACACAAAATTATTTGTGACCAATAATAATTCTAGGTTACTAGTATAGGACCATAATTTTACCTAAAAGGCAAGTAATTCTAAAAATACACTAACTTTTCCATCATTAAGAACTTTAAAGGGAAAATGGTAGAGAGTTACTCATCCCTATCTTGTTCAACTCTTCTTTAACAAGGGACTTTGCAACATAAATGATGTACCTGGAGATTTCGTGAAGGGGGTTCCATAGCCCAAGGTCATTTTTGCTTCACATATAATGCCCAGATCAGAATTTTTTTTTCTTTTAAATGATCAACAATGCTTGGACCAAATGCATTTTGCTTGTCCAGCCCTTAAGTAACAGAAAATAAAATATGGAACAACCTCATGCAAACACAGAGCCATGAGAAATAAGACAAAAACCTTGGAAGAAAAGGCAGCTGAAAAGTAGTTCTAAGAAGCATTATGGACAACATCTCAGGTCATCTTAAAGCAACACGTTGCTCTCCTTCGAGCAGAACAGTTGCAGAGACAAAACCATCCCAGCTTTTCACCCATTCCAAGACCATTGCTAAAATGTTCCTTTGTTTAATATAGCTTGGATTTGAAAGCCCTTTTTCTATTTTGCTCCATAAAGCGGCAGAAGGATTCGGCAAAACTCTGCAAAGAAACTCAAGTCTGGCTCTATCTTATTAGCAAGACCTTTACCAATAGAAGCCTAGTTGCTAGCATGCAAAACATAACTATGCAGTCAAACTCCCAAGTCTCCCTTTGTAGGGAGAGTTTTAGCAACAAAGGTGATGTAATCATCCTTTCCTTTTGATATAGTAGGCCAAAAAAAAAGTGAAAAAAAAAAAATCAAGACATGATTTATTACCATTAGAATAAGGTGATAATCACTAAGTGGAAAAAAAAATTGTTCTATGAAATTATTTTAGTTTGTCAGCTATAAAACAACCATCACTAAGAACTAAGACAGCAGTCAACAAGACAAGAATTTAGAATGCATCTGCAAACTTCACAAATGAATCCTTTCACGGGATACTACTAAAATACAAACACAACTATTAACAACATTAGAAAATAGTCAAAATGGCCTCCAAGAAGCCCGTACAAAGACTGAGATACAGTGTAACTTTGAGCTGAACGCTGAAGTAGCTTCCAGAACACATTTTAAGAGACTCAAATAGAGATCCAGGAAATAGAAAATAAATCAGATCATTTCATGATGATGGCTGTATGCTCTAAGGACTGGGAAAGCAGCCACCAGTAAAAATTGGACTAAAATAACCATCTGTACAACTAAGAAAAATGCCTTCTGCTGAAAGCTGTGAACATGCAAAAAGAAATATTTTTTGAAGTTTATCTTGTAGAAGGTGTGATTTAACAGGGACATAAACCCAGTATTTTTCAAGTTAGTATTCTGCTTTCCAGCGAGTTACTGGTATCAAAAGGAAAGAAGTAATGGACTGAGCAGAACATGAACAGTACTTGCTTAAAAGTAACCCTGAAATAAAAACACTCCACAAGCTATATACAGAGAAAGAATTATGAATCTTTCCAAGGCACCTAACAAAAGGACACAGCATTTTCCAATTTACCAAAAACATTAGAATTGAGGAAGCTTAGCCATGAAGCACTTGCAAAACAGAGGCTGAAACACAAAAGATTTCCTGTGCTATTTCATTATTATGCACATTAAACAATATTAAGATTGTAAACTAAAACACTCAGAAGAAAAGAAATTACAGAATTAAAACTGTGTCTATTTATATTACTCCATTTTTAATGGGAATGTGCTAACTTTATACAATGTAATGACAAACTCCCCCCAACATACACACAATGCCTGCATCATTCAAGCAATGATGCTCACTTTGCACACTGCTATTAAAGATATTTTTTCTTCATATTCAGTATGTGGCCACGTGCTTTAATTATTGCCTTTAGGGATGAACCATTCTTTAAGGACAAACCATTCTTGAAGGACAGAATCTCTTTTTTCTAGTAAAATTCAGTTGGCAATCAGTGGAATACCTCTAAATTGCCTAAGTACTAAATAAAAATCATCTTAGAAAAAGGACAGAAGTGAGATGCAAAACAGAAAGCAAGAATGAGTAGCAATGTGGTTGAAAATATTACCATCAGAAGATATTTTTGTGTAATTATAATCTTACCAACCAAACCTCTCTTTCCAGTACTTAGCTGAGGCTGGAAATCCTACCTAAGAGAAAGTTAAAAAAACACAGCAACATCCAATTTCTTCCAGCGCCAAGTTGCTGTTTCTAAACTGTGACCATTACATTCTGGGAAGCTTCCTCCAAGTTCTCTCCCCTACCTCTCATCTGTAGCTTCTGCATTAGTTTAAGAGATGACAACTGACTTCTTCTGTAACCCTCCTGTCCCACTCCTCTCCCTTCTAAGTTTCCCCACTTCTTATCCATCAGATACACACTTTTTAGGATTCCCACTGACTTGCAGTTTAGTGCGTTTACCTTACCCCTCCAGCCTCCATACATACATGCAAGAGAGTAACCTGCTTCACAGGAAATACTGTGCACACGGATGCCTAGCCAGACACTCCTAACTTAAGCTCTTACAGCCAACACATTCTGTGTCATATCACAGTAGTATTAATTGTAACATATGCTGTCACGCCCAGTCTCACATGTAGTGACATTTCCTATCAGGTGCATGTGCTCTCTAGAAAGTGCTTTGTCTAGACAGGTTAGGAAGCACTTCCTGTCAATTGCTGGCACATGAAGATACATTTTCATCAAAATTTATATCCTAATACTACAGAATTCAATACTGTTTAGATGGTTTAGCTCCCTGAAATGACTAGGCATGGAGCCAGGCAAATGCTAGTACAGCAGCAAGGGAGGGGAAAAAAACAAAAAAACAAACCCCAAACAAAATCCCACACCCACATAACAACAGACTGGGAAGCGAAGGTACAAACACACCAGCTCCAGTTCAGGCTACAGTTTTACAAGCAGCTGGCTGTGGACATAACTTCCCATACATATTCAAAAGGTGGAAATCTCCTTTCCCCTACCCTTGCTTCTGACCATCCCTGTGCCAAAAGCAGGAAGAGGGTGGAAGGTGACCTCCCTTCTCCAGTACAGAGCTGTAAAGTCAGTTCACTGCAACCCCAAAACTTTAATGAGCCCATTGACACGCTATTTTGAGAATTGGTTTGAATTCCTATTAACATCAGAGGCTGTTATCCTAAAACAACAGTTCAAGGTATTAAAATCAGTTGTTTGGGATGTCTTGCAGGATGAACTTAGAGATAGAACTGACCTAGCAGAGAACACAGATGGTACTCTTAAAGCACCTGAAGCTGGCGCAGTCCACAGTCACCTAGAGCTGAAACGCTGGAAGACACTCCTGGATGAATCCTAGAACATGCTGTGCAGTGCAGACGAAATTGTGGAATTAAACTGCCTGTGTCTTTCACCAGCCTACATTTATTGTGTTTGGTTGTTTGTTTTTTTCCCCTCAGAAAAGGTCTTAGTTGGTCTGCCTTGCCAAAACCATCTGTAAGGTACCATTGATTAGTTGTCTCAAACATCACCTCTATAGGGGAAAAAACATTTCTTGTAAAGAGACTGTGTGAGAGTTGTTTGTTTCAACATTTCTAACCACAGAAAAATACCACCAACCACCTACCTCAGAAAGCACCGCAAAATAAGGAACCTGGTCAGACAGCGCCTACCTACCCCCATTCCTCAAACTGCACATGAGCCTAGGCCCAGGGGAGACCACTGAAAGACCCCTCAGCAATGGTACTGGGCATGTGCATCAGCTGCAGGAGTGCTGTAACACAGGGGCAAGGCAATGCAAAGCAGTTCCAAGAAATACTCCTGGAAGAGGAGGGGACATGGACAATAAATGATGGACACACGGACTGAGAGACAGAAGCTTCTCCCACCAAGAGAGTCCAGCCAACGGGACACCGTTGGATCGTATGGGTGATATGCTAATCTATCCCTCTTCTTCTTTCCAACTTTGTTTTCTCCTTCTCTTCTCTTTCCTTCTCTTTCGCTAAATTGTAAGACCACTAATAAAGTGTCATTGGCTGCCAAGTGATATCTGACCTTGTTTGTGTCTTAGAGAAGTCCTTAGTGTCCTCAGTCACATTGGGGACCAACTCAGACTGTAACACCATCAGGTTCCTACTACAGAGGTGACAACTCTGCAGCACTGACAAAACTGGCTGCCTAGCTTGGATCACACAAACCACGAGAGTAACTACACTCCTTTGCACTGTGGTGCACTGCCATCCCAATCACCCTAGGGCAGCTTGAAGATCCATAGGACAAGACCGTCCTGCCCCGTGTCGCTACCAAAGGAGGAGTCACAACACAGTAATGCACATAAACAGTAATTAATGGATATGATCTGTCCCACTGTAGCACTCCAAGGGCAGCCAGACATTGCAGTTTTCACTGCTAAACAGCCAAACAGTGAAATCCAGAGGTGAAAATAAAATTCATCTATTTACTGTGTTAAAGACTAAAGATATTTAATGTATTATTTAAGATTTTACAAATTAATGTTAAAAATTCATTATCTCACTGCAGAAAACGAAACTCACAAAAACATACTTTAGTTATCTTCTCTGAAGTTCTAAAATGTAAAACAATTCATTCCTACTAATGAAAAGAAATGCTCAACTGTTTTTAATCTTCATGGATTAACTCCTGGTACAAAGAACGCATTTAAACTGTATAGATTAAAAAATTATGGAGACTATTATGATAAAGATAAAGACTAAATAAGGCAGTAGTAACAAATCCATGAACCTGCAGCATATCTGGCCCATGCAAAGTACACATGAGAATCGTTAAAATTCTGAAAAATCGAATCATGCAGCTCCATTCTTAACTAACAAAAATAACCTTTGAAATAAGAACAAACTGCAAGCAAAAAGGAATGAGAAACATGTAATTGTTGCCTCTTCATCACTGCAGCACAACCTCTAGTTCTATTTCTTTAACTCTTGGCACTAACATTTAAATTTTAATACTTTGCAATTTTCCCAAAGGAAACAAAAACAGGAGTACTACTGATCAATAAAAAACAACAATTAAAAAGTATTAGTTCTGAATATGAAAATATCTCTTCCTGAGGCTAGACACAGCATATCTAATACTCACTGAAAGACTAATGAACACATACAGGGTATTGCTTATATGGATATCTTCATGAGTATAAAGGTATTGGGCAATTCTACATCAATATTGTGGCTCAGAGAATTAAAATAATTAATTTGCCCTCATAACAAAAATTTAGATTTGCTCTCCAGCATTTTACAGAACTTGTATCAGACCTCCTCCCTTAGAGTAATTAATATATAGTTCTCTTTCAAAATCTGAATCCCAGGCTTGTAACAACTGCCTACAGTTTTATCTATTAGAAAGAAGCCATATTTCTAATTACTTTTCATATTTCAACAGAAGTACAATAATCTCATTGTGAAATGTACCTAAAAATTAAAAAAAGCTTATCTACAAGAATAATCTTTAAAAAAACCCCAAACAGCATGCATTGATGCAATCATTACTGCACCAACTAAGATGACTATAACCAACTACAACCCACCACATATGTTAAAGCCATTCTTGCAACACTCAAACAAACAAGAGAACACGATTCAAACTTGACTGCCTGTCCCAGTGGATACGTAATAACAACCTAACATGATGTCTTCCAAAGCTGAATAGCTATTTACGTAAAACAGAATATTGCCATTTAGAAGAAAACATTGTTTAAATTGTGACCTCCAAATTTTCTTGCAATACTCAAATGTACGCAAAAGTACACACAATCACAAAAGAATGTATGAATTCAATATCCTAGATAACAACCTCATAACAAGGAATCAGTGTGGGAACAGGGCATACAGCAAAGCACAGATCTGATTTTGAATGTGGATTGCTACCTTCTCAACAAGGTAACACATGTACACAAGATCTGACAGATGTATACTGAACAGGTCAACTAGAATACAAGCCTAAGAGAAAATTAAACACCACTAATGACTTGTAAGAGTTGGATGCCACTGGTAAAGGCATGCACAAGCACTTGAGAATTGTCATATTCATTATTCAGTAATTTGCAAATATTGCCTCTGTAGTTCTTGTACTTTGCTTAGTTCATGTATCCACTGACCAGACAATTTTAAGTATGTTTTAATGGGAGTTATTAGCCCTTTGTGTCTCCAAAAAAATGTTATCACTGCCCAAGTTATTAGTACTGAGCACTTAAAACAGCCTATTTTGAGCAGGCTTTGAGCAACCTGGTCTAGTGGGAGGTATTTCTGCCCATGACAAGGGGATTGGAACTAGATGATCTTTAAGGTCCCTTCCAACCCAAACCATTCTATGATTCTATGATTTCAGCAAAATACAATTAGCTGTCAAAAGTACCTTCATGTTAATAATGGAAATGTATTTTAAAAGAAGAGGCAAACTTCCAGAGAAGACATTTACTAAGCCTATACTTCCTGTTTGTCAATGTTTTAGTAAAGGACACTTTTTTTCAAAAACATAATAAAGGCCCACCTAAATAAAACAAAGGAAATTAAAATAGTTTAACAAAGCATCAGATCACACCTCAAAAAAGAATACTTAAAAATAAATTAAAAATATATGCCACTTCATAATACGTATTAGCTTTCTTTTTTAAAACTTGAAGAGTCCTTTTTCTATAAGAAGGAAAAAATTACTCACATAATTATACATAATTCATGTAATTACAATGCAATCACACTTTGTGATACAAGCGACTTCTTGCAATACGAGTGATCTTTTGCTTTGAAAGTTTTGGAACTTAAGAATCTGTGTTACAAATGGAAACACTGCACAGATAAGTGGAAGGCCAAATAAGTACTCCTTTCAGCTGCTCAATGGATGTAGTTTGACATGATTTTGTTTAGGAGCTGGACAAAACCTGACATTTTAAGATATTTCTCAACAGCAAACCAGTTAATCATATCTTTGAACAGGTCCGAATATAAATCCAAGCTTATACTCTGCCTTGTAAGTTCCTAACACTTTTAAGTACAAACACTGATATGATACTCAGATGTACCCATCAGAGTATGTGGGTAAGAAAAGTTCTTTGCAGACCAGTAAGGCTCCTGATTCAGAAACGCAATTCTTTATGGAATTTATATGTTTGTTTTCTATTTAGACTATCTTAATTTCCTTCTATTTATTTAGATTATTTGGATACAAGACTATCCTTATAGAATAATCTGTGTAACAGGTAACTTAAATTCTCAACAAATAACAAGGATTACAGCCTCACGGGCTTGTCTTCAGCAGGATTACAGATTCTCTCCCAAATTAACGATGGTTAATATCCAACAAGTTATGACATCATAATTCGAGCCTGCAACAAGAAACACAACAGCAATGGGTATCTCAAACTTTTATTAGAAGAGTATAGTGCAATCCTTACTTAAACATGAATCACAGCAATGCGTTCAGTATCTACTGAAATACAGAGCATGTCAGATAAAGCTGCAAGTTTCATTCACCCAGTTATGTTAACTTCATACCAAAAGCATCTGATCTGGCTGGTTAAACTACAAAGGTCAAAGCCATCTGTGGTGTTCATGTAGATACACCCTTCATTTGCATCCAGATCAGTTTTTCTTATATAAGGCTATGGAAAAAGTCCCTTCCTTCGCTACAACTAAACTTGAGTTCACCCTGGAATTTGACCTAACTGCTCAATAAAGCACCAGCTAATTCTGTCACATTTCTAAAGGAATCTTAATTTACAGTACTGCCAGAAATCCTAAACATTATTTACTTATTCTACCACAGACATATCTCTATAATTTAATATTCTTCTCCCAGTGTTTGCTTCCCTTTGAACCATGAAACAAAACTTACTTTGTCTCTTACCAATTGAAATTGCAATTTTCTGAATTGTAACTAAAGATTCTAAATAATACTCACCTAAATTACTAGGACAATAAAATGACTTGTGGCAAAGTTCAAGGCATCTCATAAATTAAGTGACCTTGCCCAAGTTATCGTCATCCACATTGTTATTGTTAACACTAACTACAATAGTTTGCAAGAATGAAAGAACCTGGCCAGCATCCTCAGGTGCTACCCATTTAGCCTAATTTCCACTTTTTCTCTTATTTCCCTAATTTTTAGAGACATCAAACTATTTGACTGGGGGGAAAAAAAATAAATTGTAAATGTTAAGTGCACAGCAGCTGATCTACTGAACGTCTAAGAGTTTGACCAGTGATAAGGATGGAATCAAGATTTCTTTGAGTCATTCATTTCATTTGAGTCATTCTTAATTCACTCAAAAAACCAAAAATTTAGAGAAAACTATACAGGTCCTCATATTTAAAATCAGTTTGTGCAAAATAAGAGTCAAATTGAAATGCAGCTGATCTACACAACAGTGATCTATTTTCAGCCACTTATCTCTGCAGTGATCCACTAATCCAAAAAGATATAATAGAACTAGTACTTATCTTAATAGAAGATTTCCACAAGAATAAAGATTCAAGATAACTCAGGGAAGTTTGACTCTAATCAGACAGCCTTCCACTACCCACCAAGTGCTGCAATTCTAAGTATCAGCTTGAAAGGGGGGGGAAAAAAAAAAAGTAATTTTTGGCAAAAGATTAGATAACGATTAATCCTGCCACTACTAATCAACATGACAGTGAAATGGCACTTGGCAACACATCACATAAATCACCAAAACTTTCTAGCCAGGTTAATATGGATTCACTAAAAAATAAAATTCTCTCAGAGATACGGAAAGTCATGTCTCAACAGTCAAGAAACTTGAAAGATCCTGAACCAGAAGTTATTGTGTCCCATCTCTCAGAAAAAGCAGAAGCATTAGTTTATTTAAATGTAAGGTAAGGCAAAGATTATAAATTTTTCAAAGTGTGTGTTCAGACTAATTGTATCAATACACTTCTGACACTTGCTACAAATAACAATGAAAAAAATCATATTGTTTCTTGCTATGTCTAAAGTGTTTAAAAAAGAAAAATAAATGTTTTGAAAGTCATGAACTTCAAAGGCCAGTTAAAACTGGAAGCAACTAATTAGTGTATGTAGATATGCTCTAGATACTCTCTAGATAATGAAGGAGTAAGAAAATCAAGATGAAAGATGAACGATTCTTCCAAATTCTTCTGTCACTGCAATTATGAACAGAGATCCATTCACAGCAAGGCTGCTTTTTTGGATATTTACTTGTCTTTCACAGCAATCAGAGCTGTGACTCCAGGGTTTTTTGAACCAAAATACCACCACAGTCAACTTCAGCATATCAACCATACTAACATCTACTTTTATCAAAATTGTAATGGATAATACTATATTTTTAACAATCAATTCCAAAGCATTTGAGGCTAATAAAGACTAAAATGGATTTGTTGATTAAACAACCATTACCTTCTACTTTTAGCTTTCTTTTCTACTTCATAAACTTCACATATGAGTTCTTCTGTTCACTTCCCATAAGTAGTTTATAAATATTCTCTGAACCCTTGCATATTGCCAAGTATGAACAACTACTTTAGCCTTAATCGCCTCCCTTTTTTGGCCTTCCCTTCTCTCATAGGAACAGGTCCATACATCTGCCCCTGATGGAGTCCAAATCTCACTAATGCTTCCTGAAGGAAGACCTTTCTTGGTGTTTCAGTGCTGTCAAAGTTCACAAAAGCAGCAGACTGTTGTTTTCATGATAGAATTATATACTTTCTGGGCTTACTAAACTTGGATTATTGATAGATCTTTCAAACCTGTGATTTCTAGTTAAGTAGATAAACATCTAAAGCTAGACCCATAATTCCATTTCTTGTCACTGATTTTCTTGCATACTATTTGGTTGCACTTGAGTCTTTTCAGAGCAGCACAGGCACTTTAAGGGTCTCTAAAGAAGGGACAGGGTTCCACTTTTAGGACCATCCACCGACAACATCCAGTGCTGCTGATGTCCTTGCCTATGTCAGGGTGGTTGGACCAGATGATCTTTAAAGCTCCATTCCAATCCAAACAATTCTATGATTCTATGAACTTCTCTGCTAGAGTAACCAGTTAATGTCTCAGGAAGAAAAACAACTTGTAAATCCTTTCTTAGCATGTGCACACTCACATCTAAATAAATAGCAACATATTTCTTACTCTCGAATAAGTGGCACATCCTGTTTGAAACTTGTTATTCAAATGGATGAGCTAGGATTGCCTCCACATAAAAAGAGGACATCTAGTGCTACCTGGAAGTAAACTGACCTTTTTTCCAGAGAAAAAACAAACAAAATTAATCCCTTTGGCTGGTTTTATTGCAAGTATCAACTAACAAGTTGCTATTTGCTACTGTGAAACTACAGGCCCACCTAGCCCACCATATTATCGCTCAGTTGTTAAAACTACCTCAAAGCACTGTACTTCAAAACTGAGTTTCTCCCGAAATTAAATATATATATATATAAATTCAGGGAATTTTTAAAAGAATAAATGAAACTGTGGAATAACTTTTAATAAAGGAGTACCGAAACTTTCCAACCAACCTAAACCCTTGGATGGAGGGCAGAAGGAGGAGTGGGGTGTGGGGATGCTGCTCGGCGGGGTGGGGGGCTCCGCGGGGCGGTGCTGCCCCGACAGGGAGTAACGGAGCGCTCCCCCTCCCCCTGCCCTAAAATCACCATCCCGGGAAACTACGGCAAAGCATGAAACGCACAGCCAAAAAGGAAAATCCACTCCTGGGGCTTTCCCCAGCAGCAGAGGGGGTCAGGCACGCTTCCCCTCCCGCGCCCCCGGCTGACCCCGTTTCACCTCAGGCCGGAGCTTCCTCCCTCCCTCCACGTCGCACCAAGGCCGCCCACCCCCCACCGGGGACGGTACTCACAGGGTGACCGTCCGGTTCGGCAGCGCCTCGGGAGGCAGGACCTGGGCGAGCTCCAGGTTGCTGCAAACTACCTTCACCTCCACCGGGCCGCCGGCCGCCGCCGCTCTGCCGGCACTCTTG
>VYZX01021405.1:16644-43024 GCA_013401335.1 Brachypteracias leptosomus | reverse complement strand
GCAGGGCCCCGCTCCGCTCCTCCCGCAGGCGGCGTGGCCGGACGGGCGGGCGGCGCGGGAGGGAACGCAGCTCGCCCCGGCCTAACTCCACGGGGGCGGCGCCAGGAGCGGCTGCAGCGCTGCCGCCATGCGGTGCCGCGGACAGGGGGGAGCCGTGGCCGCTGCGGCCGCCCTCGTCTTTGTGTCGGGGCTGAGTGGACTCCATGCAGCGGCAGCAGCGCCGCCTCCCGCCGGTGTCGAAGCCCGCGGCAGTGAGCGCCCCACCGGGCTTTCTCCACTGCGCAAGCGCCGCGGTGGTGGCGGCTGCTCCCGCGCCTGCGCGCTGGGTGAGGGGGACAGGGGCGGAGGTGGTGGTCCCCGGCGGGGCGGGGTGAGGGATTTTGGGGGGAAAAGCGCCCTCCCAATGGGGAGTTCCGGTCCTGTTCCGCCGCCGCGCCCTTGGTGGGGTCGTCAGCAGCGCTGGGCCTGCCCTCGGTTCTTCTGCCCCTGCCGCGGCAGCACTACGAACTGTTGGGGCGCTCTTCCAGCAGGACATCTACCCAGTCACCTGTTCCCCCATGGCCAGTGTCTTTGGGCCCCCCATCACTCTGTAGAGCTGAGGGTCCCTTTGAGGCATCATTGGCTCTGTGCCCCTCACAAGAAGAGGGTAGGGTGGTTTCTTTTCGTGCTCTGCTTCCATGCCTTGCCTCTTGCCCCCAGCTCAAATCCTTGGTCTTGCGGGGGGATTGTTGCCATTTTTGCTTCATGGAGAAAGGATAATCCTCTGCCCAGGTTCTGCTTGGCTTTCAGTGCTCGTTACACCAAGTTTCTCGTGCTTCTAAGACATTTGTCCTCAAATCTTCCCTGTAAGATGAGGTAACCCTATTATTCGCCCTTGACAGCCAAAGAGTCAAAGGATAGAAAAACTTACTTCAGTATCATCGAACTCAAATAAAAAAACCCCAAAAAACACCAAAACCGCAAAACACCTACCTACAATCCTACAATCTGTCTTTTCATTGCACACTTGGGACTGCTATTCTGGGTATAGTTAAGTCATGTTCTCACATTTCTCTGCAGCCAGGACTGCCTGGCACAAATGCCTTTATGCCAATGACAGCTGAAATTCTCAATATGTTCTTGGCCTCCGGTAGGTGTGAGGATAATAAAATAACTGTTATCTAATTTGCAATCAAATTACAAGAACTGGCAGCACCTCCTTTAAAATTTTTAAGAGAGACTTTGCAGAACCCATAGGAAGTTCTGGTCCCTAACCAAGACCTCGCAATGCCCCATCTTACAGAAGAACATTGTCAAATAACACCTTGCAAAATGGCTGTTATTACACAGCAATGCGATTTTAGGCATTGTCAATAACAGCTGCCAAAACGAGTCTTACAAAGTCTTTAACCTAGAGTGTCCTTGAGTAATGTTGAACACTCAGGTGAGGACCCAGTTTTAAATGTAACCTAATGAACAACACGGCCAAACAATGTGAATTGTGGATTGGGGCAAATGGAACAAGGTTACAGTAATAACATCACAATTACATGGACATGTTGTAGATACCCTTTACCCACCATAATGTTTTCTCTCCTTGATTGTACGGCCTCTTACAAGTGAAGATGGAATCTGTCCTGCATACAGAAATTGTTGACCAGAATGCAAAGAGGACCCAGATCCTTGAACTTTAATATTAGGTTTGCGTGCCACTGAGTCACTCGGCAGGACCAACCTGATCAGGGTGAGAGGCAAAGCCACTATTACACTTGGAACTAAATTAGGTTAGTACACAAAACACAGAGTTGACAACACCTTTGTCCTGTTATAATACTCTTGACCCAACTGAGAAGAGAGATCTAATTAGCATAAAAGTCACCAGTGTAAAGTTAATTCTTCTGGTTTGGGCTTTTAAGGGACCATTGATTAATTGTCTCAAGCATCACCCCTTTAGGGGAAAAACATTTCTTGTAAAATGACTGTGCGGGAGTTGTTTCAACATTAACCACAGAGGAATACCATCAACCACCTACTTCAGAAACACCATGAAAGAAGGGCATGCAGGCTGAGAGACAGAAGCTTCTCCAACCAAGAGAGTCTGGCCAACGGGATGTCATGTTTTTCTGAAGCTACTTGCTCCTCTCCTTTGTTTTGCATTTGTGGCAATGCATATATTTTGACCCCATTAGTCTCCAGTTGTATCAGTGAGATGATCCACATGGTCACATGATCTAAAGATGATGATGGAAGTGGTGAACTGTTGCTTCTGGTGACTGTGATCATAGACAATCTTAACTCTATATTTTCCAATAATCCTGGAGAAGCATATTTCTTGCCACTCCTGTCATCTTAATGTCACGTCCAATTCCTTTCCTTCTGATTTATAGATTCCAGTGTGTTACTTGCCCTCAATGTTTCTGAACTCTGTTTTCTCCACTTCACTGAGACCACCCCTACTAAGATGTCTAACTATGGGTCCCAGTTGCAAAGCTCCTGTAATTTTAAATGACAGCCCTGTTTGAATTGCTACTATTGAAGCCTTGAAGTGTTGTTCTGTGTTGATTTATATTCTCTTAGTTTGCTTCTGCAGTGAATGTATTTCCAGGGCATATTGTTCCTCATCTGTTTTCAAAAATCTTGAAGACTCCAAGGAAAAGGCTCTTCTTGAAGGCTTGTACTTTTACCCTCATCTTTCCTCTTTCATGCAAATTACTGCAATTTCAATTCTGTGCCAAAGATTTGAAAATGTATTTTCTTACATTGACTCAGGAAAGCTCTTAATCCAAAACATATGTCCCACGGGAGTCACTTAACAAATTTCATGTGTGGTTTTTTGAATTGCAATATGCCTTTGTCAAGTTATTTAGATCATTACATTTATTGTAGTGGTCTAAGGATATAAGGACAAAGTTACTTTGTACATCTGCTTCAAAAATCAGAAAGTCTTGTTCCTCCTAGCTTTCCAACAGCCCCTCTATCTTTAGGTTATATGGTCTTGTTCTCGCTCCACACATGGGAGTCATCTAATTGTTCCATAAATTGATTCAACTCAACAATTCAACTCAGCAAACTCCTTCTCTGGAGACTTTCAAAACCTGCCTGAATGCATTCCTGTGTAACCTGCCCTAGGTGAACCTGCTTTGGCTGAGAGGTTGGGCTAGATGATGACCAGAGGTCCCTTCCAACCCCTACCATTGTGTGATTCTGTGATTCAGTAATTAAGCTAACTTTTTTTTGAGTTTAGTTTTCTGCCAAGTTATTGAGTTGAATCAACTCAGGGAAGGGTTAAAAGAGTGTCAGAGGTGAAGGAAGGTGAAGGCATTAGCTAAGGGGTGGAATCTCCCACCTGGGCAGCAAAGTAAGGCATCCTATGTAACTTCAAGACAAGGTTTGTAGGGGGAGGAAATATCTTTTATTACAGTAGCTGATGTAGCTATTTTGCAGAATATAGCTATATTGCAGAAAAGTAAGCAAGCTTTTCCCAGAACTTACTGGTTATAGTTGGGGTAGCAGCTACTCTAAAATATTACCTCTTTCTGCAATTCTTGCTTCTTTTTGTGAACTGAAAAAAACCCTACAAAACAACCCTAGGAAAAAACAAACAAAAACCCCCAAAGAACAACAATAAAACATCTTTCTTTCCCTCAGTCACCTTATTCTCCATCAGTGTTAGTAATCTTGACTGCACTTTACTTCCAGATTGCAAACAAGTATACTTTGTCCTTTTCTGTTGTTTTTCTTCCCTTCATAAAATTTGCCACTAGTACTTTCAATTTTGAAAATTAATTTTTTCTCTTTTCTTTCTACCCTACTAATTACTAACTTCTTGTATCCAAGATATTAAGAAAAAGGTGTGGAAAAGAGGGAAAGGGAAAAAAATTCTTATCCGTATTTATGTGTAAACAAAGGTAGCTTTGGCAGCACTTCAAATCCTTCATTTACCCTCAGGTCAGAGAGATAAATAGGAGCTTTTAAGTGGGGTTTTTTTTCCATCTTTCATCCTGATTCTTTCCCTTGCTTACTCCTGTCCTTTGCTTTTATCAGCTCAGGTTTCACATCCCTGCACATTTTTCCCAGCTATCATCACCTTCGCTGAAATGATTGGCCCTAATTCTCCTCTCAAGGGACTGCCCTGCTGCCACTACCTTCATATCGTCTCTTTGTTTGACTCACTGCCACAGAGTCTTCTACCTACCACGTTTCATCTCTTCCCTTAATGGACTGGGACATCATCAGTTATGTTGTTTGTTACAGCAATTGTCAAGGAAGAGGAAGCATTTGGTTGCCCTCAGCTATGTCTGTGATACTGTGGTTATTTGCTATTCTTAGTAGAGGGAGGTGATGATAACTGCTGGCACGCACTGCCTTGCTGTTGGTAACCACTAAATCCAAGCAGGCGCAGAGTCACCTTCCCACAGCAATGACTTCTTAAACAGCTGCAGGTTGTAGTGTTATATCCCTGCCTCTGTCAGACAGTTCACTGTATTACCCCAACCTCTGCTATTGCGTGTGACAAACACAGGTATTCCCAGATGCTTGGCTGGTGTTTGTCGTGTTGGACATCCTCCATTTGTTCACAGACACAGAGATGTTCTCTGCAAACCCCTCTCCCTAGTCTACTGCATTCAAGGGCCAGAGATCTTCAGTGTCAGTAGCATAACTAGGGAAATATAGGTTTTAGACTCAGTTGGAAGTCTGAGGAGAAACAATATTTCCCTCTACCTGGTTGTTCCTCTAAGTAGACATATTTCAAGAATGCTTTGGCAGAATACCAAACATTAGTTGGCTTTTTATTCTTCTGATGGAAAACCTTTTGGAAGTGCTTAAAAGGAGAATGCTCTCAAAGCTGTTTATTTAGAAGTCTCTGGATTTGGTTATCAATGAATCCCAAATTAAGCCAGAATTAGACACCGAAATTTTGTGTATTAAAACTTGAAATATCACCAGATGCACTTCTGCAGAAAGAACAGACAGGCCCTGAAGGTTTTCATGCTTGATTTTCATTATTTTCCTTGCCTTGAGTGAAGGAAAAAAAAACCCCTATACTGTGTGGATTCAGCAGACTCATACAGGGTTCTCACTCCTTTTCTTCTATTCTTGTCTGTAATTGTAGGTGGAACACTGAAATACAGTCCCTTTGCTGAATTTGAGAAAGCAACGTTCGCAGCTCAAAACCATGTAAAATATGTTGTGCTTTCTTTTCTACATGCAATTTCATCATCACTTTTTCAGTGTTTTGTGTCCAAATAACTGTCTCCTATAATTTTTAAGTCTCTTGGCTTTCTATATATATGATACTAATTTTCAATAAAATAAAGATAAAGGTATAGAAATATGTTTTTTCATGGAAGAGGAAGAGATAAATATAGTTTTCATACAGCAGTGCATTAAAAATATTGCTAAAATGTTTAACTGTCATTTCAGCCTCTTTTGAAAAGATTTGTCATCAGTCAGGCACATTACTCGGCATTAATAAGCTTATAGACTTCCAAGCAGTAATCTACTAATAAAAATAAAATAGTTTTCCTTCTACTTGTTATACTTTGTTAAATACTTTAATAGATGTTCTAATGTAAGTAGGATCTAAACACATAGAGCTGTGGAGAAAAATTAGTAGGGAAAACAAAAGCTGAACCACTTCATTGCTAATACATCAGTGCTTATGGCTGAAAGGAAGGCGATGGTATTCCAAGATGGTAGTGATTATGTCTAGCTAGACAGATGGGGATTTGCACTGTAGTGTGAACAATGCATATGAAAGAAAAGCTGTCTGACGCTTAAGCAATTCAAATGGTTCAGAAGTTAAACTTCCTTAACATGAGTACTTTGAAGAATTTCCTTCACTCCCAAACCTTATCACCTTAGATTTTACAGAACATTAACCCTAGAAAAGTCCCAATTTTATTGGCTGGGTAATATCACCCAAAGCAAGAGATTCTCTTTCTCTTCCCTACGCAGTACCTTGAACTGAGGCAGAAAATTCAGAAGGAAAAAGGCTAATGTGATAGTTAAGAAAATAAAAAAGGCTACACTGTCCAGAGGCGAGCAGCAGCCGAGTCCCACAGTGACATGAGACTGTAGCTCTGACAATATCCTACAGGACTGAGCTGGGGCTGGGCTATAGTCAAAAAAGGCAAAAGAGAAGGATGATAAGAAGCACATCTGAGTTCTGAAGTGTACCCACAGCCGAAGAAGCAGGACTTACAGACACATGATGATAGTAAGTAACGTGTTACCCTTGAGGCAGAAGCTGGGATCCTTGCTGACAAGGAACCATGATGCATCTAAACCCTGTATGAAATAAAGACACATGGCACAGCCAGTACCATGCAGAGATGCAAAAAAAAGAGCAGTAAGTGGGTAGGAGAAGTAATATGTCTTACCGTGGTACTCCTTCCGAACTCAAACCCATACCTTTCAGCAGGTGGAGCCACAGCAGTAGGTTATAGCATGCCTGTCTGGCTACAGAGCCAGTGCTCCTGTCAGAGAAGGGAGCTTTGTGGCACCCTCAATAACTAAATAAAAAACCAGTTCAAACAATCTGCAGTAAGTTTCATATTGGTCTTTTCACCAAGTACATGTTATTCATAGGATTACTTTTAATTCTAGTAAGCAACCACAAAAGCAAAAGAAAGCATAATAATAAATAGCAATTAAAACATCATTATAGGTTTGCTTCTCAAGGCAGAAGGAAATGGGGAAAACAATGCATTTTGATGTTGACATCAGAAAAATTTCTGGATCCTGCTTTTTGGGTACTTAATCATCCTGCCATCCAGACACTTTCAAGGGAGTTTCAGCAGTAAAACTATCCAGAGAAAACTTTTTGTTCAAGCAGGCCCCACAGATTACTGGCCCATTTGTTGTTTTCAAAACAACATGATTTTATCTTGATAAACACAGCACCGTAAACATATTCTACATTGTGTTTTGTACTTCCCAGACATTTTTTCAATTGAGATTTAAGTATTTAATTTAGACTTCATTAAACAGTTATTATATATTAAACAAATAGCAACTACATACTAAAACATATTTGCAGAGTATTACGGCTATGCAAGAGGTCCATATCAATTTCACAGTTATGAATCTATTACATAACTTAATCCTTGGTGAATGTTTAATAATCAGTATTCAAATAACATACATTAACTGTCCCATTAAATCTAAATTAATTGTGGCTCAGGGAACATTAATTTAAAAGGTTACCTATTCTCCCAGAAGATCTGATCTTTGTTTCGTATTTTTCCATTAAAATTAGTGTTAAAGACAGAGTAAATTTGTTTCATTTAGAATATAGTTACTAGGTGCTCTGAATACCTGTGAATCACGTTCTGCCAAGCTTTTCTGCTAATAGTGATATTAAAGACTCACTCTCATTTTCTTCCAGTGTAATTAGCATTACCTACAGATAATAAAATATCACATATTTGTTTAGGAAAAGTAATCCCTATTGACCGAAGGAACTGACATTCAGCAGTTCATTAAAATCAGTGAGTCAAAATTTGTCTGTGGGATTTGCATATTTTGAGTTTACAAAATGACCAACTCTCAGGAAGGGATGTAAGACAGAAAATTTTTTTAATACTTTGCTTCTTTAAATGAATCAGAATCACCACAGAATTGATCTAGAAATGATTGTGTATCGCTTGCAATTCTCTGCATGACAAATGTGAGAAGTTGAAGTAATGCTGGATTGAGAACTTGGATTCTGTTATTTGATGAGCAATAACTGGCATCAGAGTGTTTTGATCTGAAAATTGAGATATTTTATTGGAGAAAGGGACAAGATTCCTTGAAATCAATGACAGAAGAAACTGTTGAATCATGTAATCTAACATATACTAAGAAGCCATCAAAAGCCCTTACTGGCCTCAGTAAATTTTTTCTCATTCAAGCTCTCTAGAAAGACATTTCTGAGAACATCCAGAGCTAGAGAATTTGTTGCTTCTTTTACTAATCTGTTCCCAGTGACTTTTCACCTTCAGTTTTGAAAATAAACAAAAATATTTGAACTTTTCTGCCTTCATTATCTATTTTTAAAAGCTAGTGTAAAGGCATTATTCAGCACCCTGTATCTAATTCTCAAGATTGTTTCCTTACACTCTAACCATGTCATCTCTCAGTCTTTTTAAATCCAAACAACCTTTGTCATACAGAAGTCTTCTCAACCTTTCTGTGAATCTTTTCTTTATTCCCTCCAGTTTCTCAACACCCCTAAAAATGCAGTAACCAAAACTGTATACAGTATTCCAATACTAGTCTCATCAATGCCGTATAACATTTTTGTTCTTACTTACCATTATTTCCAATGATTGTGTTTTGCTTTTTTGCCACTACACATTGAGAATCAGTGCTCAGAAGTCCACTGAACAGTCTGTTGTTTTGTAGATCTACCTTGAGTTTTTTGTCCTATCTAGATACCATGCCTAGATATATACATGTATGTGAAAATATGAAGGTGCATATGAATTTTTAAATACAAACAGTAGAGTAGGCTGCTCCCTGCATTGCATGTTAGTTTTACATGAAACACTCTGTGTTTCTGAAATTGAACTTTTGATGTTCTACTGGTAGACCTATTATATTGATGCTATAATAACGTCTAATATCCAAACCATAAGCACAGTGGAACAGTGTTATGGCTCTTTTTTTCAAAACCATTCCCACTGAAACCTGCAATTTTCAAATTAGAATCATAGTGTAATTTAGATTGGAAGGGACCTCTTTACATCATCTAGTTCAGCTCCAGCTCTCAGCAGGGCCAACTTCTATGTTAGATCAGGTTGCTCTGGGCCTTACCTAGTTCTGTAGAAGTCCTTATCCAAGTTCCATGCAAGTTTCTGTGCTACAATCCTAAGGTATCAGTATTATTACCCCATACATATCCATCGATGTCATGAGGCATAATTTATTTCCAGAATTAAAAAGAAAATGCTGAATAGTACCAGAACTGAGTCTCTCATGAGATACATTAGAAGCGCCTCAGTGTAAGGAATCTTTATATGTATTATTTATTGAAGGTTTAACCTGAAGAACGTGTATCCTATTGTTAACATATAGCACTGATTTCTTTTAAACCAGAATGCCCTTTGGTGTGATATTATAGCACTCAGAGAAATTATATTTATGAAGTTACCCCAATCATTCAAACTTTGTGTCAGGAAAGAATGAGCTCAAATATATTCAAGAGGTGGACTTAAAAGAAACAACAGATGTGAATTTATAATTTTTCCCTGTTGACCAATCCAATTCTAAGTTGACTTTTAATATACCTTCCCAGGTTAAAAGTTCACAAAGGTCATTATGCTTTGAACACTGGCACAACAATAATACTGCTTCTGTTCTCTGGAATTCATTCAGCTTTACAAGACATATTAAATTGAACATCTCTGAGTAAGAGAGATGCGTAGCAGACTCTCCTTGAAGTCTCAGCCACAAGCTAATTTAGCTCTGAAAAAAAAAATAGTATCCTTTATAGATGTTGTGTGACATTCTTTATAGCCACAGCAAAGACACAAAATCAAATGTCCTATTTTCATAACACACAAGACTTCTAAATATGAAATGCGTAGTTTCCAAATGTATTTTCTTCACTCCTCTGCAGACCTGTAAAATTTGGCCAGTAGTTCCTACTTTGCAGCATCTTGCAGCTGGGCTGTGTTCTCATAAGTTTGCAATGCCATGTTGTAGTTTCTCTCCCAATCTATAGCACTGCATGCCAGATGTGCCAACTACCTGCCTGTCGCTGCCAGGTAAAGCCACAGAACAGGATGGAGACTGGCATGATACACTGCATCAGGTAAGTAGACAAAGCATTGCTGTTGAAAAGCACAGGCTAGCATTGAACCTCTCTGGCTAGCTTCAAATTTGTTGCATAGAGTCTTATTAGAATTTGAGTCTGTATTTACTGAAGAGATAAAACATTGTTGGTGAGTTCTGTTCCACAACTCCTTCTGGAGTCTTGATCATTAAGTTCTCTCTCCCTCTCATGAAAGCTGAATATTGAGAGAGTTGATGGCATGAAAGAGTACAAGCCTCACAATCTTGTCCAGTCTGAGAAAATAGAGAGTGTTTAAAAAGATTTAAATTGTGTTAGGCAAAGAAATAATAAAGACAGATTTACTCCCCTTGACATTGTTTAGCTGTTTATGGCTGACTATTGAGTTTAAAGGCCAAGATCCAAAAAGTTTCTGAGATTTAAGTAATAAATGTCTTTTGGATTAGTTCTCAGCTACTTAAGAACCAGATATTTTATGTTTCTCTGCACTTTTCAAATAGTGCCCGTTTTCTTTATCTTAATAGGATTCAATTCCTGTTTCTCATGTAAAGCCAGAGATTACATCATTTCTAGCTCTTGCCGTCTATTTCTTACTGTACTACTGTAACAGTGATGTTGTAGCCCTAGCTCTAGTTTGGCTGGAGCAATCTCAGCTGATTCATAATCCAAAAATACTAAGCAAACAACAGTGCCAATGATTTACTCTACTGTCCCTTTCACCCTGAAGAAATATACACTTAAGTACAGGTAACAGGAGAGGGTGTGGTCTTGTGAGACAAAGATGGAAGCAACTTCTCTAGTCCAGTTTAAGCAGAACTTTCTCCTTTGCTCATTAAAGTAATTTGTTGATAAAGCTAGATTTTGTTAGTCAAGTGTTATTGTTCACTGCTTAGTTTAATATCCGTCTCCATTTCTTTGCCTCTGGAAACCAAGGGGAGTCTAAAATTACATTGCAATATAGAAGAAGAAGATAAGTGAAGGTTGAGAAAAGATGAAGAAGAATTATAGGCCACTAAATTTAACTTCAATATCTGACAAATAACTAAAATAATTAGCAAAGCAGGAGCAATCAGTATGTAAACAGCTTGAAGAAAATGCAGTGATAAATCAGTAACACATTTGTAAAAAGCACAAATCAAGTGAAACTGAACTAGTTGATTTCTTTGATGGAATAACGAATGTGTAAAGCAAAAGTGGTAGACAGAGAATTTCTTAATATTAGTGAGACATTGATATTGGTTGCACATGGCATTCTCAGAAAGAAGCTAAATAAAATTGAGTTAAAGTTGAATTAAATGGAACCACCATCAAATAAATACACAGGTAAATAAGCACTGAGGAACTTTATGAACGTGAGCTGGTAGCTGGGAAGACATCAAAAATAATCTAGATTATCAAACATCTTACATAGCTCAATTTAGATGTGAAGGGGTTTTATTTGCTTTTTTTTAAAACACCAAAAAAACCCCCCATAAAACAGCATCTAATGTAAGAAACATCTAAATAAAGAAACTGAGCAGACCAGCAAAAATGACAGCCATTTTGGTTCTATGCCAGCACCAGAACAGCTTACGTCAGCATCGTTTTTCTGCTACACAGCTGAGTTTCTTTATTTAGATGTATTAAATACCTCAAAGCATATCTAAATAGAGCTTTGATTACTGCAGGATTATCTCAAATTTATTTATTGATGTTGCTTCTGTTGACTGATATTTCTGTCCATTCATCTAAAAATGGCTCAATTCATGAAATGTTTATGCCTTTTTGTTGTGACTGAGAAAAGATGTCTAGTGGCATCACATGTCTCTGGGAACTTTTGATCTGTTCTATTTATAAAAGCTAAAAAAGATTCTTATGATCTTCTATTTCTTTTTAACACAGCACATAGGTGTGCTGTTGACAGTTATGGCCACCTGTGCATTTTGACACTTGAGAGAATATTTTGGACTTTGAGAATACAGAACAAAAACTTGTTCTTTTCCCAAAAGCTGATGTGACAAGCAAGAACAGGCAGTAGAGACATGAGTGCCCAAGATATCAGTGAGAGGTTTTCTTTAAGAGTTTTTAGAAGTCTTTAGAAGAAGAGGATTATTAGGTTAATTTTGCTGATTCTTACGAGAGAAACTTCCCAAATAAGAACGTCTGCACATACCTGAGCAGAGAGTGAGCTAATCAAAGAATCATAGAATGGTTTGGGTTGGTATGAAACTTAAAGATCATCTATTTCCAGCCCCCCTGCCATGAATCTGACAATAAAACGCAACAAATATTTTTTAGATATTAGAATAAAAATAGTGTTGAAAGGAGGCATCATTGTAGAAAAAGATTTAAATGCAGAGCACAGAGAATAAGCAAATGCGATTAACAAAGTGTTTTACACAAGAAGAAGCAGATACCATTAATTGTTAAACAGTTGATTTTGTCTGCCCATACATAGTGCAGTAGTGTTTATTTTAAAATATAATTAATAGAACCAGTAAGTTATAGGCAACAAATAAAATCCTAGTCAGTAAAACTTTTGCCACAGTCATTTCTTCACCCTTAATATAGTCCAGATTGCATTAAAGTTGAAATAAATATGAAAGAGCTTCTGACTTGCCCAGGAATGGCTTTGCACTCATAAGCAATGTGCCTTCTAATTTCAGCCAAGTACCACATGACTTGAATAGTTAATTTTAAAAAGGGAAATAATAAAATATCATTAGATAGATTGAGGTTACAAAATGGCGAGCTTATATTTTAAATGATAGAAAACTACTGCATTGAGCTTTTTCAGAGAAAGTGACATATGCAAGGATGAAAAGAATAAGGTAGCTCTGTTCTCCTCCATAACGAATACTACCTCAAATGCACATACTAGTACAATCACAATATTATCTTAAGATAAACTTAAGAGTTCAAAACATTTAATAAAAATGAATGGATTTAAGTTTTTTCCCTTATAACTCAGTTTCTAGGTAGGCATGTTCACTTCACAGAAAAGAATGACAGCAACATTTAATAACCTACAAATACATATTAGATTGCAAATACTGCTTGCTGAAAATAAAATAAAGGATATAGGCAAATTACAAAGGGGAAATCTTGTTTATGATGAGCGGACTAGATAATAAACAAGAGTTCCTTGTAAATTATAATGGATTTAAATACTTTTTATTCTAGAACTAAAACCATTTGTTAGAGCACATCTAAGCATCTATTAATAAGTAACAATGCTTTCACTTAAAGATCCCTACATCTGATTGAGGTCTGGTCAGAGCTCATAGCTCAAAATGCATTTTTAGGAATGTATCCTAGAAGATATAGAAGGGTCTTTTTCCTTTTTAACTGAAAAGCTGCAGTATGTATGTATGTATGTACAAACACACACAGAGAGTTTTACAGAACTACCCCATAAAAATGCATTTGGGCACATGAACATGAGTAAGGATACAAAACAAGATAACAAATGTTAAGATAATTATACATACGTCCTTTCTGAATGCTTCCAGAAAAAAAAAACACAAACCTGTGTGATACCCTGAAGGTAAAGAAATTTAAAATACAGCTTTATACAAAATTTCAGGCTCAAATGCTTATTGCTCATAATTACTACTCTCCAAGTGCCAGTCTACAATGAGAAACAGAAAAGCCAAAACTTGGAAGATTTCAAAGTGAACCATTAGTATAATTTATTTTTAAAGACAACCCTCCCTCAAATCTCTACCAACAATCTTTTCCATCAAAGACTTACAGCTGTTTCTGAGGTGCAGCAAAGACTACCATGTATTGGTCTACTGTGCAATGCTCTAAGCCAAGAATCACATTCAATATCTGAGTAAGACTAGGTGGCAGGAACAGGAGGATTTTAAACAGGCAGAGTTGTATTACTGGATGACATTTAGCCAAGGGAAATAGTACAATATGTGTTATCTCAGTTTCATTGAATATAGTCAACCTAATTGCCATTTACAATCTGGAAGGAAGCATAGCCTTTTATGAGGATATAACGAGGTGGACGGATGATGGCAGAGCGGNAGAAGGACAGGGAACTGCTGGAGAGAGTCCAGCGTAGGGCTACGAAGATGATGAAGGGAGTGGAGCATCTCCCTTATGAGGAAAGGCTGAGGGAGTTGGGTCTCTTTAGCTTGCAGAAGAGGAGACTAAGGGGAGACCTCATTAACGTTTATAAATATATAAAGGGGGAGTGTCACGAAGATGGAGCCAGGCTCTTCTCGGTGACAAACAATGATAAGACAAGGGGTAACGGGTACAAACTGGAACACAGGAGGTTCCACTTAAATATGAGAAGAAACTTCTTCTCAGTGAGGGTAACTGGAACGGGCTGCCCAGGGAGGTTGTGGAGTCTCCTTCTCTGGAGATATTCAAAACCCGCCTGGACGCCTTCCTGTGTAACCTCATCTAGGTGATCCTGCTCCGGCAGGGGGATTGGACTAGGTGATCTTTTGAGGTCCCTTCCAATCCCTGACATTCTGTGATTCTGTGATTCTGTGATTTCTAACATAGCCGTTATTCAATCCTCTTGTGGGACATAAATCCAAGACATGCAAGGCTCTCAAGGCATCTATGCTGCTCTGAAAAAAACCCAACCCAAACTGCAAAACTAGTTCTTGCAGATACTAGCTGTAGCAGATACAACCTGTAACCTGGCTGTGGATAACCATATGGCCATGGCAGCACCAAGATCAGTGCAAGCTTGCCATCCAGATATTTATGTGAATCTTTAGTAGATTGCTAAGCACAATTGCTAGCACAATAATAGTGCTAACAGCATTTAAACTAGTTAGCTGAAACTAAGCTCGTAAGTGCACAGAGATTCCTTCATTACAGCATAAATTTACTGTCGGAAGGAAGAATGTCACTCCTGACTTGCCATTGAGATTCCCTGTTTCCTAAAAGTGGGTTTTTTTCAGTTATTAATTTTGCCTAATTTTACATAGAGTGATCAAGTACTAGAGCCTGGGCTGTGGGCCCTGAGTTGGAACTGACCTATGGATGAGTCCCAACCCAGCAACAAGTTTTGTTCCCCAAGTGGTTCCCCAAGGCCCCAGAGGCAGAACCTGGCCCACCTGTGTAAGGCCCTGCCTTCCCCCAAGTGATCATGGTTGGGTTGGTGGGCGAGGCTAGAGCTGTATCAACCAGGAACTGACCAGTCTGAGAGAAATAAGGAGCTGATCAGTCTGAAGAGAGTTCCTGTAGAAGAGGGTTGCTGTAGAGGCCAGTCAAAGTGGGTTCCTGTCAGGGGCAGCTTGCTGAGCTCTCTCTGTCTCTCTCGGTGGTGTATCTCCCCCTTGGCTGATTTGAGATGGAGAAGAGCAAACAGATAAAGAATAAAAGATGAAGGTATGCTGAGGGGTTGTTGCTGGATTTAGTGTTGGCCTGAGGAAGAAGAGAGCTAGCAGCACAAGTGAACAGGCTTAATTAGATGCAATTGTCAGCTTTGAATTACAGGGCCTAAGCCTTCTCCAGCCATTTGTTTAGACTGAAAGTTATTTTGCTCACTGGAGGTTCACGCACCTTCTGAAGCATCTTATGCTGATTACTGCCACACACAGAGAATATTTACATAGGTGAATGCACTGTATCCAGTTCAGTATATCACCCCTAGAATCCTAGCTGGTAAACAGTTTCCACTGAAAAAGTACTAGTAGTGAGAATCCTAAAAGAGATGGGAAGTTGGGATGACCTTCTCAGGCCATGACAGCAGGCATAGGGAGGCAAAGCTGCATGAATTATAATTAATTTATTCATGACACAGGAAAAAATTAGTATTGAAGGTGCCTAAGAAGACTTTAGCTTGTGATAAATTAAATTATCCTATACTAGTATGCTAGGATCTAGACGTATGTTTTAACATAGTGTTACCTTGTTTCTATAAATATTAGCAGAGTGCTAACATAGGTACACTCATCCAAATTTCACTTGGGCCTCCAGCTGCAATAATATCATTGTTCCAGGCGTACTCACTTTTCCCACTAAAAAAAGCCCTTTGTAATCCACTGTGGAATGATGACCATGGCTCTTAATTTTTTTTTATAAAAACAGTAGTTCCTCCCACAAGATTTTCACAAACTTGTCAAAGTCGCGTTCAACAAATGCCACCCTCTTGCTTTCTCTGCTGCAACTTACCCCACCAGTATGAGATACAATCAGATTTTATTGGACTCTCACTGGACAGGAAATTTACTGTTCATATTGTCTTGTTTTAACTAAGAGCATAACTATATCTGATCCACTTCATGTCAAATGATCTAGTCCTTTGTGATTTTGGAGTTGGGTAAAAGAGCTGTAAGAATCAATGAGTTTATATTTCTAGCTTAAAATGCCTGGGGTGCTTGAGCTGACACTCTTAACATCTGCCATGCTTAGGCATCTTTTGGCCGTGAAAGACCCTTATCTTCAGCATTTGTGCCCCAGATAGTCTGGCAAGTCATTGTATTCATATCTTCAGAATATGCTCCAATTTTCCTAGGCTTTTTTCTGAATAGGGTATATACTGTCAGGAGAACAATTCTTTCCTCATAAACAATGCCCATGTTGATGACTGTATTGTTTATAAAACTCACCTGGTTTATAGTCAAGCAGTAAATTATATTAATGTGAAAATAAAATGCTTATTTTAGGGTCTTAAAGATGCACAGCTGAAGACCTCCATCCTCTCCTAAATGCAAATGCTATTAAAATCACTTTTTCAGCAATTAAAGAGCATTAGGTAGACTCTCAGTTAAGATAAATTTACCTCAAAAATGTATTCATCACTCTCTTCAAAAGTAAAGCCCCAAAGCAAAATGCACATATTTGCCAGCAGCTTTAGTTAAAGCTAAAATTAGCCATGCTGATTAAGTGGATTTTGCATAACCTTAACTATTAATCCTTCATATTTGTCTTCTTTTCTTTGAAAAATCTTCAAGTACCAATAACCTAAAGGTTTATAGATTCACTTTTTAATACTACTTACTTAAGATTTAATCCTTTGTGTAACAGTTAACATTGCCACCATCTTTTTATAGCCCAAGATTTCTAACATGCACTTGCTGAACAAAACAGACATTTTCAATTCCAGGAAAATAATGGCAACACACATAGAGCAGAAGAACTTTGATTTAAAGAATTAAAAAATGTACTTACAAGAGATAAAGTGGAACTAACAGTAAATTAATCTCTCAGTTTTCACTCTCTCTTTAAATAGTGTTCTTTTCATGCTTAATTCTTTTCCCTTCCATTTTCTTTGACTCAGGTCCTTATTTTCTAATAGCTAGATTGCCTCCCATATTACCTGGCTAAGCAAGTCATAAATTACATTTTCCACTGAGACCAATATGGAATTTGACTCCAACTCTCTTTTTGAAAGCCACCCCTATTTTATAAATACTCTCTCTGAAAAGGCAAGATAGTATTGAGTCTTGGATCATTCTGTTGCTTTCAGAGGCAAATTAAATTGCCACCTTTAAAAGGTGGAATAATTCCTATTCTTAGATCAGGACAAGGAGGAATGAGGTAGATTGTTCATTGTGAAGTGGTTCATCATTGCAAACTTGGCTTTTGTTTCAGGCAGATCCTGCTAACAGAGGGTGTTCTCCCTGAAGATTTATCTAACACATTTTGCTGCAGATTTGCTTGAGGCTAAGAGTGCAAATATTGTTAGTTACCCAAGCCCAGCCGACACCTGGAAGCTCATTAGTTTTCCATAATTCCTTTGTGTGCCCCAGCCCTGCCTCAGCATTTCATAGCATTTGCTCATCTTCCTTTTTTTACAAAAAGTAATCAACATTCAGGTTTTGTAATAACCATCATTTTTTGATATTTTTTTAGCAGCAATAATTTGAAGAGAGTTTGCTGGCCTCAGTGATCCGGCTTCCTTCACTTTAGAAATAATTAACAGAAATCCAAAAAAAGAATTATTATAGGTAGCTGGTAATTATAGTTCACACATCTGTTTTGCCAAACTGTTAAAAAAAAAAAATCAATTATAAGGCAAATTATTAATTAATTGAGCACTAAACATTTTTACTCTTTTATATCAGTTAGTCTTTTTTGTGTTCAAGCAATAATTCATTAAGTGTTTTAAACATTACTTCATCAGCATTAAACTCAGAGCAGCTGACAGTTGTGTTTTGTTTATATATTTAATCAATACAATCAGCTGAAAACTTTGAGATCATTGATCATGTCATGTTCTGCTGAGTAATTGGCCAGTAAAACTGGATATTTGGAAACTGATGACTTAGTGGTTCAAGGGTCAGTCCAGTAAGAAACTGAAGTTGCCTAAAACAGACTTTCTTTTCCTCTTTGTCTTTTTCTTCAGCAGGTGGTCTTCTGAATGATCCGTGATCTCATCTCCGGTCTTCATGATGTTTTTCCTCTTTATTAATGACAGATTGTTGTTCTATACATGACCTTACTTTACTGTCTGTACTGTATTGTAAAAATACTAGCAATGATATTCCAGATGGAAAACATAGTGGTATTTACAGTTTTCTTAATATTTTCTTCTGTCCTTTTAAATTATTTATGACTTTGTCAAGCTTTCACCTTCACAGCTGAAATTTCTTAGATATGGTCATTGACGAAAGGCCAATTTTATCCTAGATCATTTATTAAATTTTATTTTAAAAACCCCAACGTTACATCCAGCTTTGTGATCTTAAGGCATGTAACAGTTTGCTTCTTCTTACATGAAAGGTTGTGGATTTCTTCTTACAGAGCTTTAAGCAGTGCTCATGTCTGCAAACTTTGAAATTTATGTCAGAGAACATGTAATATAGATATATTCTTTTCAGTTCTTTATTACCAGTCTATTCCTGTTTGGTAGAGTTATACAGATTATCCAACCTATTTTGCTTTTGCAATAATATGGGCCATGTGTGGAAAGAAACAGAGCTTTAAGAAACAAATGAAATTATGAGATTGACAGTGTCTGGAAACTTTAATTCTTTCTTCTTCTCTTTATGAGCTTCCTGTCTCAGGATAAGTGCACACAAACATTTAGCTCATTAAATGATGCAGTGGCTTTGCATGGTAAACTAGCCCCTAGGAGGGACTCCACAATGGTCAAAGAATTGTAAAGAGACGTGGTGCCTGAAGGAGTGAACGGAATGAGTGAACTCATGGGAGGTTATAGGTATCAGATGCTGTGAGTGGGATAAAGGCATTACTCCATAGATTTCCCTGAACAAGGCCAAACAATTTTTTTGGCTGTTTGCCACTTTCAAAAAACTTTCCTTGAGTTGTCATAATAATGAATATCTACCCTATTTATACACAAACATAGTTTGAGAAGAGTTTGTATTCAATTTTAATGATTGTTAAGGGGATAGATTTTAAAGTATTAGGTGAGCAATGACAGGGATAAACCCCAATGGAAAAACATAGTGTTTTTTTGATGCTGTCCAATGAAAAAGCTATTGTTCGCAGATGGATTTGCCACATCTGTTAAAATTCTAGTCCTACGGTCAAATACTTATCCACTCTCTTAGTAGATTGTGATCACAGCTCTCTTCAAAAGTGGTTATAATTATGTCTTTTTATAAAATCACCTCTTTCCTTTACAGATTAATAGGAGAAATTTGAATGATAAAAAGGTAATCTCTAATGTCATTACAGTGTTTGTGTTTGAATTGGTTGTATACTGAACACAAGACTTAAGACTTCCTTCTCCAGAGGAGCTGAGGCTCTGTAGTATTGACTTTAATAGGCAATCATTCAACATTTAAACTTTTAAAATACAAAGTAAATTTAGTACAGAAAACTTGCTATTGCAAAGTTATGGATGAAAAGATATGTTTCAGCATCCACTCAGCAGTACATACAGGTTACTGCATACAAAATGTTCAGAAGGGCAGAGCTGGGATACATGATTTTGAGTTTCGGGTCTTCTTTTTGACGTTTTAACATTTGAGTTACAAAGCTCTGTTAATGTCAGCATTTGAAAGCATATACAAAGTTTCATATTCTTTTGAGCATTTCTACAGATATGCTTTCCAGAACAAAGCAGCACTGTAAACTTACTTTCAGTATGTACATAAATAAAAAAGACAATTAAAGCTAACAAAAACCACTATCTTTCCATTTTTATAATTGTGTACTTTAAAGCCAAACATCTATCTGCACATTTTCCTAACTCCTCAGGACTGTGTTCAGTGCCAGATAATTCTGCAGTAGATATGGGAAGGTACAGGTGGGTATTGTCCCCTGAAAAGGACATTTGCCTGATGAAAGATCTAAATGTGTTCCTAATTCTGATATTTATCTTTTGTATGGCTTTTGAGAAATCATTTCTCTTTTCTCTAGGGACTCTGTTCTTCTGTATAGTATCTTTTCAGGGACAGAGAAAGATCTATGTCTGAAATGCTTACTGTATTGCGACAGGAAACAATTGGTATCAGTTAATTTCCTGCTTACTGTGTTCTCTTTCCATTGTTCCATCTGTGAACTCTTCTCATTTGAAAACACAGCATGTTCAAGGGAAACAAAAAAAAAGTTCAAAAATTTAATATCACCTTTTATTTTTTTAACAGCAGAGAAAATACACCAATGCCTAGAAAAAATAATGGCTATAAAGAATTTCACACAAATAACCAGGTATTGCCAAAAACAGAAGTTATGCTATTCACAAGATCTTCTCTTAAGAAAATATTCCTGGCTTGCTTTGTTGTGCTGACATTCTCATCGAACTTTCCTAGGAGAACAAAGGTTTGGTTTTGTATAAACCTTCTCCTTGAATAGGAAAGGTATGCTTAAGGCACTAATCCAGCTGTATAACAATTGTAAGCTTTATAACCCATAGCACATGACAGAGCATGCTGAGAGATACACATCTTGGGCCTGTTCTAGGCATCAGTCCAAGACTCTGTGCTGTAACTGCTAGAGAAATACCGAACCTGCAGACTAAAAAATCCTTAGAAATCCTATATGTACCATATGTTAATGAGGAGCTGGCTAATCTTGATTGGGAGAGGAAGAATTATAAAAAATTCCCAATCCATTTTGCAATTCCCATTTAACATCCCATTGCCATAGTGGACATGCAGCCATGCTAAAAGGAGACTGAGAAAATAGCTTTTAAAATATCAGTTTCAGTTATATGAAAAAAGACATTATGTTGGGAGAAAAAAATTAGGTACCATTCATGTGTTGTATTTTCTTTTCCTTTTATTCAGGTTGATAAAATGGTTTATTTTGGTGAAATCTAAGACTTGGTCCAACTTCCACTGACTTTAATAGAAAGCTTATGTTTATTTTGGTTGTAGAGGCTGTGTCCATACAGAGTCCAAAATGTGAATATTTTTGTATTCTACTTGTCAAAGTGTGATAGAATTTACATTTTACCACTACACTTTGAGGAATTTCTCACTAATATGCTTAAAAGGAAGAAAACAATTAATATGGAAAGATGGAATTTTAAAAAAAGATATTTTTATGATATTTTTAAATTATTTTTTTACCGTTGAAAACTGACACATCTGTTGGAACCAAGATATTTTGTCAGACCGTGGCATTGTGATACTATTTTTATCAATAGAATATCCAGAATGCCAAAAAAAAGAGAGGAATTTATAAGTTCAGTGCAGGATAGCGAGTACATACTGCTTAGGACACTCACATGGTTAGTAAGAAATGCATGTTCTAACCCAATTCAAGCAGAATAAGAGTTAGACTCTTTTCTTGCAAATATTTCAGCTAACACCTCTAGTAACTATTACATCTGTTCCTCACGGGTTTGGACCACAAATCTGACTGCCTTTTTCTTTTCAGTCTCTAATTTGTCCTGGTATGGATCAGAGGAATGTGAAATATGGGATTTTTTGCAGAAAGAAAACAAGATAGCTTTAGCATCTCTGGACACTGAAGAAGAAAATCGAAATGGAGACACCAATGACACATGCTTGTCAGCATACCTCTCTTGCCCTATGTGATAAGACTCATTAAAACTTGAACCCAGTATAAACCTTGGAAGAAATGTACTTTACGTAAGTTCAGTGGAGAACTTATTAGTTTTGCTATGTAATCTGCCAAAGATTCAGTCTGCTTTGAGAACGTTTCAGCCCCTCTCAGCTTCTCTGCGTTAACTGGATTGAGTTGTTCCTGCAGAGATCGAGCAGGCTCCATGCTGGAGTTCAAAGGACAAGCAAAGCTTTCCCTGCCATATTCCTGCTGCTGGTAAAGGTTGTTTTAAAAAAAAAAGCAAAACCCACAAACAAAACAGATGCTAAGATCAAGAACGCAGACCAGAAGCAGAGTATAAAAATAATTTATAATGATTAGAGCATACCCCACTGCAGAACTTGGGACTCAACATAAAGTTACTCAGTCTTTGACAAGGAAATAAATAACTGAAACCAATGACAAGCTGTAGCAATAGTTCACTTAAGAAGTAACAGCTTTCTATTGCTACAACTTCTTGCCTTAGCTCAGACTGAGAGGAAAGTGATGTGGGGAGCAACACCACCAGTGGACAGTTTTTAAATGCATTTGACAAGCTGCTATATGTATTCTGTTAAAATAATGGTAATTTACTAAATCTGCTTTTCAAAGGCTAGAAAATAAAAAGTTGCCTTTGTGTCCTCCCTCCCAATCTGTGTCATATATCATGATGGAGTCTTCTAATTACATAAACACCCACTATTTTTCTACAGACCTCCATGGGAATGTAAGGAATCAGAAACATTTCTAAGAGCTCGGTATGTATGTTCACCCAGCCTTCACATCCTCACATCTTTATCTGTTGTTTCCTACTGGATATTGATCACTCAGCAGCCAAAACCTTTAATACAACGGCCATTACTATTCACCAGTTTAGTTTGAAAGAGGCAACTAAGAGGGAGAGATACAAAGGAGCTGGATCCCGAAAATAGATTTTCTTACTCATATATTCCACTTTTTTTTGTTGTGTACTTATAAAATTCTTTAGTATTTCATCAGAAGGAGAAAAATGTGTATGATTTCATCTACTCTACATGACTGTTCAGTTTTCTCTGTACCGAGCTAAAACACGAGGAAAGATCTAAAGAGCTTAAATTGTATGAGAAACTGTATTCATCCATGTGACTTCTTTGTTAAGTAGAAAACCTCTGTGATGATAAAAAGGTCAGTGCTGCACCATTATACCTACTGTATCCTTTAATCTTTTTTTTTATTTATGTGTTTAAATCAAGCAAAAGAGAGCTATGTTAAACAGTTGTATTGATTTTTTTTTCTTTTGATTCTGTTAGTTTAGCTTCAGGGTCAGGTACATGTTTTGTGATATTCCCAGAATAACATAATCCTACACATCACTACACATCTGTAATACTGTTTGGAAGACTAAAAATATATGTATAAAGCACAGGTTGTTTGAAAAATAATCTCTATTTGCTGAATTCCAAATAAGTATTTGGGTTACTTGTCAAATTAAAGTACTGCTGTACTACTTATCTCCCTTTCCAGGTGCAAGCAGTAGTGCTCACTAATATTTTGCAAGATAAAAATGAAGAGTTCAATGGATGGTATTTCTTGCAAAAGGAAAAAATATTTATAGCATAATGGTGTATCACAAATCTTTTGAAAAGTAGTATCAACTACTGCCTCTCATAGTGTGCTGCTGCTTAACAGTAGTTAGTTCCATATTGCTGATATAGGGAAGTGAATTTTATGTAAATACACAATATAATGGGATTTCTTAATCCTGACTGGTGGAAGAAGCTTTTCAAGTATATTTGCTAAAGTCATAATCAAAGTCATTAATCATAGTCAGTGACACTAGAAACAGTATTTCGGTAAAAAAAGAAGAAAATGAAAGATAGTATCATTGCTATAAAAACTAGTTGCACAATTTCTAGCTAATTCAGAAAACAATAAGTGGGACTTTACAGAACTCAATATATATCATAGATGTTGAAATAATTTGTTTTAATCAATATATCCCCAGTATAAAATTGGTCTGAGGAGAATCCTTTCCTAGTTTTTTCTATGTGTGTGTTAAAATAAATAATTTCTTTAAACCCTGAAAAGAAAGCCCAGTGAAAATTAAGAATTCTTCTAGGTTGTTAGTGTTTTGGTGAGAAAGCCTGCATGGAATTGAAAAAAAAATTAAAAAGAGCTTCTATGATAATTCAGTTCTAAAACCAGGTTTATTGGAGGGGCTCGATTTTTACTTTTTTGTGGTTTTATGAATCTTGCTTGAAGCTTTTCCCATAGTATCAGCATCTGTAATATGCCTCTTTTGAGTATATTCTCTGGTGTCTAATATTATAGTTGTAGGTACTTTTCAGGCTTCCCATCAGTTTCAAGAACAATATCAGTCTATCCATTTATTCAGCCATATATTCTCACAAATCTTAGTTGTCTGTCATATTTGGTTGGCACTGGCTACCAATTTCCACTGCTACCAGTAGATGGTTGATATACTGTGAGGACAAAGCTTCATCATCCCTGTAAGCATTCAGACTTCTCAGCAAAGTTTTTACCTACCATGTGATGTGACAGGAGCAAACACCTTTGACTCCTGGGAATGCAATGGCAGCAGGGGCTGCAGGTGGATGTATGCATGGGGTGAGGGCTACAGTCTCTGCAAGCTCTGCCCTGCTTTGGCTTCTTCTTGTTGATGGCACGTGGGGTCAGAAGCAAGCAAAATAAATCAGTGCTGTGCTGGGAAATATGTTAAGTTGTGTTAGAGTGGGAAAATAATACAGACATCACATATATCATCTCCCAGGAATAAAACCCAAGTGATATGACAGGTTTGTAAGGGTAAATATTACGTAGCTGTTAACAAGGGAGAAGTTTCAGAAGCATCAAAGCAACCACATCCTAGGTCCTTATTTTCAAGAATCAGATTTGACTCTAGATTTGTATTCATATGAACACTTCAATGATGTTCCAGAGTGAGGTAACCCTTGGATAAAGTGCTGGGATTCTGAAGTGTATATACTGTAAAAAAATGAAGCATACTGGTTTTAGAGCAGGACTTGGTATGTGCAGCAAAGATTGTATGTAAATAATTTTGAAAATTGAGCTGTGTGGTGAAATAGACTGCAGATTGATTACATGAATAGGGAAACTATACTGCTTTCACACACATGTAAGACTTCTTTGCCTTTCATTTTATAAATGTTAAAAAGTTTAAGTTTCAAGTCATTCAGATGTGTTATTCTAACCAGTTGTGGACAATCTGATTAGGTACAGCAGATACTTTCCTGGCAAAATAATATCAAGCAAGTTTGCCAGTAGATAGCTCTACAAACATTTCGTAACTCTCAATTTCTGGAAAATGTAGGCAGCTCTCCCTGACACATCAGAAAAGGGGTGCTGTCTTAGCCAACACTTTGCATTTACACGGGACCAGGCTGTCTGTGTACACATCTGCTATTTTTTATGTTAGTTTTCATATATATCCTCCTTTTTTATCTTGACATTTTTGCATGATGGCTCATTGGTTTTAAGCTTGTTCACCTTCTAGGTGAACAATCTAGAAGTGTGGAATGGCAGGACGTGCCAAGATATAAATGAATGGAGCATGGTTGTACATGAAAGGGCTTTTGCCAGGTTTTCTACTGAAGTGTGCAAATTTAAAGCTGTGGATCAACACCCTGTTCTCTGCACACTCAGTGTTGGGTCACAGCGTAGTGACAGTGACAAACTCCTGAGCAGCCAAGCCTACTTGAAAATACTGCATGAAGGCACTCAGCAATAAAGGACGATGCCTTCAACATCCAAGAGGTACCAAGGACTTTTGAAGACTCATGACCGATATGAAATATCACTTTCCATACACACTATACATCCTAATGCTGTGCCGTGTAGAATTTCCAAAACTGTCTCTGGTACAGGAAGTAATGTAACATTAGTTTGGTGCTCTGTTGTAGATTGTGTAGAGTTATTCCCAGCAAAATCATGTGAGCTCCTCAACAGGAATTAACTTGCTCACAACTAGTTTTAGCTCTCCAAGATATTGTGCACATATATCTGGTATTGGAAAGCTCATAGTAGCTGGCATTACATCGGCAGTTTCCTCAGCAATATCAAAAAATTCAAGCTGCATGATGCAATTACCAAAAGCAGTGGGAGAATATTTTATTTCTTCAGTCTCATGCTTTTTTATGGTCTTTTAGCTACTGGCACACTGTTATGTCATTCACTTCGTGAAGGACAATGCTCAGTTTGTAAAATGGATGGCTTGCTTTGAAGTTTTCTTCCAGGAAAAAATTTCCATAGCTGCAAAACCTCTAACCAACTGACAGATAGTCTGTTTTTCCAGTGCCCAGACTAAATGCAGAAGAGAGATGATGGTTTTAGAGTTCCTTTAAGATGAGTCTTTTTTTTTTAGCCTATTCTACAATGTTTTTTCTCAAATTTCATGGTTTTTTCTCTGCTGCTCAGTTACAGATTCTTGTCTAGTTTTCCTGATGTTCTTAATTTTAAATCTCTTCCAGCACTACAACTCTCCAGATTTTTTACCTGTTACCATCTGTTGATATTTTTTTACCCAAATATTATTCTTCTGTTTTCTAAACTGAATCTCATTGCAATATTCTGCCTGTTTCTAATCTTCCTGTGACCCCTTGTATTACTTCTCCATTTTCAGCAGTGTGCTCAGCTCCTCCTAGTTTAATAGATCTGCAGAGTTCATTAATGTACCATTTA
>VYZX01021403.1:35954-81180 GCA_013401335.1 Brachypteracias leptosomus | reverse complement strand
ACTGTGAACCCTCAGGACAATCAATGTGACTACTCAGAGGTTTGGTTTTGGGGCTTTTTATATGGGGTTTCTAGAGGGTTTGGTGGGGATGGTTTGATTGTTTCAGGTTTTACTTATTTGGAAAAAAAAAATATTAAAAAAAACCCAACACAAAAGTGCAGTAGCTGAAGAGTATACATGACAGTCGCCAGACTAGAAAGAAACTAGACGGGGCTTTACGACAGTGGGAAGAATAGTCCTTCCTATTGGGAGGTGGCTCTGCCCATAGCAGGGAGATTGGAATTAGATGATCTCTAAGGTCCCTTCCAACCCAAACCATTCTATGATTCTATGATATTGCCCAGTGTTCTCTATGCGTGTCAAGACAGAAAGGAGTGATTCTATCATCATTACATTTCTAGGTACACACCGATGCTTTTAAAGACCCATCTCATAATCTGTGTAAGAAACCAGTACAATGAGGAGCAAAGCACAAGCTGCAAACCTAATAAGGAAAAAACAGAAACCAATGAATGCTTGTTTCTGAGGAGCTATTTCTTATCATACATGCCTCCTAATTTCCACCACCTGTGGAAATTGTATATTATGAGGACAGGATGTTTGAGCCATAATATGTAGTTTGAGCTACATTACAGTTTCTGATTAGTATTTCAGAGAAAGAGAATGATTCAGACCCAGGAGAAGTAGGAAGAACATGGAAGATGGAAATGAAAAGATGTAAGCCCTGATTTGTGTCAGAGAGACCAACAGGCTTGTCAGACAAGAAACAAAGAACTACCTTAACATTCTGTAGGCCTTCCAGGGAGTTGCTGTGAACAGGTAAGACTTAGGACAGATGAAAATAATCCAATTACAAGCAGTTAATTTGAGCTGATGATCAGCCCTATCAGCTTTCAAAGGTGATGTACTGCTGAACAAATGCTGTCTAAGGACATTTCCTGTCTTCATTTCCCTACAATTAGTTTGCTGTCAACTGAAAAACAAAATATCCATGTTGCTGAGGTACAACCTCACTCAGGCAATTTTGCTTGTGACACCCGTTTAAAACCTTCCCTCCATCCCAGTAACCATTCAATCCAAAAGAAGAGAGCTACACAGAGAGATAACAAAATAATAAAATTTGTCAATACAGCACAAGTTCAACAATTTAAAGGCTTGACCTACACTAGAAATTTTCAGAACAAAATTCTTGTCCTTTTAAGCTCTTTTTCCACTAAAGAGTCCTTTTCACCCTTTATTCTCTATACTTCTATTCCACATACATCATGCACCTGGTCTGCCTGGCAAAGAGATAAGACCAAGACAGACAAATTTTCATGCATGCAAAAATGTACTAACTCTCAAGAACAACATTCTCTGTATGGTGATGCAAGGGTGCAAACTTTATAGCGAGCTCTTAAAAAATCCACATATGTTTGTCTGTCTAAGCACGTGTAGTTCGTTAAAGAGATAAACCAGCTTTGACAGCTATAGCATGTTCTGTGAATACAGCAAAGCTATGGGTTTTTTTATCTTGGTTCATGCAAATAGCTCCATTCAGTTACTAATTTATTCAAAACTGATGAACCCACAGGGAGTTGCAGAAACAGGAGAGCTTATTTTCCAGTCCATCGGTAAACTGAAAGTGTGATGTCTTCTAGTCCCATGAATAAATCTGGAGGGACACGGGTAAGCAAAATCAATTAGATCACTACAAATACCTCCTTTGGTAAGTAGACTTTAGGGGGAAAGTTCTTATAAATGTAATTTTTCTTAGTTACTTAGTATATGCAAGGCAACTGGAACTAAAAAAAGATAAAAATAGAATGCCATCATTCATATGAATATTCATCAAATCATCAAGTACTCCATGTTGGAAAAGACCTCTAGAGGTCATTTTGTCCAAGCCCCTGCATCAGCCAGAGCTAATTTCAAAGAAAGATCAGTTTGCTCCTTACCTTGATCAGTCTAGTTATTAAAGGCTCCAAGAACAGAGAAACCTTGGAAACCTCTCCCAGTGCTTAATCATTCCCACTGTAAATAGCTTTTAACCTTTTACCTAATCAGAACTTTCCTGCTACAACACATGACTTATGTCTTCTGTTTTCACTACACACCTCCAAGAAGATCCATCTCCTCTAAATATCCTCCTTTAGATAGCTGAAGACAGCAATTAGATCCCCCTTAGTTCTCTCATCTTCCATTTGAGCAAACCCAGCTTCCTCGTCCTCCCCCTGTACTTACGCCATTGCCCCCCAAACATCTCAACAGTCCTCTACTCGACTTGCTCTTCTTCATAAACCTTTCTCTTGCACTGAGAAGTCCCAAACTGGATGCAATTCCCCATATGCAAGCTCCCAGGTGCCGAGTACAGGGGAGCCATTGCTTCCCTCAACCTTCTGGCTACACTTTTGCTAATACAGAGCAGTATGCAGTTGCCCTTGATTGGTGCCAAAAACACCATAAAATAATATCCAAGGTACTGCAAGACAACAATATTTAACCAAAAGTAGCCTGACAAAAGATAGGCTGGAAAAATATTTAGGAAAACAAATTGTAGTTAGAAGTGTCATTCACTGTTTTGTAACAAAGAAAAAGCTAAGACTGTATATAAGTAAACATTGGAAGAACAATCATGTTTAGTAAAAAGTTAAATTTCATATTAAAGAATTATACACTTAGTCACTACCTAATACATCGCAATAGTTACAGATCAAAAAGAATGAAGCATTCTTTACAGTTAATATTTCCTGATTGTTTTAAAGCAATGATTTGGGCAATAAAAAAAAAACCCACCATCTTAGAATCACTCTGGTTTAGATCAATATGAAAGTCTATGAAAGAAAAAAAAAGTGTTGTAATCTAGGATGCCTTTTTGTGCTATTTTTCTTCAGTTCATACTAGCTGCACTAGATACATCCATCTTCTCAAAATAGATAGAGGATTAAGCTTTTGAAGAGACTCTGCCTGACCACCCTGAGCAACAGCACCTGTGGAACCAGCATCCTGCCAACCAAACAGGCTTTGCTCTGAAAGGCATCCAGCAACAGAATTGTGGTCTCCGTTTATGAGTCTGAGGATCGGCAATGAAATCCTCCTGGAAAACATCACAAGAAATCTGAATATACTCTTACAAACCCTCAAATCACAGCAAACTTAAACATCATGAGATACAAAAATATGTCTGGCAAGGCGTTTCCTTATGGACTCTTAAAGACTAAGCCATTTGCTTACTCAAAAAATCAATTCTGATGAGGTTAAATGAAACAGGATAGTATCGCATGAGATCACAAGAACAGTGCTTATGGGTTGTAGAGCCGTGTTTTGCCAATGGTTGAGCTCAGGACAATGGGATTCACTATTAAAATTATGAATTTATCACAATCAATGAGGAGTCGAGATCGTCATTTAGAGTACTGTCCCAGGAAAGAAGATGAAAAGGAGATGCTTTATCAAGTGTCAGAAAGCATTTCTGCCAGATTTACAGAAAACGAGTATCTGGCAAGATAATAAAGCCGTCTGTTTACTCATCTGCAAATCACATGAGTATGTACCAGTGGTCTAACCTGGGGTTTGACAGAGACAATGCAACACATCAGTGGTTTTCTGGAATCTCAGCACATCACAACAAACAATAAAACTTATATTCTAAGCATTATCACTAAAATGTAAGTGTTGTAAAATCCAAGTGTTGTATTGCAGCAACATCTATTCAATAACTCAGACAAAAAAAGATGTACCATGTTTTCCTGACAACAAAGGTTTCTAGCCATTTTTCAGTATTGCTCATTCTACAAAAAATAACTTTTCTATCCCTTAGATGTAAATGATTTTGGACATTTGGGAGGATAAGACGCTAGAATACGTGACAGTTGCAAATGCTATGTTCCACATTTTGAAAGATTTGTATTTTCTCATGCAGTATTCCTCAAATATTTTTTCATGAAACATGAAGTATCAAGCACTGATTCTGCTCAGTGGCTGCTTCTGCCTGAAAGTCCTGCTAAAATAGATATTCTAGTTCTTGTCTAAAATTACAAGTGCTTTTAACAGACTCCTGTTTCAGAATAGAGAGATGAGAGGTAATATCAGCTGAGTGTCTTTGACAACCTGCATTGTCAAGAACTAAAAACATATCTTGTAATAAAAAGCACTACACAGAATTATACAGTAAAAGAACATAAGAAGCTCCCTCCTTTTTATATATCATGTCTTCAACATTTGTTCTTCTGTTTTATTTTGCCTTTTCTATTGTATGGTATTTGATGTGCCCTTATTCCTATGTGATTAAAAGTGAAGGCTAGTCAGCAACCACAAAGAAACGTAGTTTACTTTTTAAAAAAGCAAAAAAAAACCCCACTGCAGTGCCTGCTTGCATAGCAATGCTGAATTTCATCACTAAGAGATTCCCTTCATCTTCTAAAAAGGAAAAGAAAATGAGCTAGAAATCCATCCAGCTGATAACACCTGCCTTTGATTTCCTCCACCAATTTGTATAGTTCAACACACATCCACTTTCCCAGTCCTTCAAAGGCTCCTCTTACCCTTATTCCAAGAAACACTCAAGGGACAAAGCTGATTGGAGGTCTCCCAACGAGCCTTACCCAGGTGCCCACATGCCCTAAGACAGCCAGGACACATCCCACAGGTCTACAGAGCCCAGGTACCCTAGAGTGCCCAGGGAATGAGGAGATGCCCCGAGGCACACACTCACTGCTCTGCTCTCCCGTATCAAAAGCTGACATGGAACCAGGCAGGTCACCTACACTACTCTCTATATCTAAACTAGAAGCAGGCTTCAGAGCAGCATTGACAAAGGCCACTAAGCTTCCCAGTCTACAGCTGTATGTTAACAAAAGAAAAGAAAATACAAAGAAAATGCAAATAAAATACTGCATTTTTCCTTCTCAGGATTCAATAGGATTGTTGCATTTTGCATCACCACAGAAGTCTGGAAATAGTCTGAAGTCAAAAACTCCTAGGACACCAAGACACTGCACAGGCGCAGAAACAACAAAACTACACACAAGCACTGCTTTGAGAGTCTGACACTCTTCTAAACTTAGGGTTTAGAAGACTAAATATTAAAAAGTTTACAAAACTAAACTTATGGTTGGATTTGTTTTGTCCATAAACTGCAAATATCATTTGGACTTTCAATAACCTGATGCAGTGGGCGACTGGTTTGTTACCTGATGTATTAATTCTTCCCTATAGGGTCAGACTGTGAAATCTTGTCCTCTAATTGTATTGTTTGGCTTCCATTATTATTGTTAATTAATTACTCATGCTATAGATACTGCAACTCTAACATCAACTAAATAGAAACTTACTGTACTTATAAGGCAATCTAACTTCCCTGCTCTTTCTCTCCCGAGCAAGCTGATGAAGTGAACACTGAGCAGCATTTCAAGAGAAGTGGAGGAAAGACAATTTGGCTCATCAACTTTTCCCATAGCACAAGCTATTCCTTCTCTCTGGAACAAAATTTGACCTCCCTCTGGAGGACAGAATGGCAGGGAGAGAGCCCTCATAAGCACAACCAACCTCCTAACTCACTTCACACCTGCTTACCAACCAGGGTCCCCTTGTAGAGCTCATCCAAAACTCCAAGACTAGATTTTAACAGAAAAATACCCAAGAAACCAACTCACCTCTTCTACACTTTACAGGAAGATGAAAAATGAGGTGGGTGGATATGATTACAACTGCAGAAATTATGCGTTCTGTGAGGTAGTGAATATATCTGTCTTCAGCTTTCTAGGAGCCACAGATGCACAGACTGTAAGTCTTGATTAAAAATAAAAACTGAAAAAAATAGCAAAGTACTCAAGCAGCAGTGTTGTATAAACCTAGGTTATATTTTTGTCCAGTAATTTAATGTCTTACAAAAGGGATAATTGAGTGAAAGTTAATAGAAACCAGTCCAGCTGATAACACCTGCCTTTGATTTCGTCCACCAATTTGCGTAGCTCAATACACATTGACTTTCCCAGTCCTTCAAAGGTTCCTCTTATCCTTATTCCCACAAAACACTGTAGTGAGGAAGTTGACTTCAGATTCTACTTCAGATCATAGGATGTCCTAATATTCCTTTCTGACTTTACGCTGAATTTATGTGAAAATATATTTTAAATCTGATTTTACTCAGATAGCCGTTCTTGGCTTTGAAATACTTCAGTTTAATATTTTCTAGCAGAACATGCAGGCAACAGCATACTTACCTCCCATTTTCTTTATATGCTAGATATCCATAACATTTTTTTTGACATACAATCTTTTGCAGCTGGTACTCCAAGAACAGGCCTTTTGCATCTGTATATTACCTTCTTCCAGAAAATAGCATCTGGGCACTTACACAATGACAGAAGCTTTTCCCCTGTGGGCTAGATTTTGGCACTGAAAGCAAATGCTGAGCCAAAAGTTTCCCTCACTAACACAAATGCAAACTCAAGCCTGCCATCCCTCAAAATAAACTTAATTTATAGCGGTAGAACTCAATGTCAGAATCAGACCCTCTATTGCCAGCTAATTAGTGACCCTGTGTTTGAACGGACTCAGCATCTCTACACACTCAAATGCAGAAAGGTGACCTTTTCCATCGCAAATATACACATTTCTGGCCCCTCCCACACACTTCCATTTTTATGCAGCTCTGAACTGATGCCACTGTGAAAGCATAACCAGCCTTATACTCTCCTTTATTTGACTTAAGTTGCTACAGAAGCATCTGCTTCTTTCTCTGTATATAGGTTGGGATGAGATTTTTGGTTTAAAGGAAATAATAGCACAGCTATTTTTGAATACTGTGTATAGCTACTAGTTCAAAGCCATGTATCAAACTGTAGTTTCTCAGCATAGCTGTCCTAATTAAGTGTGGGTTCAAACCAATTTCAAAACAGTGTTTCAGAAAGACTTTAATTATTAATATTACTCTCATATAACTGTCATTTTTGTATGAAAGAAAATATTTTAAGTGTTAGTTGTCAAGCCTACCAGTACTATTGTGTTATCTGTACAGGATTCCCTGTATGGATAAACCAATGAAATGTCACTTTGACTTGTTCAGAGTTGAAGAAGAAGCAGCAGGGGAACCGACACATTGAAACATACAAGATTATGTGAAATACAGGGTTGAAGTGGAATCACCTCATGCTCAACCCTCAACAAAGAAGAATGCTTTCTCAGTAAAACATCTTTGTTAGCCATCTTATTTCAAAATATTTACATTACCTGTTTCTTGTTTCCATTCTGTGCAAAAGACTTCAAGGTATCAGAAGACTGAGCAAATTACAAGTATACCACTTCTATCAACAACTTGAAAAGCCTAAAGTTTGCTGAAAGGATGGGATGCAGGCCCTATCTTACCTCAAGCTCAATGGCAGAGCCATATCGAAAATGAAGAACAGATTATTTTTTCCCCTCATCTCCTATTTTAGCATAAGCAGGATTCTTGCTCCAAACTTTTGATAAATGTAAATTGGGGGCTAAATAAAATACTGTGTCTCATTCTGCAAAAAATAATCCTTCCAGAGAACCACCAGTGACTGCCTACATGTGGAGGCTGAGACAGGCAAGGGAGGACGTGGCGCCACAGGGCTGCTGGAGCTCCCTTCCCAGATCGCAGACAGGCTCCAACTTCCTTTTTTTCCCAGTTTTGAAACACAATCTCTTACCTTTCAGCAAAATGCTCTAACTACCAGCTTCGAAGGCTTTCCAAGGGTCAGCAGGGGACAGAGTCTTTCCTGTTGAAACTACTGCAAAAACATACTAAATATGCAGAGCCAGAGGAGAGGAAGAAAAGGAGGGAAGAGAGCTGGAAGGGCTGTCTGGGAGAGCCATGTGCCTAAGCAGGGTGCTCACTCACAGGACAGCAATCTTGGCTCTGATGCTTAATGAAGATACAAATAATTTTGCTAATCATTTCAGGTAGTTTTATTTCCAAGTAGTACTCCAGAACTAAAATCTGCAGCCCAGAGCTGCAAATCCCATTATTGTAAAAATTACATTACATTACATTACTACAGCACAAACATTAATAAGGATAATACAATTGCACAGCTGAATTTCTGAAATTAAATACATCTTTCATATGAAAAATTTCTAGTAAAAGAGTCCAAAAGGGTTAAATAAGAAACATACAAGATGTCAGAGCCAAAGACATAGTAAACAGTACACATTTATATCTTACTACCAGCTTTTCCCATAGCCCCAGAGAGTCACATCTGCACACAAAAGAAAAAACATAAACGTCAACGGACCACTTCAGGGAAGAAATAAGAAGCAACACTGGATCCTAAATTCTTGTTACCTGAGTTACAAAGTACCGTTATTTCTGCTGGGTTTCACTGTAGATCAGATACCTTGGGATGCTGAAGCCTATCTGACAGGCTCCAGCTTTCTCTGGTGTCTCCCAGGGCCAGTTATTCTCACATCCTCCATACTGCTTTGCCTAAAGCCTGGAGGCATTATCCCCTGTGAACAGTCATGCTGCTACCAGGCTTAGTAACTATTCCAAAGACAACAATGTACTTCTGTCCTTCAAAACGCACTCTGGTTTCCTATCAGGTGTAAATCCCTACAAGATAAGGCTCAGAGCCCTGTTTCTGCCTGCTGGTATAAGAGCTCAGGAAAAAAAAAAAAGCCTATCAAAGCCTTTCTTTATATTTTTGTTCTTCTACATGTTTGTTTTTTAAACATGTATCAAATTCTTTGATACTATTCCGTGAACATTACAAAGAAAGAAATTGCTACTGCTACTTTTTGTATTTATGAGAAAAACAACCTTCTTCTCAACACAATGTATTTAACCACTTCAGAGGACTTTACAAGAAATACTCAATTTGCAGAGAGCAAATGGTGTTCCATCTCAACACCGTTTATTTCAAAGGCACAGCAGAAAGTTAGGTGATGGGTTAGCAGACAGTTATCTCCGTCAAGAAATCAGGGGCATGATTTTCAAGAACTACTTACCTGCTAAAAACTGCCTTTGAAAAGCACAAAACAAAAATAAACACATCTAATTTGAAAGACTGCCAAACTATTAAAATGTTTTCTAATACTCAACATATTAGAAGTCCAGAGCCATAAATGATGACCCGAATAACGATTACAAATTTGTGTTTGAAGACATATCATTAAGTACATGACCTATATTTTCTTTTTTTTTTTTTTTTTTTGTACAGCAATAGCAATCTAAAAATCAGACGAACTGTGTCAGATCATGAAAAAGCAGGGGAAAGTTTGGTTTTTCTTATGTGAACAGCCTGCAAGACCACCACCAAAGGCTTCTCAATGAGCAGAGCACAAGGGGGCCAGGCATAACGTCATTATATAAAATAACATATCTTTCATTTCCATAGTCTTGTGTCACATGATCAACCCTGGTAACCTTTACATGGGCAATACTTACCAACTCAAGTAATGCCACCACTTCAAAGCCCCCAAAATGTGCCCAGAAATAGCCTTTGACCCTCATCTTAGCAAAACCAGACAGAAGTGCAAGTTCCCATCAGCCTTTGCAAATTCTAATCCCTCCTCCACTTTCTGGGCACCTTAGCAAAACTTTTCTGGACTTCTTGGTAAATGTTGCCCTCCCTTGTCAGAAACTCAACTGTTTATTTAAACATGAGCAAGACACTGCTGTAGCCACATCTGCATCTCCCACCCACCCTTGGAGGAGGAACCAACCAAGCTACTTACAATTATCTACAGACAGAAGCTGATAGCCAAACTGCTGATAGTTGAGAACAAGGAGCGATCAGGGTGGAACCACAGCATTTTAGGAGATAGCCCCAGCTGATAGTTGCATATTAGTGTAACTGCATCACAACCTACAAATCCCCTCTTTCTACTGGAGAAACAGCTCATGCAGGCTTTACGGCCTCTGTTTCCCTCCTGCTGTAGTCGCAGGTTCAGACAGGAAAAACATCCTCCCCAGGAGGAAAACACCTTTTACAAGCGTCCCTCCTCTCTTCCTCCACGAACCCTAAAAACAATATAGCAACAAAAGAGTCATAGTTCCTGCTCAGTTATCATCTCCGGTGTAGATATGCTCTCCATAACCTTAAGTGCCAGAGGACTCGGAACAAAGGACTTCTTTCGGAGCTCCTCCTCTTGTCCTGCCCTCCTTAATCCACAGACAGTAAACATCACTGAGGTGGCCACAAGCCGTAGTCTTCTACACATCAGAACAAAACCAGATAGCTTTCAAGACTTACCCTTCGGTGATCACTACCCTCCCACCTCTAAGATTGGCATAAGGTTCTGCTAGCTAGTATTTTTGACATTTTTAAACACTGACTACAGTACTAATATCTTTTTTACAGCTGGGAAGGACCTACTGTTTCACAAGAAATGGAAGACGCCCCCCACCTTCCATGAAGGATTTCAAGAACGTTCAGGCTACGCTGTACTAGAAGATGTCAAGCATTCAGTGCAAATACCATTTTAAAGACAGTTTCCTGAAAAATATGTTGTGCTAACTGCTGAAAACAAATATGTGCAAAAGAATGACTGGTATAGCAAAAATATAAATTTCTCTCTCATCTTTATTTGATCAGATTTGAATGGAGGTCAAATGGGACTCCTGACAAAATCTGGAGCCACCTACTGAAAAAAATGGATCCCAGTGAGGGGCGAGGGGGGAGGGAAATCACAGTGACTGGCAAACTGCTCCCCAACTCAAGTTGTATCTGCATCTCCATCCATCCCCATCCATTACCACCTGCAGCTGAGGAGACTGCTGCTTTAGGAGGGGACCTTACCTACACCAAGATAACCTTTGTTATTAAGGAATCTGACCTGCATAACCAGGGGAGAAGAACGTGCCATGACTTTTCTTTCCTTCGATTGTTATGAAAAGCTAAATTTCTACAAGCTCAAATGCTTTCAACTGGGCATTTCTCCTGACTCTGTAAGTGAATCAACACTTCCTAATTCAACCTCAGTTGTAGGCAGACCCTCATTATGTTGACGTTGCAAGCTCCAAAGGAAAGTACTCAAACCTGAACCAGCCTGAAAGATCTGGAAGTGCCAATAATTCATTTGGGAAATCAGAAGAGGAAGAAAAAAAAAAAAGCAGTTTTCATAAATTTTTTAGATATGTTTTAGCAAACTTTTAAAGCCAGACACGTTCAATTTCCTTCTATTTACTAGACCTGTTAAGAAGCTGCAAAGTAGAATTCCCAGCTGTTGTATACACAAAAATAATTACAACTATTCCAAGTATTTTTTAATTCACTGTTTTAAATACAAATTTTGAAGACTCCTCTAAACCAAAACAAGCTTTTTATTTTCTTAGCTACATATTGTAGAAAGGAAGAATTTCTGTGTTTTAAATTTACTCCTTCACAGACAATTACTGCAACAAATAGCTGACAATTCTAAAGAAGAACAGTAGATAGGGTTAAATTTATTATGCATATTTTCTCACAAATTGTATTGTTTACTATGCCTCTTAAATTTTATTGCAACAAAATGGGCAAAAAACAGCACTCACACTTAAAACTTTATCCAGAATGAAACAACTATACCCTCCTATTCAAGGTCAGGAAACATTTTATTAGCCCCAGAGTTTTATTCCCAGCAGGAGAGAAGAAAAATGCAGCATGTGTTAATCAGATTGTAAGCACCTCCATATTATCAAAATATCAGCACAGTCACAGGCACCTCTTAACCAAGTTTGCAATAATTCAAATACAGAACTTGATTACAGAGGAAGTATTAGAGACTTGATCAGTCCTCATTTCACTTGTTTAACTGAAACAGGAAAAAATGATGGTACAAGAGGAAATGGTTTAAGTCTTTACACAGCCCACAGCCTCATATTATGCTAATGCTCAGATCTTAAAATCAGAGGCAGAAGGAGAACACAGGAAGAATACCACTCCTCTTGATTAATTTTTAATTTCATTTGACAGTTTTATATTCTTTTTGCTTCAATACAATTCGCGTTCTATTATCATGAAAATCAGATTCAGTGAGTAGTAAAGTTTTTTTTCCCTTGGTAATTTTCAGACAGACATTGCCCCAGGTAGATAAAGTACAGGGATATATATTTATACATAGCCAGAGGCTTACTGTTTCGTGAAAAAGGTTGCTGGCTAAATAAATTATCTTCCACAAGGTGTGCAGCTTGCTGGAAACCCATAGAATACACTGACAATGGGTGAGAACAGAGGTTAAAGAGAGTAAAGCCAACATAACCATCTCTCCCTAATTCTAGTTCAGAGTACTTCACATCAGTAACAGGGAAAAAGAAACTAACTCAATTCCAAAGTGAAGAAAAACTCAGAATCAAACTGCCAGGTCCCCTTCCAAGCAGATTCATTTTTGGGTGCTTCTCCTAAGGCACGCTCAATGTAACAGTGAGTAGAAGACATTTGCTTCCAAGAACCAATTTGAAGATTCTCTTGCAGATTTTGCAGACAAACACAAGCTATTTTTTCCACTTGCATATAGTAGTAGGGACCACTTAGCAATGGTAAGGAACACTATTAACAAATAAATCACTCTATCCTTGTAGTAACTTCATTCTTTCAAGAGATTTTAGTGGCGGCTTAGTACGGTAGTACAGTAACATAGAAATCAAGACCAAAATCTGGGGATCTTGATTGAACTTGATGACCAAAACACAAAGCACAGCTGAAAGGTCATCAATAAAAAATAAAGGTCATAGCTCCCTATGGTGATGAAAATGCATTACTAGAGCTGCTTCTTTTCATTGTTCTCAGCATGTCTTGGAAAACCAGTTAACCATCCATCCACACCTTTAACATGTTTTCTCTTATTTCCAAACTCTACCAGAGAAGTGGCTGAATTGGTTGTGTTCCAAGTAGACACTAGAACACTAGACAAATTAATCAGATTTTTTCTTACCCAGTACAAAATTAGAAAGAAAAAAAAAAAGCAGGGGTGGGAATCAATATATAAACAGCACTATACTCTACTCTTCCTAACTATTTTTATGTGCTGGCCATTAAGAGAGAAAACTCTACGTTATTCTCATACAATGATTCCAAATTTGACCAATAAATAAGATGTTATAAAGAAAGAAACAGGATTTGAAGATTCAGAACAGGATATATGTGAACTGAAGGGGTAGCTATATAAACCTCCAGGGGAAGTATGCTGCTAACCCCTGCAGATTAGCCATGAAGGGGTGCAGCATACTTCACTTCTGCTTTACATTCTGCTTATCCATATGATTTATACATACGATAGCTATTCATTCTTCTAATGCCTTTGATAAAAGCCTAACCTAAGAATGTTAAACCCTACATGAACCGTGATGCAGTTATTCATTATGCACTTTAATGCAGCGTGTACCAGAGTAGTCAGATAAATGAGTCTACAATCATTTTGTACATTTTTAAGCACAGCCTTATCTCCTCATTTGCTGGCTTCCTTGATAGGAACTTCTAACTGTGACTAACATGTAGAGTACACAGGATCTTAAGTACCATATCCACAAGAGGCGAGATCTTACATTCACCAGTTGACAGTCAACAGCAACAGACTTGACTTTACAAAATGGGACAAAACATTTAACAATTTTTGAGAAGCAAGTGTTTCTTTTCCCTCTTGGAAGGCCAAAAAAAAAAAAGAAATGAAACTGTTTAGACTTTTGCAGTCTTAAATGGAAACATTCCTGAATTTCTTGCCAAGAATTTGCCTCCCCCTATAATTTGTATATGGCATACTATACACTTTTATTCAGTTATTTCCTGATAACATGTTATTTCTTCTCATCAAGAACAATATTGTACTTAGTAAGTACAATTTCCAAAGGATGACTGAGACACTGCACCATACCAACTAATTCCTAGTGAGGCATTTTCCAATGCATTTCCAGTGGCAATGCGTTACACTGGCAGGGATTTTGCTTGTCTATCAATGCAAAATGTTGATAAGGGTTAACTTTTTCATCACTTGCAAGGACTTATCCCCAAAGAGTTTAGCAATTCCAAGATTCCTTTAAGCACATAAACCTTTGATATATCTTCCTTAACTAAAACTTACCACTTCATTTGCAAGCTACCTTCGAAGCAATTGTGAAACTATCCATTTTCAAAGCTGGTTCCTGTGCCTGTAGCTCAGAACAATCCACGGAAGCCTAGCTTGACAGACAGTGTGATATAAATCTCTTTACTCAAGAACTATGCAAAGCTTCCTGTATCAAGGAGCTTAACACATTTTTTTCTGATTAAATCTGCATAATTATTAAGCTATGTTCATACAGCTCTGCAGGATATTTTAAAGGCAATTAACATTCTAGGAGATCAGATCTTCTTTCAGAAAAGGCTGTCATTTCCCCTGAATTCACAACAAAAATGGACTAGCTCCTCATGTTCAAATTGGATGTGCTACCCACTGGCATAGTACAGATGCAATTTCAAATCCATCCTACTTTATTGGTGGCGACAGTACTGTCAAAATAGCAGAAGCCTATAAAAACATAATCTGCAACAGATCTATGCCTAGCATCTCACAAAGCATGAATAACTCAATTAACAGTCTTGAAAGACAAAACAAAATTGCAAGAAAATGCTACTATAGTGTATCAAGGACACCAAGTTTTAGGGGATACAGATTAAATTATCCTCAGTTAACTAAGATGAGAAGATGGTCCCTCTAAAATTGCTCTGTGTTTGGTTTGAAACATTCTTCTATAGTGACAAGATTAAAAGCATACCTGGAGGTCACCTGGAAGTATGAATTAGTATTAACAGTCAGGATTTTCAATTAAACAATATTGTTACTGAAGAAAGAATNCCTCTGGGTCCTAGTACTGCTGCATGAGGGGTGTATGGGGAAAATCAGCTCAGACAGACCCACTACAATTCTTTAATACTATTAATTGCTTTCACTGAGAAAGTAGTTCTGATGTCATATAAATTAAAGGGTTTACCTCTAAAGTGCTAAGAGTACTCAAGAGAGCATAGAAAATTGGGAATTTATGTGGAACAAGAAATACAGATGGAAATCACTTTTAAGTTGTTTATCCATGAATCCAACTCAATTACATGCTCTAAAAAAATTCTTTCACCATCAATTATTAAACAAAAATTTCATAGAATATTTAAAAACAGCCTCTCACTGTGAAGCAAGAAATGCATTTGATTTACATGTTAATGCAATTATGCAAATGTTGAAACTTTCATCATGTCCTGCAAATAGTTTCATTCTTTTCAGAGTTTTATCTACTATGTTTATTTTTAAAAATGCTTTTCATTCCTTAAATGATTCTCTTCAGTCCCACCTCACCTCCAGCAGGCAAGAAGGAATCAGGCTGCTACCTTCCCTGCTACCCAAGCACATCTCTTCTGAGAGCAAAGGGCACAGATTGTAGCTGTAATCCAGGATGCTTTCAGTCACAAAAAGCAAAGGCAAGGAAGAAGCCAGAAATCCAAACTAGTCTCCTGATCTCTAGTTCAGTTTCCTGATGCTGCAATGGAGATGCAGAGAGCAGAGTCATTGACATTTCTGACAACCTGGGCATCCACCCAACACACGTAACACAGATGCTAAAGACAAGCTGAAGCCCAGCTGTGAAGTTTGAGGCAGGCTATGTTTGTAAGAGAATTCTTCAGGCTGTCACTCACTATTAGTGCTCAACGGTAAATCAAGGATACAAGTCAAAATTGCATTCTCTGCTAATTAATTAAGCGGCCACATGCAGCTTCCTCCCCTTCCCACCAACTGCAAAACTTAAAGGTTCAAGAGAAAGATGCTTACATCAAAAAGGGCATCTTTGTCTCACTGTAACAACATGAGCATCATTAAGGTCAAGTGCATTCCTTATGCTATACACTGCAATCTTTTTTTTTCCTTCACTACAGAACACGAACACTTAAAGGACTTTGCCTATCCCCATCTCTTCTGCAGCACACATCCTCACTTTGCTTTCCCAGATCTTTCCTCTGCAGGAGAGGACAAGAATGGTTTAACTTATGAAATACAAGGCCGCTACCTTTCCAAGAAGTCTTTTTTTTTTACTCTTTTTCAGAAAAAAAAAAAGTAAAAAATCAAAGACCATATGGCCATATGGTACCCTACAAGAATTCCTTATAGGAAATTATTTTGTAGCACTCTCAGAGAATGCTGAAGCACTTCTATATCCACCTTAGTTGCTAAAACCACTCTGTTTCCATTCCACTGTCAACAAGGATTTATGGTAAGACTTCTTATCTGAATGACTAATCAAATTACTTTAGGACTCTCAGTGTTATGTTATCATACATAATTATACAAGAGCAATGGCAAAATAGATGTTATCTAATTGGTAGAGGGATTCCCAAATACTTTGAAGAGAGATTGCTCATAAACCATAAAATTAAGTAGGCCATGCAATTGCACAGCTACACACAACAGCAATGAAGTGGAAACAAAAAGATCACATTTATAGAAGAGATTGGTTAAATTACTAACCAAGAATATTAGATATGGAAGCATGATTTTAGAAAAATTACTGGAGGCAATAGTATCACAATACAGAAATGCATGCACAACTCTGCTGCTAGCAAGGCTCAGTTGTTCATGGAGGGATCAAACCAAAGGCTATAGAAATTCAGGAAACTGAGGTACTGCAGGTGAAGCGTTATCATAATTTGAAATGAAACACTTTAGATAGTGTTCAAATGAGTTTCCAAAGCATTTTTAATGTTTCCATTTTCTTTTAGCTTAGCCAACACATCTTTTAAACAGCAATGATTTCTTCAGAAAGTATTAAATGATCTCTGAGTTGTTAAAAAAAAAGTCACTAGGAGTATTTTAGTTAATATTACAAGCACAACGACAAAGCTACTTCCAACTTTAATACCAAGTATCAAATCAAGCGATTACAATAGCAACTGTGGACTAAGAACTGCATTATAAACTTCTGAAGTCAGTTTTCTGAATGCACAAGCACAAACACAGAATGGCATACTGGAATTGCATCTGCATAGAACAGACTATCTATCCCAGTAAAACCATGTTTGAAAGTGGTCTTTGCATATTTAGTAGTTTTTTCCTCAGACCATCTATGTTGCCAAATGAAAAAAAAAAATAACCAACAAATACACCCAAAAGGAAGTGAAGTCAAGCTGTACTTCAGCTTCTTTAAAGATGGCTGTTCACTTAGATTTCATTCCTCTTTCAAAAAGTAATTTGAATTATCATTCAGTGATAATACTTTCTTTCCCATGAACCATTACTGAGGATTGTAGCTGTTGTGATAACATATGCTTGAGAAGCAAATGTGTCTCAGGCAAAGAGACTTCAATGACAACTCACTTCACAATGTCTGATTGTTCTGATGCAATTTGATTTCTGCCAGCATGGTGGAAGAGATATGCCAGGCAAATTACACTGCATAAAGAAAGTCAAGTCCAATGAGATAAAAGCATACGATTGAAAATTCTCAAGATGGGAACCTTGTCAATTAAAAACAAACTGTTAAGGGCAATAAACAACTGCTAACCACTTCCATAGGCTGAAAACAGAAATTACATTGTCCCACAGAGCTCCACACACACTTTCCACCCTACCCTATGGCCACCAAAAATGCCTGTACTTCTGTTTCAGGTTTAAGGTTGTTTTTTTTTCTGTCAGTCTTGAACTCGTATCATTTACAAATCCATAACTTTCCCAACAATATTAACTGTATGGCACAAATTCCTTTTTCATTATAGCTCAAGACTCAGCCTCCTACTCCACTACATGAAATAAAGAGAAAAGTGCTGCCACTTTAGAGCTTACTTGGCGCTTACTCTCAAATTTCCTTTTTACTTTTTTTTTCCTCATCTGGCAAGCATTTCAAAATTTAGCATGCAAGTTACACGGGCTCAATTCAATTCCTAGATTAGATCATGAACCGGAGATGTATGGAGCACTTTCAATCCAGGCTCAAAGCTGAGGGGTTTACACACCTTACAAGATTTTGGTCCTTAAACCTTGCTGATTTCAAGAAATGCAGAATCAGATCTGAAAGACTGGAATCTAATCTTATCTTTCTCTCAAAAGGCCAATGTCCCTCCTCCTCCTTACCCACTGATCCTTCATGTATCTTCTCAGGGGCAGTGCCAGTGCATCTCAGAATGCAGAGGAAGGGTCTGAAGAGGCCAGAAATACTCACGCAAAAAGCTTTGGGAAAAGCATACCCATTATCTCCAGATGATTATATCATGGTATCACTGGATAATTGTTGCAAAAGGTTTTCTGGGTCTGCTATAATCACGCAAATTCAGTTCAAAATGATTCACAAAGGAGTTACTAAATGAGCACTGACAGTCTTCTTTGCTAGATTTCATCCAAGCATCTTTCTCCCAATCTTACAAGTGCAATAACTGCCAAAGCCTGTGGTATTTCCCCATGAAAAACAAATTAGGCTTTAATGAAATATGCAATCTTGTTCCAACATACTGAGGCAGATTCCCCCCAGCTTAATATTCCACAACCAAGACCAAGCAGCTCCTGCAAGCCAGAGGAGCGTAGGCAGATGATGCTCCCCCAGCAGCACACATTCATCTGCCTCCTGCTTCATGTCACGGACAGTTGGTGTAGAAGCGAAGGCATGTATTCAATCGTGACAAAACTATCTGTCCAACACAAGCAAGGCGCTGTCAGTAACCAATGTGATTGCATTTATTAACACATCTAGAGAGTCAAAAATCTCCTTGCTGGTACTTCTTTTAATCCCGTAATTTAATTTTGAATTTTTGATTCCCAAGCACATCAACAGATATATCAAACTATTAATTAGGCTACAGTATCATAATTTCACAGAAATTAAATGAGAACGTTAAACTAATAGGTGTAAACAGGCAGTCTGCAGTAATCCTATGTACTGCACACCTGCCTTGAAACACCATATTTCAGGTGATTCTTAAGGAAAGTTTATCCCATTTCACCTATTCCAAGTCCTCCAAACTTTGAAGGCAGAAATCAAGTACAGTTTTAAAAAGGCACAGATTACAAAAGGAGGGATTTTCATATTCTAGCCTTCAGCTACTAAAACTGGACTGAATTTCTGAGCAATTCCACAAGCGCCATTAGATGAGATGAGCTGACTTCCAAAGAGTGAGTGCTAGCATTAGAATTCATTATGATCTTTTTCAAGATAGGGTAGCAATATCACTTCACATGCATGCCCCCTTCTTCCCTTTTTTTTTGTGTTAGGTAAGGCAAATGCATAAAATTAATGTATTCATCTCCTTCCTAGTAGCTAAATTAAGAGTATAAGAAAGGACTCTTTCTTCTTTTTTCTTCTATTAAGGCAGCACACTCATTAACAACTTTTGGGTGCATTTTGTATTAAAAAAAAAAAGACATCACAGTGCTTTAACAGGTTGATGTAACGCTTCGCATTTTTATACTGATCTTGGAAATCATACCATGATTCTTGCAGTAGCAGAAGCAGAGACAAAAACAAAAACCCAGGAACACAGTCTCCCAAGTAAGACTGCAGTGGGAAAGCATGTATTCCTAAAGGAGAATGCTGCTCTATCACATTTTGGAACAGCTTTGTAAAATGAAGCCAGGCAGAATTAACTATTATCCAAACACTACTCACTCACGATGGGTAGTGTATTTCTCATTCAAAGTGCTGCTTGAAGGGGCAGAGAGGTCCCTGGTCTGACAATAGCCTGCTACCAGGTGGAAACAATTAAGGAAGGAAGCTCTCCTCCACTGTGCAAATTATTTACTAGCAATCCCCACTGTAGCTCATGCCATGACCTAATTTAACCACATCACTTGCATCATGTCTCTCTTCCTGCATGCCTAAGACTAGACAACCCCATGAAATCTCCATATTTCTACAGAATATTTTGATTTCTCTAATTTGCCATAATTGTAGCTGGTTTTAAAAATCAGTCTGAGCTCTTCCTGCATCTGAAAGCTGAAATAAGGAACATCTTTCTTTGCTGTGAGTCAGCCTAATTGTGCTTACTAGCTATATATTGACTTATATTAGCTGAAACTCCAGCTCAGAGGAAATTGCACTGCATTTTGGTGGTTTTTTGATTTTGGGGGTTTTTTTAAACATGAAAAACAGGAGAAGGGAAAGAGGATAAAAGATGTGCTGGTGATTTTGTATTGATATTTTTTTCTAGTAATCCTGGTTTTAAAAATACTGGTATTTGTATACACAGTAAATCAGCAATAATGCTAGTCTCTCTACCTTATAAAATTTCTACATGATAGTCTTCTAATGAAGCATTGCAGGCAAAGGAAGATTTCTTTAAAACAAAAGTTAATTTGATATATTCTGCATATTTTAGCCACAGTATATGGTAATCTTTGGTATCTTGGTTATCTAAACCAAGAGGCCAGTACCCACTCCTTACCACAAGATTATTATTTCCAAAGGTTGCTAGTAACAACTATGATCAAGTTCCAGGGGAGAATCCTAACATACATGTAAAAGCAAACAGTTTAGACATTTGATTGAAACTATTTAAATTACTTAACAATTATGAATGGAGACAGAGAAGGACAGAAGTCTCCCTTGTAAGGAAAACCACTGATCCTGGAGGAACTGCCCATATTTGTTGCCTCTGAGCAACGTTCTCTCCCCATTAACTACCTTCACCTAGACCTAATTTTTTTAAGAAGAAAGCTAGGCAAAATAAGTCTTGCTTATATTATTAGTGTGTCATACAGGCTCATGATTTTAAATCAGAAATGGGCTACACTGCAAGATAGTGCAGTTGCTGATAGCTTCAAAAGCAGCATTGTGGTACAGCTTGGCATCATTCATAATGAAAGAAAGGTTCCCTCTTGCCTTGCACAGCCACAGGTAACATGCTGTGTTGAGACAGTTTAATGTATTTCAATGTTTTTCATTAATCTCAAAGGCTCCTGGCATTTGATACAACTGAGGAACACCTGCCCAAACATGCATCAAGAACAAGTAAAGCAGGAAAAAAATAGAATTCAGACTGCTTCCACTTTCCTCTTTATTCAATAAAATAGCTATCATCAAGTTTGCCAACTTCGTAAGTAAGGAAAAATATCACTCCTCTCAGAAGCAGCTGGGGGGAGAGAATGAAGATCATCATGTTCTCACTGGAGGTTGCTCACTCCTGAGTCTTACACTGATGTTCTGAATTAGAAGAGAAAGGAAAAGTGACCTATATTTGAGTTAACATCCTTTTACTATAAGCACAGGTACCTGTTTGCTTCCTCCTCCTTCCCAATGCATATAGTAAAATCGTTAGTCAAATGTCCTTAAACAAGCATCAGTACTTGTAACAAAGAGAGCAACCACAGCCTCTGTATTTTATTTCCTAAGTATATGGACCAAAAGAAAAAAGAGTGAGGAAAATAACACCTCTCACTCTGAAGAGATAAAGTAGGAATAAGACTGTTATGAATGGGGCATGAGTATGAGCTCCTCCTCCTCCCAGCAAAGACCTACAACACTGAAGGAGCAGTAAAAAGTAGCAGCAGGAAGTGCAGCAGGGAGAACCCCAACATACTTAATCCTCAGTAAAGGCAGTTCAGCCTACAGAGTCTCTGGAGCTCTTTACATCACCAGAGGAGAGAAACAGCCTAATTACTTGCTGCAATTACCAAAAATCCATAAAATAGGGGTCCTTTCCTCTATCCCCTTGAGAAAGGAGTTTGGGGAAGGTAAATTTCTATTTTAGTCCCATCAAATACTTTAATAAGAGTCCTTGAATTTTACATAATCTTCAACAGTTTAACAAGGTTTGCCTTGTTCTGAGAATATGAATAGTTAGCAAAACTGTCAGCCCTATAACATAATAACTGCTTTATTTCCTTGGCAACAAAGGAAACTTTTAATGGAAAGAGATTTAAAACACGGAGTGGACATTCCTCTTCAAACTGTAGCCTTTTCCAATAGAGTCTAGTTACAATACATCTGCCGAGTATCTCTTCTAGAAGGGACATAAAAGACCAAACAGATCATACACCATTTAAGAGCTTACATCATCACTCAGTTAAAAGTACATTACTCTGAAACCAGTCATTCACCTCCTGGTTCTTCTACGCAACTATTTAGGTAAGAAACACTGCAGAGAAGGTTCTTAAACAGAAGCAGAATTTGAAACAAAGCTCAAACAAAGGAAAGGTAAATATGACTCCTGCTTATACACATCAGTTCTGGGGGAACACCCACCCTAAAGCACAGGCACACAATAGTTTTTTCTCAACCAGCACTGGTTTAAAGCTGACAGTGTGCTTAGCCTGTGGTCTTGGTAAGTAAAACAAACAAACAAATAAATACACTGAGGCACTCTGCAAAAGGCTGACCTTGCGAATATATAGTCAACTATTAACAAAAATACTTTAAAAACCAAACAGATCTCTTCAGGCATTGCATTGTTATTAATATTCCTCAACAATCCAAACTTAAAACCACTACAAAGAAGTATCTGAGTAAATATCAAAACTAGAAAATACCTGGAGAAGAGAAGGAAAAAGGAGTATATTACCCTTGAAGCATTTGCCAGTAGATTTGCCTCCATCACAACCAGCCATGCCCAGCCACATCAATGCAAAGACTTAGGTAAAACTGCCTGATCAACCACACTTTTATATCATTTGTGTTGTTTGTTCCAGGGTCATTTTCAAAAGTGTCATAAAAAAGACAGAATTACCAGTTAGTTTTTCTGCAGTAAAGGAGAAAAATCTGAGGAAGGTAAAAATCCACAGTGCAACACAATGGAAAAATCTGGATAAACTCAACACTCACCTCAGGGGAAAAAAATCAAACCAACAAACAACAAAGCAAAACAAAAACCACCCAACACAAACACAACCAAACACCAAAAACTATGGAAAATGAGACTGGAATCAGAAAGTAAAACTTTTGAAAAACTGCTTTTTATTGAGACTAAAGAAAACATTCTTCACCACTGTACATTATCTATTCAAACAGCAGGAATATATAGGAATATAAAAGTTTTAACATTTGGGGGAAAGACTTTTTTTCTTTTTTAAGGAATACCACAAACTGGAACTCCTGAAAATTACCCTGGATAAGGTGCTGTAAATCTGCAAGACGTGTAGAGAGCCACTGGCACAGCAACATAAAGCTTGACTAGACTGAGTAAGGAATGGTCAAAGGCGGATTTGGTTTTATTCCCCATTCAGCACTCCCAAAGTTGCTGTGTGGCATGCTAAAAGTTACACACACAACAGCATTTTTCAAAGCACAAACTACAGCCAATAAGTGAGAAAATGCCTTTTCAAAAACAGGGGAAAATGAATTCAAGCACTGCATTTGTATTTCCTTCATTCCTACCACTTTTTGGAGATGAAAAAGGGAAGGGATAAAAGACAGACTCTCCTTTCCAGTACATAAATCCATATTTCTGACTGCTTTAAAAGAAGGGAAGAGAATAGACACATTAAGGGGTTTTTTATTAGCCAGCCATGAGGCACATGAACAATCACAAAGGGCTCTATTTCACCCTGCTTTTTAAACACTTATATGACTGTATTCATAACACTTTGTGCAAAATGCACTTACGTACCAATTCTTACAAGGTGCACCAGCAGCTCAGGCACCTCAAAGCAGGTTCCCACACCCGTGTCCGGGTTTTGAGATGGCTCTCGGGCAGCCAGGAGGGAGCAGGGCTGTCTGAGGTCCCCAGCTGCAAATGGGGATCCTCCAGCTGCTGCCATCATGCACACCTTGTCAGATCAGCACCATCACCGTCAGGATGAAGAGAAACACTTTGAGACTAAGTGACTTTGGAGTTTAAAATGTTTTCAGAAAGAAATTTCTTATACCTCGCAGAAGGGTCAAAGCCAAGCTTACACCACCCACTTAGTAACAAAGTCATGATCTTGACATTTTGATAAGGGCAAAATCCAAGCAAGGAATATACAATTCTAATCTCATGACATCACAAGTCTGTGTAGAAATGCATTTGTCCCTTACACATACCCTTCCGCAGTTATGCTGAGATTAATATTGCATGTTAGTAATTTAGAGGGGCTGTAGGGCAGCGGAGTTACTGCAAAGTTCAGCTCCACAAAGAAGAGTGTTTGTAGGTTGAAATAATATGGGATAACCTTTGTATCATCCCTCTACATTTCTAGGCATTAAAAAACATTGTTATTATTAAACAGAGTGACATGGAAGCTCTAGAAAAGGCAAATTAGCAATACCTAGACATTTACATACCAAGTGCAAATGCTAAAGCTATTGAATCTACCTGGCATAGTTTAACACAGTGTCACAGAATCACAGAACATCAGGGGTTGGAAGGGACCTCGAAAGATCATCTAGTCCAACCAAAATGAAAGAGAAAGTAGACTGTGCTAATAAATAATCCAGATCAATTTAGAGTTATAACATTATTTTTTTTAACTCTAAGAAAACAAATTATTTTGTTAGATAACCAGGTATGTTCTTAAAGTGGAGGCTAAGTAGTATATGTTCAAAGTGTCTACTAGTATTTAGGAAATTATTTAATCACCTGAAATGAACACTGCAGATTTGTAGGAAAAGAACTGAACCAACTGCAGAGCACCCTTCCTAAGTACAGACAGTTCACATATATACACTGAAACTAAAAATAATAAGAGGAAAACTTTTAAGAGACATGTTTGCTTCAGGGACAGTGAGACATCGTCAAAAATAAGGTGTGTTTGTTCCACTGAGCCTGGCAAACCGCCCCACATAACAGAGGACCAACTTGGCAGCTCTGTTTATTGATCTCCTTGCTGGCTAGCCCCCAGCTCCCCCCCAGACACCCACTGATGACACTTTTTGCAGTAGATCACAACACCAGAGGTAGCAGGTCCCAATCAACTTTGAGCATAACCTGATCCACAAACACCTGCTTTCTACTTCCAGTTCTCCCAAGCAGGAATGCAATCACAGGGAACTGCTGACAGCATATCAATAATCCACAACCCACCCGCAGGGGCACCAGGGACAGGGTAGAGGCAGCTGGCATCACTGGGACCAGCAATGAAGGTGGGGGGGGAGCGCCTATCGCTCATCCTTGGAAAACAAATCCCTAGCGTTCACTTAGTTGAAATAGGGCAATGGCACATAGGTTTCATCAGGGATGATGCTGCTCTTATCTCTATCAGCTCAGCAGGGGTCAGGGCCAGGTTTCCAGTGCCCCTGCAGCTTTGCTGAAGCCAGAGGAATCAAAGGGAAACTCTGACAGCTGCTGCAGGATTATCTGAGCAAAGCAGGCGGGGGGAAAGTCAGGGGCCTTCAGTGAGGCTCCTGTGCCCATCCTGCAGCAACCACTCTTGGGAAACCACCATGTCCTCAGGTCTGCCGTGATGATGCTCCAGATCTAAAGGTGGCCCTGACCCCTGACAAGGCGAAGACTTTCATAGGTTTGTCCTCCTGGCAAAGGCATCCTGGAGGGTGTACTGCACCTCATGAGCAAAATTCATCAGTATTTTACATAAGCACCATTGTTTTCCATTATTTTTCAATTTTACGCTCTCTTAGTGTTCAAGAACTTCATGTAATATAGAAGAGGCACCATTACTGGTATTCACCAACATAAAATCCTGACACTCAGCCTTACCAAATACTTACATAAGCAAGAGGCAGCAGGTTACATGAATCGTAACAATCAACAAAACAAAGATCAAGTTTAGAGAACAGAATAACAGCATTTCAAGAATCCAACACATCAGCAAAGACACCTTTCTGCAAGACACTGTACTAGCTGCAAGCATGTTTGTCCTCAGCCCACAGGAGACGCAAGGGTAAGGTAGAAAAGAATAAGCACAAAACAAAACAAAAAACCAAAAACAAACAAAAAAACCCACACAACAAAAAAAAGCAGGAGGCAGAGCAAATTTAATATTGACATGCAAGAAGATTAGTTGAGCTTGCATCACTTTCACAGTTCACGGTCTATGATGATATCAAACTGCTTTTGGTCCCAACATTTTTTTCTGGTAGGATTTGGGTTTTGTTTGATATTAAAGCCATCAGTTTTCTTAATACTAGATTACTAGGATTGAAAGATAAAAAAGAGGGAGACAAAAAAAAAACCACCAACACATAGAAGAAAGTAATGTTAAAGCAATCAAAGGGGAAAAGACTTTGTAAAATAACACCTCAAAAATATGCATAAAGTTATCTACCTAGCTAAGGCTATGGGCAGGTCTTTGTTAAAAGTGCAAATTTATTCAGTAAATCAACAGATGAGCACAACTTTAAATATATCCCTCTGAAGGCTCACAATACCACCTCAGGCAAATCCACAGATTAGCTTGTGGCACTGCTGATTATTCCAAGCTTAAAACCAAAGTAAATATTTATTAACATTAACCATTGCATTTTGGTGCAATGATTTAAGAAATACAGCTACCTTCAGAAAGTACTTTTATCCTAGAGATAGATACACTGAAGAAGCAAAATACAATTTTCCAACAGCTTTCTGAAACAGAAAGGGAAAGTCATGAGAGTGTGATTTGGATACACTACTAAAAAAAAAGAAAGCAGTCCTTTATTAAATGTAATTAATTTTGATTGTAATAATCATTTCTTTAATTATGGTTGATGAAAAACATTGCACATAATTTGTTTTCCCCACAACGTTCCAGATAGATTTCCATTACCTCATCAATACCCACAGCATGAAGTAATCAGAAATAAAACACAAGCAAAATCTCTAAGATTTTTATGTTCTTAAAAAAATAAGACAGTCATACCAATGTTTAGTTTTATATAAACAATCATACTAAGTAAAATAAGAAATGGGCAGGGGTAGATATGAAGTATGTTGGTTTTAGGTGGGGTTTTTTGTTCCAGAATATAAGGGCCAGAATGAAAAGCACTTTTGGACTGGGACAGTTTCTATTTTTATAGTCTCTCAGACAACAAGGATCCAACTCTAGAAATATCTGACTGCTTCAAAATTCATCTTATGATAATAAATTAGAAAGGATATTGTCTATACTTTTGAACTACCCATATTGCAGATAAGTCATTTACTCACAAAGTCTGGTACTGGTCTCCCATATCAGCTCTCTGGCTATATCTGCCTTGAAGGCAGAGCCACAACTCTAGCATATGCCATGAATATCTAAATCCAACTCAGATTAACGTTGAGACAAAAATACAGTGATGTTTCAGCTTGGACTCTGTGAGTATATTTAGACCTCAGAGGAACTGAAGAGTATGTACTGCCCATATGTCAGCCCTTATCCTGGACAATTTCCTGCTTTTAGTCCTCTGTTAGGCTGGACAGAGATTTCAGTTGTCCCTCATATTTCCAGTGTCTCCAAAACTCCAGTTAAACCTCCTTGAAAACAGAATATTATTGCCACATGGACTTAAGAGAATTAACCAAAGCCAGTGATTAATTCATGATACTAAAAGTATCACCATTCCTGAATGCTCACAATATATTTTCTTGCTTTCACATATAATAGGCCTTATTATTGCCTTTTGAATATTGTCATTATAGACCTACTACTTGAATAGGCTTTGTAGTACCACCTTGACCAATAGCTGTGGTGAGAGCAGGACCACCAAGGCGCAGGGCAACTTTCTCTGTAGTTGTTACTGGCTCACCTGTGAGAGCAGGCTGCTCACACACCATTTGCAAACCAGTTCTGCCACTATGTACAAAGCCTGATAGCACCAAGCACAGAACACAGACATAGTACAAGAAATGCCATATCAGCACTTCTAAAGCATTCCTCCCATCTAAGAAAATGGTATATTAAAAAAAATGCTAACATGAATCTCAAAGTATCTTCCTGTTTTAGGATGAGAGGGAGATATATGAACTAGCAAGTGAGGATGGAGAGAACTATCATTATTCTGTTTTTCATAATAAATTGACAGCAGTCTAATTACATCATGCATTTCTATCAAGCTCGCATCAAACAATATATAGGGAAATGTGGGAAATCTTTTAAAGCTTCATTCAACATTCTTGAGAGAATCCACCAAACATTTCAGTAAAACTCCACATTGACCTGGTCTCAGAAGATATTAGGTGTGCTTACATTTCCAGTTTCAGATCACAAGTCTTGGAGGTCTGGGAGTATGATGTGTCTTTACAAATCATTTCTTCTTTAATCTTAAAATTAAGTTTTCCTTTGTCCTTTACAGTAAGGCACAGTAGGAAAGAAGATGAAGTCCAAAAAGAAAGAGAAAAGTCTATTTACTAGGAATTAAAGATGTATGTTTGCCTTCTATAACAATAACCTAAGCAAACACAGGGAAAAGAATACTCATTTAATTCATAACATTGATTCTAATAATGGGATAATAAATGAATGTCACATGCTATGCAATGCTATGTTTGAATCTCACAGTCAATTCTCATGTGGAGAAGGATTTGAAAACTTCTTCAGAATAAAGTATTCAAAGCACAAGGCACAGTGCCACTTTCCAAGAGTTTCTATAGCTTTATATCATCAACTATTTCTTCATACACATAGCCCTAAAAATAGTATTGTCTCTGTGATAGTTCAGCTTGGCCTTCCATCCAAACTGCTATTGCCAAGACTAGGTTAAAAGCTAACGCTTCATTAGCCACACAGCAGCCTTGGCAAGGGCCAGCTCAAAGCAGCAGAGCTTCACATCGTCACCGTCTGTCCCAAACTAGGGCTTAGTGTGAGGAATAACCAAACAAGGCAGCCACAAAACTGTAGCTTCTGCAGCAATATAGTTTTTGCACAGCAACAGCTAAGCCTCTGTCTTCAGCCACATTTTTTATCCATTCTCCTTTCCCATACAATTTATCCCTTTTTCAGTCCTCATTGTGTCTTTCTCCTTGAATGGGCCTAACTCCATTAACTAAGCCATTTTTCCTACTTTGGTTCCAGCGTCTGTTTTCTGTATATGTCTTATTAGCTTTCCATTGTAGGAAACATGAGAGAAGAAAACCACCCAGGGAGATGGACAGAGAACAGGCTAGAAGAGCAAGCTGAAAACTCATGAAAGGCAGGAGTGAAATCCACAGGGACCTCTCTGGACAGGCTTTCCTGGTACCCTCCGATCAGATTATCAGCACTACTAGCAGTTACCCCTTTTAGACTTGTTGGCCGTGGTGAGGGTGTGATCGATCTCAGGTTTGTTTCAGTGATACAGGCATCCTTGTCTTAAGCAGTTTGACCCAGCCTGGCTCACTACAACAGAACAGTTGAGACTGTTTAAGTGTACAGCTAACGTCTCTTTCAGCAAATACAATGGCAGCATCCCCATGCTGAGAGCAATTTTTCTCCCAGTTTGTGTACTGGTTTGTATCTTCTGCATCCCATGCACCTAAGACTCACCAAGGGGTATACCCCATTCCACCCTTCTCTGTCTTCTGCCTTGCCTTCTCCCTTCTCCAGACCTCCTTCTCACTGTCATCATAACATTTAGATGGCTCTCATACCTACAAATTCAACAGTTTCTAACATCCAGGACCACTATGCATATGCTGTCTCTTTTCCATGCATTGCTCTTCTCATACCTTTCAGTTCGAAGCTCCTTGAGGCAGAAAAATCTCTTCTCAAGTTGCTAATGAAAGCACCCTAAGGTACCACTCCCTAGCCAGTTGGATAAGGTAATAGAAGTGAATGAACTGTATTGGCTTCTTATCAGAGTGAAAAAAACTCCCTTAAACCTTAAAAACAACAAACAAAGTAGCGAGGAAGTATGTGCTCAAGACATATGTGCTCACAACAGCTGAAGAGCTTTGTACTAGTGGTGAACCTCTTACTGCCTTGATGCTTTACTTTCTTTCCTACTTGCCCACTACACAAAGTCTCCCCTGTCTATTCCCCATTTGTTGTTGGGGGGGAGGTGGAGGATGCATCCATGTTCTTTCCATTAAAAGCCATGCACAGAGTAAAAAATAGCCTCAACAGCATGCCAAAATGAAGCAATTTAAAAGAATGAATAGTAGCTCCTATTTTCTTAAGACCTCAATGCATCTCTCTTTATTCAAGTTCACCATACAATAGAGCAGGTTGAGTTTAAATGAGAATTAGGCTGCAGCATTTCAGTATGCTCCAGGTAAAATGGGTGAGTGCACACAAAGGGCACTTGATAACATTATTTGCACATACACTATTGTGTAACTGTTTTCATAGGCACAAAGGACTGTCAGGCTGCTGTAAGACTTCATGCTAATTGCTTGGTTGTGTGTCTGTTATGAAATGTAAATTAGGGCTCCCTCAAAAACCTGGAAAATTGCACTTATCTAAATCTCACAGGATTAAGGCGCAGTCATTCAAATAATATTTCTCACCAAGAAACGTGAAACTAGGCTCTGCAAAGGTGTTCTGCACAGAGAGATCAAGATCTGTTGGTGTATATGACAGTTGTTTTGCTGTACATGCAGCTTCAAATCAAATTTGCAAAATGGTGAAACATCTGGAGGGGAGAGCCTCGGAGGGTGAGAATCATCACAGTCATGGTAATACCCACATGATATGAAATTAAGTAGTTAACATACATGATGATTACAATAGTTGACATCATTATCAAATATTGCATGACGCCTACAATTGAGTGGTAGACAGGGGGAAGGGGCAGGGAGGCCAGCCTGTAACTTCTATTTTACCTCCCCCTTCCAAAAAAAAAGCATCTCCTGCTACTAAGTTCTTCTGAATAACAAAACATAATAACGATACTAATTCCTTGTGTGCGTTTGTGCCAAAAAATATAAAATAAAAATGTATTACAAGAACAAGCACAGCCCATAAACATTTTCACTGCTTCATTATTTAGGACCAACCAAGCGTTTTATGAATTGTGGTTATTTATGATGTTTTATATACTCTGTGTTTGTTTATGCCCAAAAGGTTCACCTACTTCCTCACTGTGGCTCTCCATCAAGCAACAGCAAGACAGGTCAGACTTCAAACTGCATCGCAAGGGTCTTATTCTCATATCCTTGCAGGCCCTCTATCCTGCAAACACTCAGCCATGTGTTTAACTTTATGTATACAAGTAGTCTCACTGAACTCATTCATGAAATTCTAGCCTTATTTAAGTTGCCACAGGTTTTACCATTGACTCCAGTTGGACCCAGATTTCATCTAATGGGACTATTTACATCTGAAAAGCTGAACACATGTCCAAGTGTTTGTAAAACTGAAGTCTTAGCAGCAAAGCCAAGGCACACGCTGCCATTTTATCTCTTACTGGCATACAGGACCTACAAAATGATTTGCTTTTATCTTGACCTTAACTAAGTTAGGACACAATAAACAGATCATCACTAAAGCAGAATATTAGGTTATATTTTTCCTCCTTTTTGGATATTACTAAGCAGGCTACTCATCCTCTCCAATCAGCTCATTTTTTCCATTCCAATAAGCATGAAGTAGTTAATGCATAATCATCTAGGCACAAACACTGACTTTGCTTAACTGAAGAGTTTACTTGTTCATCTGTATTTGAAAAAAGAATAAATTTCAGACAGGTGCAAGAGACATAAAAAAAACGGATTAGTAAGCTGCAGTTTTCTTTCTTTAATTACAACAGCAGCAATAGTCACCCAATCTAAATTGAATCCAATTAAATCAAGGTTTAGTCAGTTCCTGAAGCAATAGCTGAAAATAATCTCTGCACTCGCTTCCTCACTTAGTTTTATTTAGCATGGATAGTGTAAGGTGACCCAACTACCTGACTTCTAACCTTCAGCAGAAAAAAAAAAAGGAAGCCCCAAAATTGCAAAGTCAACAGATTGTTTACTGCAAAAAGCAAAACCATAGAAGTTTCTGCTGCATAAGAGCTCATGCCGAAATTTAGAACAATGACTACAGAAATACTCTCTGAATACAAAAAACCAACTTGCTTTTTCTGATTACCATACTGCTTACTAGATTTATGAGCTTAGAAATTCCCAAGGGCATAATCTGATACTAATTTAATCACTCTGTTGGAAGATTCACTGATTGCAGGGTCCAGCCCTTTAGTCCCTCCATGACCTGCATTGCTGGTGCAGACATAAGATAGCATTGCAAGTATAGGTAAGATGAAAAATTATGTCTGTTAATATATGTGTAATTAAATATGCATATTAAGTGCAACCGTTCTGTTATGAACAGGATTCTTTTGCATTTTACAAAACAAAATAACAGCATGATAAGTAGTCTTGAGCAGCTTATTCTGTAAGTCTGCTCACTTAACTCTTAAGAATTATCACAATAGCTGCTCTTCCATAACTGGACTGTGATCTGCTGCCTTATGCATTTTATATGGGATTTCAGCCCACAAAAGATGAGGATGGAAAACAAATACTCTCCACTCACTAGTATCTTTTCAGCCATGTATAGCAGCATACAAAGTGTAACATTGTGCATTTTCTACACACAGATGTTTCTCCACAATTTCTTATCTTAAAAGAGGTATGCAAAATAAGTGCTCTCCATGCCCTTGTTCAGGCAAAAACATTCAGCCATCTCTCCCACTGTGCTACACAATGAACAGATGTCACTACAGCCTCGCTCCCACTAACATCCAGTGCCATTGATAACTTTAAGCAGAATTGTTTAAATTACACTAGACCAGAATGAAATAAAATTTCATTAAACTGATTTTAATCCCATCCATTTCTGAAAATTCTCCTTCATGTCATTTAGATTTTTTCTTAAATATTTACAGAAAGAATGAGGCATAGGCATTAATAAAATACTCTTTATTCTGGAATCTTACAATCTTTTTCATACTTACTATCTGTTTCTTAGTCCTTTATTTTCATGCTCTAGAGTCATTTTACTTATTCAGAAAACAGTACCATAACGTTAGGATTCAGTAGTAAGCAGCTAAAATTTTAAACATTTTCACTGTAGAATAAGCTCATACACTTTTTCACATCATTAACAATTAGCATAGTGCAAACAAACTGAAACTCCTTGACTATAATAAGCTCCAATACAGGGAGCCTCAACAAAATTTACAAATTTGAGTCTGCAAGGTGTTCAGAACAAGCCAAGCACAAGAGCCAAATTGGTAGATTTAAATATCACGCACAGCATGTGATTTCTGGAAACTGTGCATAACAGGGTGGTATCTTGCTTCAAGCTATGCCTTTCAAGATATGTATATTATACTCATCACCATGGTACCTGCAGACCTGTCCTGTCCAATTTTCCTGCAGAGACAGGACTCCTTCTCCAACACTATCCCCAAGGAGCAAAGAGATCTAGAGCTGCATAAAGAGCAGCAAACCTCCTCTTTTCTTTTCCTGCAAAACTAGCTGATTTCCATGCACATCAAGTCAACAGCTCAGAATTACAGCAGGCTGAGCACACATTAGTGTCAGATGGACAAAATGCTCCAGGTATTCCATACAGGTGGTATTTTTATCATTTTTCAAAAGAGTAAAATACCAAATATTAATGCTTATTGGTACTACAAACTAGTAGATTAGGTATGCAGCACACAACCAGGTGAAAGTCAATATTCCTTAAGGTCTTTCTTCTTTGTCAGATCCTTTCCTCACCAGACACTCTCCTAGCCGCTAAAAAAGGTGGCCTTTAATTGTTTTCAGGAAGGATTGCACACATTGATTCAAATTGGAAAAATTTTTTAAAATGAAAGAAAGACCTGACTGTCCCCTAGAGGAGGAGAGTTTCCTGAAAAATCTCACACAGGTTTATTGTACTTCGGCAGATCAATTTCATCTGCTTATATACATCAACTTTTTTAATGAATATCTTTATATTATTTTCTTCACAAGTGCTAGAAGCAGGCTCTTAAATTCCAGAGGACCAACTAGTTTCCTGCTCCCTGGACATTCAAGACTTCCTTTTCCTTTTAACTCTCTATCAGCCAGGCATGAATCTTCAAGTACTAGAGTCCATCATGAACCAGGATAATTTAGGGTTCTGTTTTGAATGCATATAAGCCTACTCATGCAGCATTAATTGAAACAGAACTATTGAGGCTTTTTTTTTTTTTTACTAAAAATAAATATGCTGCTACAGTGAATCACACTCAAGAGAAATCATAACCTTCTATTGCTGAACAGCATCTAGACTTCTAGCAATTCTATGAAAAGGGGAAAGTGTATAAAGCAACTTTGATTAAGCTTCCCTTCTTTCCGCCCAAGCTATCATTTTAAAATATCCAGATGCCCACAGACAGATGCCCTTATCAAGGCTCAAGCCATGCTGAACCATCCAGTGCAACAGACCCTACTAAAGATAGGGTTTCAGCTGCCAAGAGCTTGCAATCACATTACAAGCTGGAACAGGGAGAGAGGGAGCAGAAGCAATGAGAGGTGTAATGACTTGCACAGCCAGACACAAAGACCCAGGTCCATTCAGTTGGACAAGGCTTTCATCTCGGGCTACACCTGCAGTACTCCATACGTCACATCATCACAACCATCTCCACAACGGTATCTCAAGCTTACACAGCGCTGGTGTAGAGCCCGGGAAGAGCATGAACATGTCTGGCAGTGAACCACAACGTAGACAGTGCTCTGGGGTGATCCAGCTTGGGACTTGCTTTCTTAGCATAAGGCCAACAATGTAAGGAATCATTTTCTTTGTGGTCTTTCCTTGTACTTAAGTCTTTTGTCTTCTAAAAAGAGCACATCTTGAGAACTCTCCAGAAGCACAATGTATATTAAAGAGAAATGCTAATGTTTAACAAGCCAAGTGATTTACATACAAGAAACAAGTAATGTACTGTGAAATGGAATAGAACATACTGCTATGTCTTTTCACACAAATAGAAAATTTATTCAAGTATACAGGTGTTACAAAGAAGCTATAAAGAACTGTTTGTGCTACAAAAATGAAAGCTGCTACACACAAAAATGCTATCTTATTTGATTAAATTTTTTCATGATTCTCTTAATACTCTTTCTTTCAAAAAGCTTTATTTATATAGCCATGCAGCATTTAAATTATTTTTCTGGCACTAGAACTTTAATTCAGATCAAAGTGCCAAAGTGTTTTTAAAAAGCCTAAGTTTTCTTCTGCTTAGTTATAAAAATGAAAAATATCAGAAGTTTAATTACAAATAATTAATTAAAAAAGGACACCTTTCTTCTGCAACTAACATTAATTTTGCAAGACCAATCCTCCTTTCCCTCATGAAAGAAAAACCCACCCAAAAAACCCCCCAAAACCCCTTTAAAGTTTCCTCAAATACAACTGAAATTGTTTGAAGAAAATTAAGCACATACACTGAAGCTTCATGGAATTTATTGCAAGGAAACTCTTGTTACAATTCAAGATTTTGCAGCAAGGAAATACACAGACAGATGCATATCATACCTAGAAGTATCTTCCCAGAAACTGTACAGTGTTTCTTTTTGGCATGGGAGTTGGAAGGACACAGGGAAGGCCAAAGAAAGAACGAGAGCAACCTTGCTAGAGACTCACAAACCAAACTTCCAAACGAAGCTTCACAAATTTTTTCAGAGAGTTGCCCACGATGATTCACTGATGAAACTCTGACACCAACAAGGCCAGCCAGGCCAATACAGAGAGGCTTAATCCAAGACATAAATATTTTTCTTATTTTAGTGGTACCTAGAGTGCCAATATATAACACACAAAATAAGGCTTCTTAAGATTCTGCTTCACTTCTGAGCCAATGCCTCACAGCTGAGCCTAATTTCATTATCTTCTTATTAAAATAATTAAAAAATCAACACTGTTGCCACACTAAGCAGTCAAATCAAATAAATACAGTATAGAGTACAAGAGAAGGCATCACAACACCCTCATCTCCGCTTGAAGATCCTGTTGGAAATTAGAGAATATGACAAGGCACAGTGTTTCTTCAAGTATATTTTTATTTGAATAGAAAAAAAAAAATCTGTTTTTGGAAAGAAGCATGAAAAAAGAGTATATAGCAGAAGGCTCATAACCTACAGAACAACAGCTACAAGTAGATTCTTCCAACCACAGAGTCCCACTCAAGGCAGTGCAGGCTTCTCCCACTTCAGGAAGAAAAATCCCCAGTGTTATTTGGACTTAGGAAAGCTACTCTAATGGCCAGAGGTGACTACAGACACCTCATCCGAATTTCCAACTGGACCTAATCCTCTTCTCAAAATGGCCCAGTACAAGTCCACCCAAACAAAGGAGCCAGCCAAATACAACTGATCCCAACCCAGAAACGTTGTTAGGCTGTAAAATGAAACTAAGAACATTCCTGTGTTACTGTACTGCTACAATACCACATAAAGGCCAAAAGCACACAAGAGAAAGTAAAGTCTATAAAGGCACAAGCATTGTGTGCTTTAAAAAACAGGTCTTTAAGTCTATCACTTAATAAGCTGCTTTACACATTGGGCAGAGAGATCCTCCTGTGACTTCTCAAAGGCCCACCATCAAAAACACTCTGAAAATGATGAAATCAAATGACACACACACAAAAGACTTGAAGATGTCGAAGTCAAAGTCACAGAAGTAGCTGGTTTTCAGAATGAACTCCCACTTCAAAGTTTCATGTTAGAGACCCGGAACAAGTTAGTCATTTGCAGAAAATAAAATTATTCTGGATTAGGAGTTCTAGTTTTCTCCATGTTGCCGCCAAGATGTTGACCTATTACTTTACAATCCAGCAAACTGCAGCTTTCATTTCAAAGTTACTACTAAAAGCCTGTCAAATGTATAGACATGAATATATAAGAACTTTAATTGGACAACTCACATCCTCACTTAGAGCAGCTTGAACTCTGAGCATGCTAAAACACCCCTCAGGGGAACACCCTGGGCTGAAAGACAGGAATAGGAGTCACCATGAGACTTGTGGGTCCAAAACAGAGACCATCCACACACTGAGTATTTAGAGTTGAGACAATGACAGAGAAGACCACCTCTGCCTAGATTCTAGAGGTAACTTCAGCATACCATGCTCATGAAGTCTTTCATCTTCTATTAGAATCTGAATGAAGTCATATGAAGAGGCTCTTTGATAAAAATCAAACAGTTTGCTACTGGTTGGGTGGATTTTGGGGCTTGGTTTTAACTGTAATACTCCATAATAAGGGTCTTGGTCGACCACTATGTACAGACAGGGGTTTTTTTGTGGTACCACTGTTAATTCTTAAAGATCTTTATAATGGACAACTTCTACTTGCTTTGGGGTTTTTTTCCCCTCCCCCACTAAGTAATTCTGTCACATTAAAACCACTACAAACATCAACTTAAGGAGACTATTTTCAGTGGAAGAGTGTTACTTAGTTTTTTATTCATACACTGGAACTCGTACACGTTGGGGTTTTTAACACCAAAGTAAATAACTATTACCAGCTTCAACAGTTACTGAGCAAAACCCAGGAGCTATTTTAAATAGCATCAACTGAGATATATTCCCACATAGATATCTGAGGTTAGATGCTGTAAAGGCACTCCTGATGCACCACGATGTTGAGAGCCTATGCACTTACCAGCCAGTCACTGCCTTCTAAAGAAAAGTATCTGATTCACAGAGAGCCACCCAACTCCAAGCTACATTCCTTTGCAGAGAAAGGAAAATCTCAGAAAAGCAATTAAAAACTGAAGTTGCACTTACTCAGACTAGGTAGTCGACCAATTGGAAATACTACTTACAGAAATTAAATGTTACCTCCAGGTGGGAGTGCAGACAAACACTTGCAGTGTTCATCTTTTATTTGAGAGGGTTCAAAGACTGGTCTCCCATTAGAAGGGTGCCCTAGGCACAGGGTGCAGTGATGATGGGGAAGTGGCACACTTGAGCCGAGTTCCTGGGCCCAGCACCAGTTAGTAATTGTTATATGTTAAAAGTCACGTAGGTGGGAAAGAAAGACAAGACAGACATCCAGGAATGCTGGGTGGGTTTGTTTCCATGACAATTTTGGTCACTGAACCATGACCCTGTTTCAAGAGTTCAAGTCCTTTTTTTAGGATTTAAGTATGCAAATTAGCAAGCTGCATGAAAATAGCATCCAGGCACTGGCAGAGACTATACAGCAATAGCTCTGCTACCAATTACCGTGTTGTTCCTCTGAACTAATACTGGACTAGCTGACTAAAACACATAGAAGTTAAAATCATACAGTCCTCTCTAGCAAAATAGCCTAGAGTAATGTTAAGTTCAGAAAAAAACATCCTGGAAAAAGGATGCTAAATTCAGGAAAACCTCTCCTCCCTTGACCCACAGGGTCAGAGGTCAGGGAGGGTTCTTTTGGGTCTACTGACAGTTTGGTGAGTAATAGGGGATGCCACAGACCAGTCCAGTCATTTAGCAGTAATGGTTTGTACCATCATGTGGAAAATCTTCATTCAATTATGTGTCAGTCTCTGGCTTCCTGGGCCAGCTGGGACCAGGAGAGCTGCTGAAACCAATGTGCTAACTCCTGGAGAAAAGGAAGTGCTCAAAGGCAACCAACAGTGATTCTCACAAATAAATTAAGGAGCCTTTGTGGCAGGCTAATGGGAAGTCTGTCCAGCTCTGCTGGATGACAGATGCCAAAAAAGACTTAGTCTCAAGTTTTAGGCATATAACAAAAAGCCAGTAGTATATACCATTACTGTAATAAACAGACACCTACATGTGTTTTTAGAGGTTACTCTGATTTTTAACAGTTTTTGAAGAATGAATACAGCCTATCTCAATAAACCACTGGGGAGAAAAAAATAATCAAGATAATTAAAATATAAAAGACAAAATATCTTATACTGAAAGCACAATACTTCCAATAAAACAAACAGTAATTAAAAAGATGAAAAGATGAAGGAAAGAAGGGATATGAAGACAATAAATGACCAACTGAAACCTCCCACTGTTCTTGAAAAATCTCCTCATGAAGCCAATAGGACAATGAAGGCTAACAGAGTAATTCACAGTGTCCTAGGGAACACAAGGATTGGTATTCAAGGAAGCCACTTTTACTTGAAGCTTAACAAGGTCAGGAATGGCTACGGTGGCAGGGCATCAGAGCACACTAACTAGCCACTCCTGGATACGGAGCCTGGGTGGCCAAGTTTCATCAGCTTCAAACGGTCTGATTTACTGGTTTTCTTTTTCCTTGAAGTGAAATAGAGATTGACGGATTACTTGATCCTTAGCTGCTGCCCCAGTGATCCAGCATGTTTCTTTGTTTCACAATAAGCTGTCACATACGAACAACAGCAACTCTGTTGCTAGGCTGAAGCATCCTCCAAGACAGAGCCAAGGAGCACACCACTCCCTTTGAAGATGCCTTTGATGAGCCACCACATGTCCACAAGACATTTCAACTGTCCTTTAGCAGCAAGCTGAGCAGTCGAGTTAACATGTTAAGTAATATTTAGGGTGCAATTCCAAAAACTAACTTCCTCTGGCTCTTCAAGTTTAATTCGGCAATCGGCTGGCCTTTGGGAAAAAATGGTTTAGCATGCAGTTCTGTGGAGGGTGAAAACAGGAAAGAAATTACAGCATTTACACCCTCTCCCTCTTATTGGGGAGGGACCATCTGCACAAGCAATAACACAAATCTCTCAAGTCTAGAGGACTATCCAGAGACTGCGGGAATACGACTCAAGAACCTGATCTAGAAGAAGTGGAATTAAATCCTATTGCCATCCTGGCTTAAAAACCTGCTCACAGAACAAGCTTCCACTATATAGGAAGATAAGGAAAGTTTATATGTTCAGTTACCCAAAGTGGGAAAGTACAGGGAGTTCAAAGTTCATTGCCAAGCCTCAAAGGCAAACAATAGGCTTCCACAATCAAGAGAAATTCCAAAATTCATTTTAAAACCTAGGGGCCAAAGTGTTGAGAACAAAGAACTTTCAGCAGTAAGGTTCAGGTCTCCAGATAAAATGCTTCCATCTTTCAAATAACCATTTTGAACAAAAATTAGGGATGATAAAAAACACTGAGGGAAATTATGTCATCTAAAAAGTTTCTTTTTCAAAAAAAGACAGTTAATCCAAAAGCTGTGTACAGCCTATAAAGTATTTAGAAATAAAAATCTAAAAATCTAACCTAAAACACTGTCCCAAAGAAAGATTCACTTTTACGTAAGCAACAATAAAAATAAGCATCTCTGTCTTCAGATGTAGTCTGTTTCTCCAACTGTATATTTGGAGCAACTTTCACCACAGGTTGCCAGCGGGCTTGATTCTACAGCTTCAGCATCAAATATTTCAGCTAAAGAAAGAAATTCCATAAACAAACAGCAAAGTCTGCTTCAGTCAGCTTCACAGAAAAAAAGAAAATCCTAGCAGCCAGCAATGAGGGAAGGGCAAACTTCCAGATGAGGGAAGCAAAGGAGCTCTAATTCAGCACTCTTGCAGCTATCAGATGGTTAACAAATTGAGATGAGAGACTTCTGAGCCTTTTGAGTGACTTTCACTCTGGCAAACTTAGAGGATTCAGAAGTGCAGCTGGAATACATATGGGAGATGCTGGAGAAAGTGGATCATTTGAATTTGTAACTCCATTGTGTGCTGCAAGAACTTCCTGCAGATGAGGCGCATCCCGTCAGTGACTCAGGGAGACTCTCCGTCTGCTAACAGCCATGAATTTATTCTCTGAACCAGCTACCAGAAGTGACATGGTTTATGTTAGCGTTACATATGCAACAAGAATCTTAAAATAAAGCCTGCGGGGACATAATTTCTTTTCTGGTTCTAAAAATCTCTGTACTACAGCATATCCACTGTAAAAAAAACCAAACTACTATTTCAATGAAACTAAGATTTCACATTTTGATCAAAGTGTTTCATTCAACACAACTTTTTATGTAGAAATGCTTTTCATATCAAAAGCCAAATATATTTTCGGATTATGTTCAGCATTTAAAAATGGAACTGATATATTAATAGAATATTATCATGCCAGGTTCATCACGTTACGTAATTAGTTACTGGTTTGCTCGTTTGATATTCAACTACAGTACCTGAAAACTATATAGACTCAGTTACTCAGGCATCTTCTCCAGATTCAAGTCCCCATTTCATATACAAATTATGTTTATGATAATTTGAAATTAGCACATGAGATGCAACAGGAAGGACAAAATGAAAAAGCACTATAAAGAAAGCATACAAGTCCCTGTCTCCCCACTTTTCCCCACCATCAGCATCACGACTAGAATTCAGAAGATTGCAGCCACCTGCAAACTGGATCTAATGAAAGCTACTGGAGAGGTACACTTGGAGTTGAAAAATTGAGAGTAGACGGCAAAAAGGGGGGCATAAAAATCACAGATGTAAATTAATTATCAAGTATACATACACAACAAGGAGACAGATGGTAAGCAATTTTCCCCAGTGTACTTACACTTGTTCTTCTAGTGCACATATCTGGGTCACTTGTTAGATTAAATCTCCTGTGACAGACCCAACAGAGGTACTGTCAAACGTGTATGGACTCAGCCTATATTTAAATGATGCAAGTCTGACACTGCAAGGTGAAAGCATTTATCAGAATTTCTTCCATGCAGTTTGTAATATTGCCCTGGAACTCTGAAACAAGGCTGTTGGACATTTTCTACCATCGGCAAGGCTGCCCCATTCAGGCCTGCTAAATAAAATGCAGCACAGGCTAGAAGAAGTTGGTCAGTGCTACTGAATCTCACAGAAGCATCCTACACTGAGCTGGGCAAATCTGTACGCATTTTCCAGAGCAACAATTTTGTCAATGTGACACAGAGAAATTATATCACTCCAAGTTAAAGATCCCCGATAATACTCTCCTTAAAATATGCCTTTCTTCTGACATTTGGAAGAAGAAAGGAACACCTCAATGGATGAGTTGCTTTTGACGTGTTGACCTCAGATACACAGAGCACTAAATCTTCCACACCCCAGCTATAAACTGTCAGTGACCTGTCTAATTTAGCACAGGTCACATGAAGGACTACAACTTCAATGCAAGGCACCCACAGCTCAAATTGCCTACTTCTGGGGGAGCTTAAATGGCAGGGAAAAATAATTACACGGATGTCTAAGCCTAATTGCAGCAATGGGTTTCCCTCCTGTAATGCTGGTAGATTTTTAGCATGAAACATGAACTGCATGTGCAGAGATCAGCCCCCCCTTAATCTGGCAAGAAGCTGGATTTAACACGGTGCAACAAGCAAGATCTTCAATACATCCACAGGAATGGAGAGTGCATTTCTCCCTACCCCTTGTTATCAGTTCTAAGATGATTCTGCTCAATAATAAACAAACCTTTATTAACAAGCAACGTGAACTCACTGTGGCAATTGACCAACACCTAAGTATTTCCCCCCCCCAAATTGCTGCATTCATCGCTCCTTCTGGGTTACTGCATGCCGCATTCAGCTTCAAATAAAAAAAAAAAACCGAAAAAAAGAGAGGAAAAAATTCATTTATTTGTTACTAGATGAACAAAATTGGGTAGGAGAATTTCCCCCTAATAATCTACATATGTAACTAGGAAATATCACAGCTGCCTGTGAGAGTTACAGTAGCAGGGAATGGGGTGGCAAAAGCTTGTTTTGAAGGTCTATAAAAAAAAAAAAATAAAGCAGTATTTCTTCTTTACACTGGCTCCTGGGTTTAAAGACCGTCACTTTAATACAAAGTAATCAATAAGTCAATTGATCAAAAAGATCACGTTTGCAGTGGTTATATGCGTGCCACATATCTCTCTAGCCTGAAACATTAAGTTAGGCAGACTAATGACAAAAAGTAAGAATGTATACATTTGCTTACTCAACTTCCTCAGGCTTTAAGTTCATTCAATTTCAGTTTAATTGGGTGAAGGGTGGAAAATAAAATACTGAATCCTTTGATATAGAGTCATAAAGCCCAGACTACAAGCAAGTTTCTTATATCACTGTCCATATAGTCTTTGGTTTGGTGCCGTGCTGCTGCTAAAATATTAAGTTTTACCATTGGGAAATTGATTTTGCTATAAGAAGTTTTTACGATGCCACTTAATCTTACCCAACCTACATAAAAAAAATACAGAAAGCAATTACAGACACCCTTTATATAGTAAGTTTGATCACTATATTAAAAAAAGAACGGTCTGATGTAATTTCAATATAATGGCAAAGGAAGCAGAAAAAAGCTATGGCAATATGCTGCACTCCTGAAACAAAACATTGCAGGTTCCCAGCTTAAACGCACAATCTTGTACTTAAAGTTAGTACCATGATCCATCTCCCACATGGAGGGCTGTGTCCTGCAGCTCCAGCATCGACCTCCTTTTCTAGTGTTATGTTTCAAGCCAGCTCCTGCAGGGCAGTGAGATTCTGTGATTACAGTTAAAAGAACACATTTGGGTCTGAGAGCCTGCCTCTTTGAATAGATAACCCTTTCTAGTTCAGCAATTACTAGTATGCAACAGCCATTTCTGCCTTGCCCCTTCCAGTGCTGCCATTGAAAAACATCCTAACTAGATGACCCTGTATACAGAAATGCTATTAACAGGCTTTCAGAATACTCTTGGGAATGCCTAAATCTCAGCTACAATGATGAGAAGTACTTCAGTTAGGAGGTAAATGCATAAACAAAGCAGTATTTTAGAACACCTTTTAACCAGTCTGAGATTAGTACTAGCAAAGACAGTATATGATTATCTTTTCCACTTTTTCCAAGATGACACTCAGATATCACTAACTGCATTAAACCACACTCGGGCAAGATGAAGAGTAACCTTGACCTCCACATCAATAACACTGGGTAGTACTTCAAATTGCACTCTATGCCCAGCCAATTTGAATGGGCCTGCAGGACAGGCTTATAAGCATGTCCTTAAACAACCCAGTTTTGCCTAAATATTGCAACATATGCTACTTGGGCTTACGTAAATATTCCACAACTCATGCAGTTCTTAACTATAACAAGCAGGTTTACAATAGCATCAGTGTGTCAAAATATCCACTACTTCTTATTGATCCAACTCAGACCTTGCATTTCAGAGTAACAGCAGATTTTTTTTCTTCTTTTACTGCTTGTGAATGAAGTTTTGAAACTTTAACACAGGTTTAAGAAAAATCGTTGTAGATAATTGGAAAGCTCACAGAAACCTAAAAAACACTTAATTGCTTCACAAGGCTTCAAGTGCATGTAAATGACCTGAAGGACCGCGGCCTGAATTGCCACATTCTGCAGCAGACACTGTTCCCAGCCAGAGACCTGGACCAGGACTAACACTTGGCATTTACTTCCAGTATAATAGGTTTAATAGCAGCAACCCTGGAAAACAGAGAGGGTTTATTCTGGAAGCGGTGACAGATCCTTAAATGAGGCAGGTGCACCATGATACTGCATAAGGAAAGAAAACTCCAAGTTTAGTAACTAATTGACTCCGGGAAAGGCAGGTTATTTACCGGAGCAAATGCCTAATTAGAGACATAACTGACCCTTTCACATCCCATCGGAGCGTCGGGAAGTTCATCTCACCCAGCAACGTTTTTCTGCTCAGACACATCCCTTATCCCACCTCACCGCGTTTCCTCGCATTCCCCCCCTTGCACAAAAAGGCTCCAAGACACCAGCCCTGCCTGACAGCTGCTCCGAGAGTTGGCTGGTAGCGTGAGCCTGAGCCACGAAGCACCGTTCACACAGGCAGGGGCACTCCAGCGTACACCCACCCCTCCTCTCCCTCCCGACTCCCGCAAGCGGCGGGACGGCCGGTGCCGCCGCCCGGGAGGGACCCACGCCGCAGGGTCTCGCCGGGCAGGGCACCCAGAAGAGCCGGCCGCTCGCCACGGAGGAGGGAGGCTGAGGGAAAGCTGTCAAAGTCGATCCGTGCACACTTTTTGGATGGTTTAATTCCAATGGAGCATGAAACACCCCAGGATGGTTAATAGGTTTAGCCAGGCGTGCTGTTCTCCCTAATACATTTTAATATGCATCTGTTTTAATTGTGATCAGATTAAGTCACCGGAAAAGGCACGAATTGGAATTTTCCCCGGCTGCTAACAGCGCCTTTCAGCAGCTCCTGAAGGCGGGGACGCCCAGGAGAAAACAGGTAAGGAGCCCAGCCCAGCCCAGCGCGGCGGCGACTGTTGCCCTCCCCGCCGGCGGGGCTCCGGTCTCCGCGGCGGCCCGGAGGAATCCAGTGGCGCACGGCAACTTCCCGTGGGGATCGGTCCCGGCGGGGTGGGAAACGGGCGGCAGCCGAGCACCCCGCCGCCCTGGAGACACCGCGCGTACGCGGGATCAGCCCAGGACAGCCGAAGTTAACGGAGGGGGTCCCTTCCCAGCGAGAAGGGCCGGAGGGGACCGAGCCCGCGTAGGAGCTGTCAAAGCCCCGGGAGCGGCGGGCGCCGCCGCGGTCACCGGGAGCCGAGGAGCCGCCGGGACCCTCCGGCACCGCCCCGGGTACCCTAAGGCGGGCGGCCACCGCCCCGCTGCCGGCAGGTGGGCAGCCCCCGCCCGCCCGGCCCCGCCG
>VYZX01021403.1:21468-35939 GCA_013401335.1 Brachypteracias leptosomus | reverse complement strand
CGGGGCGGTGCTGCACCGGCACCCCCCTCAGCACCAGCATCGACACCCCCCCTCACCGGCAACCCCATCCCCCCGCACCGGCACACCCCCACCACCCCGGCCGGTTCGTGCGCTGGGCAGAGCTAGCCCCGCTGTTGCCGCTAGCTCGGCACAGCCCTCTTCAAGGTTTTTTTTCTTTCCTTTTTTCCATTCTCCGTTTTCCTTTATCCTTTCTTTTTTTCTTTCCGACCTCTTTCTGTCGTGATTCTTTCTTTTCAGCTTTTTCTTTTATTTTAGCTTTTTTTTTCCCTCTTCCTCTTTTTGCTGTTTCTCTTTTCTCTCCTTTCCCATCTTTCTTTCCCTTCTTTTCCTGTTCCCCTTTCCCTTCTTTTTCTTCTTTTTACCTTGCCCCACAAGCATAGATCAGGTGGAAACACATCAGCAGGAAAGTGAGGGTCTGTACCGTTGGGAGTGGGATGCCAGGGCAGGGGACTCCACTCTCCCACTTGCCCTGAGCCTGGTATTCCCCTTGCTGTCAGTGTGGACATCCGTGGGGAGCTCTTCACTCAGCTTCCAGTTAAGCAAAACCAAAGTAAACTATTGAAACTTGGCAAAGGACAGTTGGAAATAAACACACCCCAAGGCAAGGAGCGCTGCAAACTGGGACCCCTCAGGACAGCCCCACAACAGGGTGCAGCCTGCGAGGGGTGAGGTGGGCACAGCCTGAGCCACGCACTGTGACTGGGACAAATAAATGCCCTGAGAGCTGGGCAGGAAACCCAGCTGTGGGAAATAATGCCCTGAAACCACCCTCAATAATTCATGGCCTACAGGGGCATGAAGTTATGGGAAGAGTTTGGGTCCATCAAGCTGATTGTTCCCTTTTTAAGAGAATTTTTAAAATGTTACCTCCTTTTTCTGCTAGCCAGCCCTTTATATAACTGTTTCCTCATGATTTCCATCAAGTCGCACATCATGCTGTCCCAGGAGAATGGGAGTCTGTACATCAAGCTGTGCCTAATAAATTGGGGGGCTTTTAACAAGTTTTCTTTCTCCCTTATGCGATTATTTAATGCTGTTCTTTGCAACCTCAAAATATATTAAGTGCATTAAGACCTCTTTCAAGCAATGTTTAAAGTGCTCCTGTGAAGCCTGCCCCAAGTGTCACAAACATCTCAGCTGCTTTTACTTAGATTCAGGGGGTGTGTTATCACCATCAGTGGCAGTAATTGCAAGCATGGGGGGAGGGTGCATTTGTTCAGAATACTAAAGCTTTAAGGGGCCTTATTGAAACCATTAGCGGATCACATTGATCTGGCATTAAACTTTTCAGCCTGAAGCACAGAACGCAGTAACCTAGATTTTAGAGTTAGTACACTTTGTCAGAAGAGCTGTGATCCCAGCCTTCGAATGCTGATTCTCAATGTATTTCTGGACCTACTGCCAAGATCCCAGTCATTCTGACTTAGACCTTGCTGCAGTGGGATTGCTAAGCTTACGCACTAGGTTTACACATCTTCTCTGGAACATCCTAATAAACTCTGCATAAAAAGCAGCATAATTGCTGCTGAGTCATGGTGGCAGAAGTCTCTTGTTCTTCATCAAAATCACATGGATTTTTTCTTCAAAGAGGCAGGGCTGATGGCTGGGGTAGATGAGTGCTGGCAGAAAAACTTTAGAAACAGAACAAATCCTTTGGAGAAAGTCTAACAAGGTCTGATGCAGGCTAATAAAAGCAAATGTAAAGAAAGAGTGGGATGAAATGTGCAGACTGTGTGGAGAGTGCCTGCTCCACTGGACATTCCCAGTGCTCCAGGGTAGCTGGAGGTAGTATTAGAACTCCTCCAGCCTGTCCAAGTGTATTTAGCTACACTTACAAGAGTCTACAAAGTCTGCATCTTGCAGAAACGTTTCTCTGTTAAACCAAAGGATAAGTGTCCTCCCAGCAGCAAGAGCTTCCAGAACCTGCTTGGTAGAAAGAAATAGTTGGCAACGTGTGCATGTACCACCCCATCTGTCAGCTCTGGGACCTTGCGTGCAAGGCCAAGCAGCAGGTGGAAAGAGCCAGTGCAGAAAGCTGGAGACAAGTTCAACATAAAAATTATCAGCCTTGTTAAGCAAACAATGCCACAAAAGAAAACAAGAGGGTAGAAATAAAGGAGTGATAAGGGAATTCATTCTCTTCCATGATTAGTTAAAAGTAATACCTTCACTGGATTTATGAACAACATTGTATTTTACTATATCATCCGGAGATGTCAGATAACATTCTGACTCATAGCAGATTTACAGTGTGATGTACAGTAATCACAAGGTATGAAAGTAGATAATTTAGAAGTTCAGATGTGTCACTAGCAGCCATTTCTAAAATAACCTTCACTTCCAGAAAGTCATTGTCACAGACTGATATGAGGGAGAAGGGAAGAGGTGGAGGGTTGTAGCAACACATAATAATAACAGTAATTGTAAAGATAACTAGTATTAGGCAGTCTTACAGCTGATCTATTGTGTATAGCTTAGTAGAAAAAAAATCACATGCTTTTTTGCAAATATGGCAAAGTGATCTGTTTTAATACCAGTCTGGAAATTTCTTCATTAAAGACATTACAGATTCTGAGTCCCTGTGCTACAACATAGTTCACCTAAACTGTGCCTGAAAGATTAAGTTATGGCACAGCATGTAGAAATACATGTCTGTCACAGTGACAGATTTGGTTAACCGGTCACTGACTATGAGACTTTAAATGTCAGGGTGATGCATGTGGTGCAGATCCCTCAACAGATTAGATTAGACACTTCAGTTTCTATATACCAGGTTCGTTCACTGGAGCTTGTGGAAAATATTTGTGCCAACTTCCTCAAAGCATTTGAGAAGAGAAATGCTAACTCCCTGAAAGCTGCTGGAATTATTTCTTTCTTTTTTTAGAATGACATAACTGGATATTAAAGGTTACTATAGGAATAATAAAGTGGGATTTATTATTTTTTTGCCAGCTCTTACACTCAGATACCATCAAATAAATGTCATAACATATTATGCATAATTTTGAACAACCTAAATTACATCCAAAGATGTGACTTAATGAGCCTCAGAAATGTAAACTTTGGTGCATTTCAAAACTCCCACACAGTTGCTGTTGTTAGCAGTCAAGCATAAGCTGGTGTTATCTAAGGAAGGAAATCAAGTTAGCTGAATACATACATGAGCAAGTGACCTTACTTAACCAAAAGTAAGGAAAGTGGGGTAGAGAAAAATGTTTTAGCCAAGTGTGTCTTTCAGAATTACTCACTGATTCATAAAGTTGTTTAATTTTGTGGACTAGGATTTAAGCTGTTGTTTTCCTGTCATGCTGACAAGATCATATTAATTTAAAAAAAACCCTAATATTTCTGCTTTCTCTGAGAAATTACTTTTTTTTTTCCTTTTGCTGGTGCTGTGATAATAATATCAGCAATGACAACCGAGGTGAAAATAAGTTGCAACTGCAAGATTGTAAAATCTTATGGAAATCTGCCTGAAATAGGACAGTAAAAACTCAGCACATGCAGAAAAACCAAGCACATGGAGGACTTTCATCAGTACTCGGAAGGGATTTTAGCTGAATATGTTTCCTAAGGAAGTACATTTCAAGGAGGCACCAGTTCCTATTTTAGATCAGTCAGGGGAGCTAGAGCATTGCTGCAGAGCTGGAGAGAGAGAAACCAATGCATTTTTAGCTTGACCTAATCCAATTATGCAGACTCTCTCTAGGAAGAAAAAAGACAGTTACAGGGAAATTTTCTATGCACAAAACATGCAAGAGTGTTTGTGTAACTCACAGGTGAGCATATTTCAAGGAAGATGATTACTTCAAAAGGCTGTGATTAAATATGATAACATGTTTTATGGAAAATTTTAGGATTAAAACCTAAATCTATGAAGGCATATAGAGATCTCATTTTTCATAAAATTCTCTGTGCCTTTGATATAGGTGCCAGCGTGGGTTTTGTGTTCAGCTGACATCAGACAACCTGAAGTTTCCAAGTACCCAATTCTACACAGTTCAGGTCCCTATGCATATAGATTGTCACTTGATGTTTTCAGAACCACCCCAAAAAAGACACTGTCATGTCACTTAAAGCTTTAGCATATCCTGAAGCTATATCACAGTTACCAAAATAAACCTTTTCTTGCCTCCCAATGTCTGTGATATTTGATTCAGGAGTGTGCAAAACAACACAGTGACGATTCTGTGTCAACTGGAGCCTGAGCCAAGGACACAGGAGACACAAAGTGTCTGCATAATCTGGAGAATGGATTGGAGCTGTAATGTCTTAACACTGATGTTACTGTTCCAACATTGAGCAGTCTATGACATGATGTTTTCCCATCCAAACTAGTCCGTTTTAAAACAATATTCATTTATTCATTGTATGCAAGAGTAATTGCTTCTACAATGGCAATTGGGACATTCACGTAGTGTTCATGCAATCTGGAATCAGATGAATATTCCAAATTGGGAAGAAAAGGACAGATTGTGAACCCTGACAGCTCTGGTAAAAAGCTTTAAATGATAAAGCATTTATAATAAGGGCTAAGGGAGCTCCCTCCTAGCTGATTATTTTTATGAAAACAAACTAATTTATATAGTCACCTACCTCCAAAATATGCTCACTGCTAAAAATTGTAAAGAAAAGGAGGTAGTTCCTTGCAGCTAAATTCTTAAATGAAAGCTAAAATATATTTCCACCAATTTTGTAAAGTTTTTATTTTAACACCCTATTATAGTCAAGAACAAAATGGTCAGATTAGGTTCTGCTCCCCTGTGATTAAAAAATTCCAGATATTTAATGGAAAAACTGTAATTCTTTTTCCTGCCCAGTACTCCAGGTGTCACATACTAAACTTGCTGTCTTCTACCAATTCCATCTTTAGATGCCCAAGCCTTCCCATTTGGGAATATCTACTAAATGACTATTTGTATTCTCTTCACTCATGTGCAGCAGGAAACGATGCGTCTCACACCTAGGAAGGATGCTCCGGTTTTGTATCCTATACCAATTGTCAATTAATTTTCTGCAGGTTACTGTTGACTCATTTGCTGATTTCTGGTGTTATGCTCATTATTGCTTGAGGTAAAAGAGCAATGGCACAGCAAAAAGTAGGTTTTAGTCTCTTCTGAAGTTTCAAGGATATTTTCTTAATGTTCCTCCATTCTAGACTAATCCTAGTCTGCTTTACATATTTATCTCTCTTATCCTTTGAGATAGCTCAAAGTGAGATCAAAAAGAGTTTTTAATCCTTCTTGTTCAGAGTAAGTTGACAGTGTAATCTTACTAATTGCAGATATGTCAACTTGTCATCTCCCAGAACATGAGCCTCTCTACTGTTTGTTTTCTCCTACTTTATAAAAATAGCAATATATTCGTTTTCTTTTTTTTGTAGTTCCTTTTATCAAAACACCTCAAATAAATACACAACCCTAGAATATGGCCCTGGAAGTGAATTAGAATTAACCTCATTTTACACAGGTGAAAATTGAGGCAGCTGGCGTTTGTGTCAGTTTATCCAGATCATATGGGAACTCTATAGCAGAAGAAGAATCCAAGATCTCAGCCATGATTTCCAGTCATTCATTTGCTTTCATCATGAGATCATCCTTCCGTTCACAGTAATTGATATTTCCTTAGGCAAAACACAATGGAATTATCCCAGGGATTAATTTGGCCTAAGACATTAATTCTGAGGAAAGTCGTACTTGACAGACGGATGCCTCCAACATAATCAAGAAGTCTGAGGTATACAGCCTGGATTTTGTGCAGGTGGAGGAAAGGGAGTATGAGTGGTATATCATATCCTGCCTCTCATCATTTCTTGGCAGATGTATTACCCAGTAGATGGAAAAGCTTCATCAACAGATGAAAATCTGTTTCTTGTCATCTTCCTTCCCATAGAAAGAAATGAGTCATCATGCTGTCCATCAGTCCTCTGCTTCTCAGGGTACTGACATTTCCCCTGTGATGTAGATGTTAAAAGGCAGTTTAATTTTAGTCTAGATCTGTCTACTTCTACTTCATTTGTCCTTCAAATGTACAACCTGGGGTATAAATTGTGAAAATTGGACAAAAAATGATACATCTCGATGGTAGCAACATCAGACCTTAGTCCCATAGCAGAGCAAAACCAGCCAAAGATGTAAGTGTAATTTCCACCACAATCCCTGCAGATTTTCTATGGAATAACCTAATTTACTTCTTTACTTCAGTACAATCTTGGCTTCCTGCTGTACAAGCATGAAGTAAAGCCAGGAAAACCATGATTACTCTTATTTTAGAGAGAACGTGTCAACATTACCAAAACATATCTAACACAAGCACAATTCTCAAGAGTTAAATAAGGGGAAATTATTATAAGGAGTAAACCTTTGAATTCCTCTAAACAGAATCAGTTTGATTTTTCATAATAATGTTGGAACCAAATGATGTTTTGTACTGTAATGTAGACAAGTCCAGAGAGGATAGTCAAGGAGTTCTAGGTTCTTAATGAACAATAAAGTAGAAATAGCAACTAAATTAGCAGAAACTACGTTGTTTCTTCTCCTCTGCTTGCTCAGTTTGAGAAATATCTGCTCTGTATACACGAAATTTTGAATGGAAATCTCATATGGCCTCTGTCTCCATACTTTAAAATATAATTAACACATGCCAGCAATAAAGTCACATTAAATTTAATTTTTAGTGGATTAAAGACATTACTACTTTTTTTTTAGTGGATTACTGACATGGCTACTTTGATTTATAGCTAAGGCAATTGCTTCTTTTATTTGTAAAAATGGAAAAATACAAAACATGAACTGTTTGAGGTTTTTTTTAGTTCACAAGTTTTGTAGCAGAAGTTTAATCAGTTCAGTGGAGCATTCACAGCTTTTAACTGACTGCAGTGACTCAGGATATGCAGGCGACCCAGATTTCTCCCCTGCTGCATCACACAGATAGGTACAGGACTGTATACTTTCTGTATACAGTGTACTGTATACTCACTGTGATCAGTAAATCAATTGGTTAGCTGCAGGCTATTACATATAGATGCTGGATTCCAGTTACTTTGACACGTGCCATAGGATGCAGTGAGGTGAAGATTATAATCTCCAGTGTACACACCAAAAATAAAACTCTTTGGAGACTCTGCTCAGCTAGGGTAGACACTTTTTTCTCTCATGTATATTGACACAGGGGAGAGAATTCCCTCTGTTTTGCCAAGTAGTAACATCCTAATTTATTCAATCTTTCCTTAATTCTTTTTCTAGTAGTGTTTGCTTATTTTTTTTGCTTGGGAAATTACACCTAGCTCTAGCTCCCGTTAATTCTACCATCACCAAAACACCCTATTTATTCCAAGGTCTTTGTGCACTGCTGTGCACAACAAACTTGGACTTTGATCAGCCTCTAGTGATCTTTAGGAGAATTTAGCATCGTGAGATTGTTTTTCATTGTAATTTATATATAAAGTTGGTAAAAAGAATGTTGTACTTCCCATTTCTATTAGGATTTTTTTTAAAACAAAGACATCCTACTGAATATATCTCATGGAAAATATTGACTTTCTGTGTCCATTTGCGTCCCTGAATCTGCTAACAAGTGAAAGATGCAACCTGCTCTGTCAACAAAACCATTTTCCTATGTGCTAGCTACCATGTGGTTAAAAACATATTTTCTAGCATAGGTACTTTGCCAGAGATTTTGGATCATATTTGAAGCTGGTATAACTTGTCATAGCTTCAGCAGAACTGTCACAGTTTCTATCATCTAATGTCTATTCCTTAATACTTAATGCAGAGAAAGGCATGAAAAGAGATAAACAGGTCTAGGGAATGTTGACATTTTAAATTCCTTCCTACTCTACTTTGCACAAGAGAGAGCATTATATTTGGCTATGTAAATAGATCCCAGATTTTAAAATAGCCAGTTCTTTTCTGCCTCAAGGAGAAAGAAAGATATAAAGCAGAATTATTGGCTTTCTGTAATATTTTATATTCAATTTTCTCTTGTAACATTCATGCCATGTAATTGTGTGCATATGTGTACATGCATGGTACAGGGTTACAGCGAGATTCTTGTCCAAGCGCCAGAGCTCTACCAGGGGTTCAGGGAGTTGCTGCGCACTCTCCTTTATTCTGTGTACAACAATGAACACTCCTTCCTATATCTGCCAAATGCATGGTTTGATCCCATTGATATCCATTTGGCATCAGGCTGTTATTCACTAACCCTTCACCACAGCTATTAATCACATACACATGCGAAGTGCTGTTTGCAGGAGGTGGGTTCCCTTGTCTGCTTTGTTGTCTTGTGTTATTAAAGGCTCTAATACCCCTTTTCTGGCCTAGTATTTCTTGTCAGTCCATTGCTGAAATACATATCCTTGAATGATTCCCGGCTCTCCACCCTATTCCCAGCACCCACAACATACAGATCCATCCAAAGCATAGAGCATATTTGAGTGTTTCCAGGAAACAGCCTTTTCCATTACCTAGAAGGTATCCTTCTTTCTCTGGTCTCACCCTTAGTACTGCACTATGTGTTGCAACATATTTTAGGGGGAGGCTTTGGAGAAAACCACCCATTTTAGAATGCCCTTTTGAACATTTAACTGACTGCAAATCCTTTATTCCTCGTCCAGCTTGGTCTCAGTCACTTGCCTAATTTGGGCCAATTTGGACATTTTCCATTAGCAGCAGCAGATGGTAGTTGGCTGAAACGTTCCTGTGACACAGTTCTCTATGTGTACAAATAACCCACAATCAACCCACAAAGTACTTTTTTTTTCCCTGGTCACAGCTGAAATCAGATAAGAAAAAGTTTCTTTATTTGCAATTGCAATCCTCCCTAAAAAAAGTTTAACTTTGAAAGAGTTAAAAGACATTAATACTGCCAGATAAGCACCGCCCCAGGGCTACAGAGCAGCACCAGACAGGCAAAATAGCTACCAAACCAGGCTCCAAAAATGTTGATAGCAACCCAAGAGCTTTACTAGCAAAAAGGAACTGAGCCATGAGCCTGATTTTGTGAACAAAACACAAATTTGGGGTCAAATCCTTAGTTCACTTAGGTCAGCATTGTTTTGGTACAAAGGCACAGCAATTAGGCTGGCTGAGTGTCTCACATAGGATGTCTGTAAATGTATCACTTTCCATCTTTGACATACACTCTGTGGAGAAACTGCTGTAATGCTATTTACACAAAAAAAGGGAAATGTATCATTTTTACATATATTTCAACTTGGCTTTGGAGAAAATTTCTGACAGTCTCTGTAATATGCTTTCTAAAAGCAAGCTTTCAGTGATAAAACATATGGAATAATAAATTATTTTTCAGTAGAGAAAATAAACTCTTGTCATAGGGACACATTTATCTGATTCATATTCTCCAGTGATCACTTTTATTGCAGCTTTTTAAGCCAAATGGTTTATTTTGAGTTTATAAGTTTTCTGATGTTCAAAGTTTGGCAGCGAGTGGACAAAAACACACACATAGCAGAGGACATGATGGAAAAAAGAAAGGAGCACAGAGCTGGAATGGGCTTCCTGATGCTGAGCTCAGGGTCCTCCAGCTGCGGGCAGCCATGGATGGGACTAGTACCCATTATACCCAGTACCCCATTTCCTAATTATATTGCTCTTGAAATGCTTCTTCTGGTGTTCCTATCACAGAACTGAGTGCTTCTGGATGTTTTTGAGAGCATTTATGGAGCTCAGAATTACAGAAACAGATGTCAAAAATCCCTAATTTGATGTGTAGCTATTAGAAATCATGTTTTCTTAATCCCGCTGCCAAAATGAAGCCAGGAGAATCTTTGCCACAGCTAACACCTAGTGCTCTCCCCAGCCTACTTTCCTTATGAGGTGAAGTGGTGAAGTGTTTGAGAAGGCCTACAAAGATGAACAGCAAGCTCAGCTGTTCATCCCCAAACAGATAGGCACTCACCACCACCAGAAAAAGTAGCTACTTGCTGATGTACTTTTAGGAGATCTTAAATGCCCAGAGCACTGCATTGCAGCAACAACCTTTTTCTTCTTTATATGAGGAATAAATATGTGTGGCTGTGCAATTTTGGAAAGAAGAAAAACTGACCTAGGGTTGTTTGAAAGAGTTTGAGGAACTTAAAAATAGCAGAGGAAATTAATAATATAAAAAACCCGTTAGCATTGCTGTCAAAACTAACCTTTATTCTAAATGAAGAGAAGTGACTACACAGAGGTGAGGGCATGGCTGCCTACCTATTGCATTAATCACTTCTGTAAAGGTACAGAGGGGACCACACTGATTAATCCAAAACCAGTGAGAGGATGGCATTCTAGGAAGGGCACAAAAATCCCAGGTTTAGAAGTCCCTGGTATACAATGCAGGGTGATATCACTTCAGCAGAGAGATACAGTTCAATACCACATTGCCAAATCTTATTCTGTAAGCATATAATACAACAGATCAAGAAAGAAGCATGTTATTCTTTCTAAATCACAGGGATTGAAAGGTAATCATTTCCTCTGTCTGTCTTTCTTTCTTCCTTTCTGATTGCAGCATTCTCTCTCCTCAAATCCTAAATAAAGCCACGATAAAGCCAATGGTTTAGAGAAACTTCCAAAATGCTTTTGAAGAATTTGTGATGAATTGATGAAGGAGTTTACTTTCAGGCGGAATTTTAAGTTAGAGACATTTCATAACAAAAAGGTGCTGTGTTTGTTAGCAGGTGTAGAGGATAACTGTCTCTCTTCACCTAGAGACACCCCATCTATTTTCAATCTGCTTTCAAGTTTGTTTGAGATTATTTCACCAGTTCAGAGACTTAGGAGGCTTTAGAAAGTGCATTCCTGCAGTTTAGCATATGTACTCTTGTTTTGGGGTTTGGGTCCAGTGGAATTTACAGTCATATTTCTTCCCTTTCACTGTTTATCCTGTTCCTAGCCTGCATTGATTTTCCTCCTATAAAGCAGAAAAAATCAATTTTCCATTATGTTTTTTAAGCAGTTATAGTAAGAGTTAAACAGTGCTGAACATCGCAGGTAAACCAGCTGATAATCAGTTGGGGAGTTATCTCATTTATTACTCTCAGTTGACAGGGGGTTAAATTCTTCCCTTAGCATCATGGCTAAGACAAGTGGAACAGTGGTGCCTTGCATCCAGGTAGTGCTTGCCAGAGCAAAGTTCACCCTAGAGGCAGTGCCAGGTGATGTTAGAGACAGTTCTGCCATCCTAGGGGTAACTGGGGTAGCTTGCACTGATGACTGCAACATCTAGAAAGAAACAGCTAGAAAGAGGCAGCAGCCTGCTGTCAGCACTTTGAGGTTGAGAAGTGATTCTCCGATTTAAGCATTTGTTAGTCACTGGCTGGGAGACCTTGATCTGTTTCAGTGTTACAGAGGCAAGACAAGAAGTGCTGAGACCAAAGTTGCCCATGCAGTGACTCACCCAGGGCCTGAAGCAGCTTTCCCTAGAATAATGGGAACCTTTCAATTGGTTTTACAGCAGGAGTTTGTTCAACAGTCACCATTGCGTGCTGGGAATTATTTGTCCAGTGGAAAGCACAATCCAAAAAAACATTTCCATATTTGTCATCCTCGATTGACAAAAAATGAAAGGACCTTGGTAAAATAGTGCAGTTTCAACCTGCAGAAAAAGACTCTTCAGGATTCTGAAGACTGGGATAAGCAGATCTTTCCCTTCTCTGATTATTAAAGTACAGGGTTGGGAGATTGCTCTATGTAATAACTCTCTGTGGTCACAGCTTCAGTTTCACTACTATGACTCACCCTTGATTGCTCTTAGGTAAGTGCCAGATGCCTTCTTATTGCTCTCAAGCCTCAGTTCAACAAAACATATAAGCACACACCTAAACACTTTTCTGAATAACAATGGTCTTCACACATAATTAAAATTCAGCACACACTTAAATACATTGCTGAATCAGGGCCTTGATGCTCAATATGGGTTATTAAAGGATCATAATCTAATAGTTTTTGCTGACAATGTGACATAATTTTTCACCATGCNATCACTTCTGGCTGGCACAGGAATGGGTACTCGTGCCTGTCTCCATTTTCACCCTGTTTTTTTCAGCCAAATCCAGTTTCCATCACTTCTCAGTGTCAGTCTCTTCTCTGACTCACATACAGATTTTGCTTTTGCCTCCATGGCACTCTGGGTACATTGTAGAGGTATGTATGAAACACAAAGAGAGGTAAATTCTTCCAAGTAGTTTGGGTATAACACCCGTTCCTTTTTCATTTGGCAAAATATCAAATGGTTCTGCTGCACATGGTTTCAGGCAAGATCAGGTTGCTAGTGGCAATCAAAAAAGGCAATGCTTTTCTATAGGCATGTTCTGACAGATCCCACATTGCATCCTTCCAGCCACTCAGTCTGCTCAGAGAAGACGATTAGAAGTTATACCATTAGATGAACTGCATATACTGCATATACCAGGAAGACTGGGATTACCCAAGACTTGTATGGCAAGGTTACATATTTTGTGTTTTCCACAATTTTGTATTATGTTAATTTTTACCTAAAAACTATAAGTTTATCTTGTGCTGATCCACCTAGTGATTCCTTCCATTCAGCCCCATATAGCTTTCAGACTGCTCCAGTCTGTGGACATCACAGGAAGCGTTGCTCTTTCCTCAAGCATTGGGTTATCAGGCTCACCTGAAGTCATGTGCAGTTGGACCACTTTGGCTTATGGCCAGAGTGACCCTCAAACTTCCCTCTTTATCGTTGGGTGAAGGTGCTCCAAGTGTGAACAGACTCTAATTGCTTTCTGTCATAATCCCAAGGGCTCCTGTTTTCCTAAATGACAGAGAACCCATAGTCAGATGCTCTCCTTCATAAGGTCATCTGCAGGACAAGCTGTTTTCTGTCCCCGATTGATCTTACAGACCATTTGGTGTGATTAGAGCTGTGGAATGGATATTTATGTCTAGCTCTAACTTTCCCTTCTGCCACTCTGCTTTTCTCCCCTTGCATACACTTCCCTGGGGATGGTGCTTTCACTGCTGGCATCTTTCCTGGTCCATTCTTGAACATACAGAGCCAGGGTCGCCCACACAATTCCTGGTGCTGTTTGAGGAAGCGTCTGGGTCCCTCCTGGACATTGCTTGGCTGTCACAGTGAGTTTCCACTCTCAGGCTCTTCTTCATCTCTGCCAGTTTCTGCTCAAGCAAGCGAACGTTGTGGTTTCCTATATTTGGCCATTGGTCTAGACCACATGAACTCTTGCTATTGTTTTGTTGCCTGTTTTAAGACCTTCTGCTAGGATGCACTTTTACCACACCCAGATTTTGTTGACAAGCTTTCAAGTCTTCTCATATGATCCTAAACCATAACAAATCTTCCCCTCAGGCTTCGTTCGTGGCTCTTACCTCATGCTTCCTGTTCTGGTATTGCTCTGTCTTCCTTAGAAAGCTAAAATGACCAGCCATAAAACTATCTTTATTTCTATTACTTGAATCCAGCTTTGTGATCCTTCAGCTCAGCACCTGCCATTGGGTAGGCTGAGGGTGCCAGAGGCACAGACTGGACTGTCTCTGTGACATAGAAATCCAAACTGTCAGAACTTTGTTTTTCAGGCCAAATTTAATCTCACTGTTCCACAGGCTGTTTTCCCAAGCAGAACCATATGACTTGTGGTTGCTTTCCAGCAGGGTTCAGAGAATACCCATAGGCTCAGAGAGTCCAGTGAAACTCAGTCATTCTTAACTGACATGTTCTGTCTGACTTGCAGGCTAANAAAAACCCAAAATGCAGGTTCAGGTCTCTGCTGGAAGCAAGGGAATTTAATTGCTCCATTAATCATACTTTTACACTTCATCACATTTAAGTATAAAGTATTGATCAATGGTACTCTCCGCTGCTTGAACTTAACAGTGTTAGTTGGGGCACTTTACATATCTTTTCCATGCTTTGTGACCTCCCCACTGTGCCCAACCCCTAGAAAAGAGACCAGTACTGAGCATCCCCATGTTGCCTGTTTACAGGCTCTCAGGACCATTTTCACAACTGCCTCTTTATTTTTAGATATCTGAAAGGTGATCTAGGAATGACAGGGCAGCAGACCTAAGAAACAACATGACAAAACTATCAGGAAAATGCTGCCCCTTGGTGGTCACTCCTTCTTTATCACTTCTGGCTGGCACAGGAATGGGTACTCGTGCCTGTCTCCATTTTCACCCTGTTTTTTTCAGCCAAATCCAGTTTCCATCACTTCTCAGTGTCAGTCTCTTCTCTGACTCACATACAGATTTTGCTTTTGCCTCCATGGCACTCTGGGTACATTGTAGAGGTATGTATGAAACACAAAGAGAGGTAAATTCTTCCAAGTAGTTTGGGTATAACACCCGTTCCTTTTTCATTTGGCAAAATATCAAATGGTTCTGCTGCACATGGTTTCAGGCAAGATCAGGTTGCTAGTGGCAATCAAAAAAGGCAATGCTTTTCTATAGGCATGTTCTGACAGATCC
>VYZX01021402.1:5548-72681 GCA_013401335.1 Brachypteracias leptosomus | reverse complement strand
TCATTTCACAGGAGATAATTACAATATCCATATTTTGAATTAAAAGCAAATAATTCAGTCTAGCAGACAAAGACAAGCAGACAAGCTTATAGATTCATTTCAGTAAGCCCCTGTGTGTCTTAGACAGAAAGGACTTTTTGTAGTTCTTTGTAAATATCATATGTTAAAAAGCATTTCCAAAAACAATAAATACATGACTTGTTTTTATATAATTTATAAACAAAAAAAGCCAAAGAAAATTTAGTTTTCTTATCTTACTTTGCTTTGGTAGTGACATTATGAGAGGAGAGCACAGCTGCCATTTATGAAGAACACAATCTCTAATATCACCTTTTATGGTTTTTGATTTTAGACTATCATTCATGAGCATACCTAACGTTTTGAGGTATCATTTTTTTACACCAATAAAAAATTTGATATAAGATTTTCTTATGACAATTCGTTACATGGATAGTGAAATGTTAAGATCAGCTGAAACATTTACCACATACTTCATTATCTCCTGTGAAATGAATATCTGGATAATTGGGAAAGCAAAAACTTTTGGTATAAGGATTTATGAATTGAATAAAATTACCTTCTACAACATGAATTTCTGTGAGATAGAGACTTTCTTTTCTGCTGAAAAATATCAGGAGTTATGAAGTGTATCCTAACGTATTTCTTCCAAGAATGACATTTTTTTCCTATTTTGTATTTAATACAGAAACTTTCTCTTTCCATCCTCTTGACTTTCAGCTCCTTAATGTTTACTTTAAAATCATCTTAAAATCTCAAATCCAAATTCTCTGTCAGTTCTCAAACCATCCTCCTTTGTAGATCATTTAATAACAACCCTGTTTATCAAAACCTTTGCCCTGTATTAGTAAGCACAAAATATTAAAAGGGAACTGCAGCTCATGGAGAAGCTGAGCTTTCCTCTACGGCCTCTTTTACATCAGTGCCATTCCTGGCAGGGTCACTTTTGGTGTGTTTAAGTAAATATGGCATCCTCAGGTCTGTTGCATTTCTTTATGAAAAGTGCATTTGGGCCATACCTACCAATTCCTTTCCTAAAGAATCAGGAGATGCGAGTTCACCGCTGAAGCTTTCCATTGCCACAGGAGGCAACCATGTTACTGAAAACAAAAGATATTTTTAATTTAGTTGGGCTTTTATTTTACATTGTCCCCTTTAATTTTATTATCTAAAACTATAGGTAGTCTGGACAGGAAATCATTTTGGATTTTAGCTTCCTGCAAACAAACTAAAAGACTACTTTTCTCTCCTCTACTGTCCTTGGATCCCAAAATTTACATTTTTTGTACAGGTTTATTATTTTGCTGGAGTTAGAACAACTACATCTGGGGATACTGCTCAAGTGAAAAATGCAACGAGTCTAAGAACTTTAAAAAATACTCTGCCAAACAAAACTTGTTTGTGTTTACAGCTTCAATACATTTCATTGAAAAATCTGCTGGCTTCACTTCTAGAATTGATCAAAACAGAAAAAGAGGAAGAAAATAAACAACCCACCAACCTGTAAGTAAATGGATCTGTTGTCATCTCTACTAAAATATGTTAGTCTAAATTACTTTATGCTCTACCATAAAGCTCTTTCATTATTAAACTCTAGATGAGGTTCGCTCATTTAGATCAGAACAAGGATGTCTTTTCACTTTTTATATAGTGCCTGTAAAATACAATAAAATGGGTTCCAGGTGTGTGTTTTCTGTGCCAAAACACTATAAAAACACAAATAAGAAATAAATTAGGTTCTGTGATTTCATTATCAGCTTATGACACAGATCGCCTTTGTTATCTCAGGCACTTTTTTAAAGCATTGTTCTTTTTAAAGTATAGCTAATAACATTTCATATTTTTGTGAAAAGTGCTTAGATGGAAGATATAAAAGAGTACTTAAATACAAAAATAATATTGATCATAAGCCATTCATTATTCACTCATGTATTTCCCTGGGTCATATTTCATATAAAAATTCTGCACGTCAATATGGAAATTCATTTTGGCAGCCAAAAAATGTTTTAATTCATTGACAAGTAATTACAGATTTTTTGACATACACCAATAGTTTCCTTGCTGTAATCATGCTCTGGATTTTTTTACAACAAAAAATAATACAGTATGTAAAACAGTAAATAAGGATTAAGAATAACGTACAATATTTGGAAAGGCAATGTCAGTGTTGATTATATAGCATGTTTTTATATCACTTATGTAGCTATTATGTCCTTACAACTTAATCTTTTCCTTATTGTTATAAACCAAGACTAACACACCCCATGGGCAGAACTCACTGAAGTGGAAATTAGTGCCCTGGCAAGCTGATCAGCAGTATGATAACACAGGCATTCTCCATCATCATCTCTCTGAAACTTCTCCAAAATCTGCCAAGCATCCTCTTTCAAAGGGAAAAGGGTCTTCTAGAGAATTCAGTGCTGGCTATACCAACCCTGTTTGCTCACACCCAATGCCAAGGTTTCTCTGACAGAAATTGCTTTCAGCCATCAACAAGACTAGGAGCTTGTGATGAGCAGGAGTATTCTGAAACATTGTGGGGTTTTTACAGATAGCCCACAGCATTTGAGACATACTTTTAATTACATCATCATTGACTTACAAATTACGAGAAAGCAGCAGTTTCACTGGAAACCACTGATGACAAACTCAGCTGATCATTATATAGATGTATAAGCCTGGGTGAATGGCTGATCATTCAGTAAGTCCTCTGGCAGAGCAAAACAAATAATTGATTCAGCTTGTATTACCCTGTCTTTTTTGGCATATTAGACAGTTGTCTTTACTGGTCACAAGGAAAAAAAAAATGTTATGAATCAATTCATTTTAAACTCCTTAAAGACAGTAAAATCCAACTGCATATTGCAATTTTTAGCTTCTGTAAGCAAAAGCACAAGCACCTTGGTTTAAGAAAAATCACTTTTTTAACATCAGATTACATAGATTTCTGCATTTTAAATATCTCAGTTATTTGAAGCTGTAAATACCTACTGAACAAGGAATAAAAATAGCTACATATCTAAACTAATAAAACAAATGTTTGAGCTTGAGGTTAAGAAAACAATGAGACATGGAAGCAAATTATTGTGCCTGTCTTGCACAATGTATTCTTATCCAGGAAGACTACTGTATTCCATAGGAGAATTCAGCTTTTCCTACAAGCTACTGACAAAAGTAAGGCAACCAAGGGGAAGATGAGGTCTGCACAGATGCAGAGCAACCAGCAAGAAAGGAGCTTTTCCAAGTCTTCAGCAACAAACATCTAGGGATGTCATTATATTTTGTTGGACAAGCTAGACAAAAGCATGAGTTCTCTGAATAATACTATTTTTTTTTTTTTACCCAGATACATTGTATAATCCTCTGTAAAACCAGAATGAAGTGCACAGAAGACAACTGAGTAAGGAGGGGTTTTAAAAGGAAGGAGTTTTAAAGGGTAAGGAAAAGTATAAAAATTAAGCTTACTCTGGAGAAACGTGGGGAAATTTTGCATGAATAGTTCAGAGAAAATACACATGTGGTCAGGCATTTCTCAGAAAGGCTATTTAAAGTTTCCTGATTGAGCTTTAGTACACCGTAATGACAAGAAATTAGGGGCAGGTGGATTGCAGCTACAATGCATATGATTAAACATTTTCAACAGTGTATCCAGGTTAGTTAGGAATGTAAATATTTGCTGTGAGATGTAGTTACAGAACCAGCACTGGAGTCTTCAGAAGTGGTGTGAAGAAGATTTTTAGCACCAATGGCATAGGAAGTGAATTAGGGGGAAAGAAGGAGGGTCTTTCTGCTTTCATCAGCTCTGGCCACGCAGATCAAAAGGACAAGAGAGCTCAGCTGCTTTGTAGAATACAAACATTTCTCTGTGACACTTAGGAAAAATCACATTGCTTTAAGGAAGTATTAGTCCTGGTCTGGAGTATTTATGTAAGGATGACAAGCATCCAGCACTTAGTTCATGACATCCTGCTCTCAAGTAGGCCAATTCACTGCACAAAACATTTTAAAGCAATTTTGAAGGTAATATCTCCAGCAAATTTGTTTTGTCATTCATAGATTCTTATAGTGATAAATTGTAAGACTTCCCAAATTTTTGATAAGCTGCAGTTCTGGACTGGAGACAACCTTTTCACTGGTGTTTTTTACACCAGTGGGGAATTGACAGATTTGAATGGGAGAGCCAGATTTGCAATGAGTGCGCTGACAATCTTGCAGTAACTCCTCTGCTCTTCACCTCATCTTTCTCATCAGCAAATGCAGGTAATGCAAGTAAAATTTTATTTTACTCAGGCTAATAGTCCAGGAAGAAATCTTATGCTAGTAATGGTGGTACTAGAAATGTACCGTCAAAGACTTGGGTCTGCTTTGCCAGTCTGCCACAGACTTCTCATGGGACCTCAAGTGAGTCATTTTGTCACTTTATTTTCAGCTGTAAAATGAAAATTATATTTTTTTCTTTCTCTTGACCTTTAATGGGAAGCTTAGCACTTGTCTATGCTTAGCCCATATCCAAGGCTAAACTACAGCAGTTGCTCTATCATCTGTTGACCCCTCCCCAGCTGGGAAGAGGGATCAGGAAAAGGGGAGTAGACCCATGGGTTGAAATGAGAACAGATTCTTAATGAAACAGCAAAATCTAATATTAATATAAAGTATACAAAGTTATAATCAGCCCAGTGAATGTACAACAGTCACAATAAACAGGAAAGCAGTCCCTGGGATCAGAATGATGGGCAAGCCCCTTCAGGGATGGGGGGAAGAGGAAGAATCCTTGTCCTCAGAAAATAATCCCCTTTATAATGAGTGTGAGGTTTATGGCCTGGGACACACCTGTAGTCAGCTCAGGTCAGCAGCCCTGGCTTCTGCCCCTCCCAGTGTAAATTTCTGGCTGACCTGAAGCTGCTAATGGCCTGCAGATCATGGCTGGCCTAGGATTCTACCCCAGCAAAACCAGGGCAGTACTAGTCCATCAGTTGGAAGAGATGTAAAGGGAAGCTCAAACTGGATCTACAAGTTCCTCAGAATAATCATTAGCAGTCTATGGATTATGAATATAGAATACAAAGTTTCACACATATTCTAATCATCTGACATTTTTGATCTAAATCTTCAGGTAAGATATTTTAGGTCTGACCCCTACAAGTACACAGTTTTCAATAAGAGGAAAACACTAGGAAAATTGTCTGATTTTTAAGGTGTCTGTCACTCTACTGCTTCTTCTGCTTTTCCCATGGTTTCCAATCCATGGTGATAAAGGACCTGATAGTCTGATGTTATGGTCATACCTCTGCAGAGCATTTGGTACCATCCAACCAATATAGACTAATCACCTGGCTGTGAGAGATAATGGGTTCTGTTGCTTCTTTCTTATCCTAAGGACAAGTCAGTGTTTACACTAACCAAGATTATGTCACATCTACCCTACAGCTGTTCCTTAGAGACATTTTTCTCTGAATGTCACCAAGTCATATGGTTACATTTGTTCACTGCATTTACACAAATACCCTTGTTTCACACAAGAGCATGAGCAAGATCTCCTTCAACTTAGCATAAATTAAGTTTAGATACAAGACACAATAGCAGCACTGTAGAAATAGAAGCTTCATAGAGAGAAAGGGAAGAGTATTATTTACTCCTTGCAAGTTTTTCCTAACATAACACATATCTCTGAAACCCAGAGGTCATTTATTGCAAATGTAACGAATACATTCATATGCACCAAGGGTAATAAATATTGCAAATTAAGTTGAATAATGACTATACTGTCTATTTCATTTCTACATGAAAGGCACACATGGGACTTAATGCAAGTCAGTATTTATAATGCAATATATGATACGAGTCTCATTCAAAGTTAGAATTGCAGAAATGTCACAAACGCATTAATTTACTGTTACTGCCTAAGGAACAAGCAAAAGAAGAAAAAAATCATTGCAACCAAACAATGTGTATGGAGTTTATAATTAATATCTTAATCATGAACCTACCTTATTTCAAGTTGTGACTTTTTTTCTTGTAAGAAGATCTTGGGATTTAAAAGACTAAAGGAGAAAGGTAATGCAGTACAGCAGTACTAGGAAAATGCTATTTGTCATGTTTTTAACTGGACAGATTGTTTCAAATGTGTTCTAGCTTACACAAACCTTCAAAATATTTCTGTAAGTAACAGGACAACGAAAGTGAAATCACAATTTTTGGTGAAGAATGGGGCAGAAAGGAAAAAAGGCAGTCATTGCCATAAATAATCATAAATAACTATAATCTCATATGAGTTATGGGCTCCTGATATGTATATAAGCAAATATACAGTGTATACAACTGAATTCCTAAGATTTTTGGTGACATAAATTGAACACATAAAAATTATAGATCTACTGTTCGAACCAGTTACTTATGATAAGTAAACCTGTGGCAGGCTGGTTGACTTTAACTTCTTGTGTGGGATATAGGGAGGTGAAGGAGCATGAACAAGCAACTGCTGTGGTTGATATAATAGTGAATAAAATTAATTCTTGAGATAAAAATATAAAGATAAGATACTAATAAAAAACAGAGGAAGTCAGATGTTTACCAATGATCTAGTGATCATATTTATCACATCAGACAAAGGATTTCCTTTTAGTGTCAATATTAGTAGGCTACTAAGTCTACAGATGTATACTATAATTTTTAAATTCACAACAAATTACACAAGGATAGTGAACAGGGACCAAGGTTTCTTAACTGGTTAATTCTTTTCTTCGGAAACTGAAAGACATTTTCTACTCACCTGATTTCCAAACCATAACTTTAACAGTTCTTTGAGGACCATACATATCCAGTATCAGTGGTGAATATCTCTTGCTGGAATCCAGCACTCTTCTGAGAACAGAGCTATCCATATTTGTATAGCAGCATTGATGCTCTAGGAAACTGAAAAAAACCTGTCATTTGGGTTTTGTTAATAATATTAACCCTTTACTAAATTTTTATTCTCATTATCTGCTTCAGAAAAGAAAGAAATCTTCAGATTCATGACAATTTACTTACACTGTTAGAAACATGGTAATGATTCCAGATTCTGAAGTTGATGTTAGTGTTCTTGTTCCTAAATCCTGAATTATTTTCATTCCTGGCCCAACATATCTCCATAATTCCATAATTTCAGAGGAAACAAGGTGTGTGTCTAGGAAATACATTTCACTGTATACATTAGGGTTTTTTAGCCTTTCATCTATCAGGGAAACAGAAGTTATATTGGAACAGTTAGTAATAAGGAGTCTGAAAAAGACTTCCCTATTGATAAGAGACCTTGCTGTGTTAACATTATGAGCAGAGGTCACCTTAAATCTGCTACATAAGAAAAGACCTGGCAGTTCACTGCATTGTAATAGATGCCTGGTAGTGCTCAGCACAGCTTAGAAAGACACAGTAGCAAATGTCACATCAGAGTCACCACTACTGCTCTTTTCATAATGGACAAATCAACTCAAGGCTATTTGCTCACCCCAGTGTAAAACATCTCCAAGATCTTTTTTTTAAGAAGTGGCTGTAAATGAAACACTAGCAAGCAGGAAATGCTACCACATTGGAGTTATTTATGCATATGCTCCAATTAGCTCCCTTACATGGCTTAAACACTTAAAGGTGGAAGAATTTCCTCGTTAGAATGACTGTAACTGTTTTTTGAATCTCTACCTACCTGAAATGCATGGTTTTAAATCCAAGGAGTATTTTTAGCATGTTTTTAACACATCTATGCCTCTGACTCTTTCTTCATACTAATACAGGAGTACCTGAACATTCTTGTTCCACAATGGAACCAGTGTGGTGGGTCCATGCCTCTAGCAAATTATAGGAGGCTTCCCTTTAAGGGGTTACTCAATGTTTGGAGATTTGGTTTTAATACATATATACATACACATATGTATGTATACGTGTTTGTATATATATAAAAAAATATATCTAGAGAGTGATATATATCTCTCCATATATACTTTTATATATATATATATATGCTTACTTTATACATATATGTATCTATACATACACACGTATTTGTAGCTTGGAATAATATCTTTTACTTGAAGAAATCTGGGTCGTACAGAGAAGTGAGCCAGCATTTATTAAAGACATTCTCTCCAGCAACTTTGGTTATCAAGGCTTGTCAGAGTTTCAGTGCTTTCCCAACCATAAAGGCATGTACAGTCAATCTTCCTGGAACCCAGGGTGTGAGAGTTAATGAAATTTGACAACTGATTGATGTCAGATGCAGCTTTGAATTTGGAAACCCAATTACCTCTTTCCCTTTCAAAGCAGAGGTCAATCCAGTCAACATGACTGTACTGCCATACTTTGCAATTCAATCTGAGAGTTTGCAGAAGAGTCTGGTCTTCAGAAAAGCCTAACACACAAGGAGCAAAATCTGAAGATGAAGACAACATACATTGATTAACAGCTGGTCACATGAGCCAGGTGGAAATATGAATATACCCTTTCTCCACACAGACAAAGGTTATTCCTATTAGTAAGCTGGTTGTCTGTGGTTAAAGGTGCAACCACAATATGCCATTGCAATGCCTCAGTTTCTTAACTCCATGCCTTCCTCCCCAGTGGTAAATCCATAGTTCATACAGATTTTTATGCTAAAAGTTCAGAGGAATTATAGCCCTATACTTCATTTGGTGCACTGCAGATGAGACAAACTTGATAGAGCTGGGACAAATTGCACCAGCAGAAAAACCTAGTCAATTACTTATAAGCTTTAAGAATCACACTCAGCTCTTCAGGCTCTGCTTGTTTAAAAATGTAACTACCATAACTTGTGCAGATATCTTCAAGCAGAAATTTCTGTGTTGCAATCAGACAGGCAGAAATGAAGCTATAGTGACTTCTGCCCTTCCTCCATTCCTTAACATGTTAGAGAGGAATAAATGGACATGAAACAGTCAGCTTGGTGTACACCTGTTTGGCATCTGCCCCAGACTTAGTTTTTAGTAATTAAGCATTGTTTACAGATAGTATAATTTTAAAATTTACAAAAACAATTTTGTTGGAAAATGCAGAATTGTTGGCAAAGCCCCTAGAAGTAAGAAGAAAGAGAAGATTGCCCAGGTCTATGGCAGAGAACAGCAACCATTGCAATCATCATCCCAGGTTTCTCCAGGATGCTTGAGGTAGTAAATCAAAGCACTGATCTGTGAAAAGAAAGCTGGCTTTTTATTATAAGTACTTTGAAGCACACTCTAGTAGAAAGAATGACAGCAAAGCAGCTCAACAATCCAGAGTCAGGCCTGATTCTCCTTGCTCACCCACCAACATAAATCAGAATCACTCTGGGGATGGATTTACACTTCAATTTCGTGCATGTAGCAAAACCTGCGCATGCAAGGTAATGAGAACGACTTTTTTTAGAGATCTTCCTATCTTAGTTTTATTTCAGTTTTGAAGAGGTAGAAACTCCATCAGCCCTGAAAGAAATGAGACTGCCTCTAAAAATATGTCACCTCTCTGGCCACGTATAAAGTTGTTACAAAGAACTTGTTTATTTAATCCCATGCATTTTAGACTTAACCTGGCAGTTTCCAAGATTCCTCTTAGAGAACATTAAGCAAAATATCTGCTTATCCACGTTGCAAATCTCTGCATATTAAGAATCATGAACACCTTCATAAACATGATCCTTACCTTACACGCCCAATTCTGCTCCATGCAGCACAGCCCTGCAGAAGCATCACCCCATTGGCTGTAGAGGGATTGTGAAGGGGAAAGGAGCCTTCAGGCTCCTCTACAATTCTGCTGGGATGTATGGATGAGCAGAATTAAAAAGATTCACAGGCTGTTATATCTTACAAAACACCAATATCCTTTATCATCACGACATTTTGGTAGCTGGCAGTTTTGAGTCAGGCTAAATCCTGTTGCACCAAGTGCTGTTCATAATAAATAACTCTTACCCTGGAAATCTGGCTTTAAAAAGGCAGGGATATAGCAATAGGTGAAGCTAAAGGTACAGAGAGTAATGAAATCACAGGCACCATCCTTTCCAAGGAGTAACCGAGACAGACCCCATAGGTTCTCATCAGTTTGTTGTACCCAAAGCACAGCTGACGTGCTCCAGTATTGTGGTGGAGGAGCTGCAGAGGAGCTCTGCCTCTCTACTGTAGCTTAGGGTGAACAAATTCCCACCTCCAGCCCTTCAGAAACACCTCAGCAGTGTGCCTGTTCACCTTAGTACCAGGCTGTGACACTCCATGCTGCAAAAAAGCATGAGAACCCATTTCTTCTCCTACCATCAAATAGAAAAACACTCCTTTCTGTACTGCAGCACTTAAACAGATAATTATCTCCAAAATCCACATCAAATATGTTATATCCCAAATAATTACTATAGTACCCACTAACAGCTGTTTCATCTATAACATTTAATAGGAAAAAATATTCAACGAAAGAATACAGAAAACTTAAAAATTAAACAGTGATTAAAGTTTTGATCTAATATTAATTTGCACATCTGCCACTGGATTTAGTGAAATGAGGAGACGTGCACAGCAAAAGAGGATAAGATTGGATTTTTTTTCTTTTCTACTTTTCAGTGATTTAGAAAACACAGTATACCAGCCTTTCTGGTGACCTTGCAGCAATGCAGCATGCTGCACCACCTGAGAATGACCCTTCAGAAAACAGCCAGGCTTCATGCTTGGCCATTTACATGTCTTGAGCTGGAAGACAGAACCGCAGCAGTTTTTAACTGGAGTAACTTTGCTGAAGGGGAGTAAATAAATAGTGGTCACTCCTTGGAAAGCAAAGAGCTGGTCTCAGGCTCCCTTCCACTGGAAGGGATCAGCAGCAGTTCTGGTGGCAACTGGTCTAATGTTTTCCATCCTCTTACAGAACAGACGTTACCCTTGTGAAAAATGTGTGGAAACTGTATTCAGAAAATGCATCGTCACAAAACTAACAGAATTTAACATGAATGAAATTGAGTAATCCTTCAGTTTCTTATGAGCTTATCTAAATTTGGGGTAAATGTTGATGAGTCTCCTGTCCTTCCCCACAATTCTTCATTGCCCACAGGCAAGATAGGTCCTCTGTGAAACAAACTTCAAAAAGGTTTCATCAGGTCCATGAGTTCAGCAATACACCTGTAGGTATGGCTGTCAGGAGTGGCTGGGAGCCCTGTTAACAAGAAGTGCAGGTTGGACCAGCAGTGGGGCCACAGGTGCTGACTGCTCAGTTATCACTGCAGCACAGACCCACAGGTAAACCCTGCTCTGCTGGGAGGGAAAGCCAAGGAGGGGCAGGGGCTGGGGGCTTCCCACTGGAGGATACCTGCTAAGTGCCAGGAATCACAGTTTAGAGAAAAAAAAGTACTTGGTTTAAGCTCAGGTGACTGAAAACCTTTGTCTGTGTGTGTTTGTGTGTGTCAATAGCTGTTATCATTTTGTTTAGAGGACTGATTTTTGAAATGTCACACTTGAAGAGCTGTATTCATCTGTATCAGTTGTCTACCCCTCAACTTAAACAATCTTTTCTCAGTACTTTGTTCAGTCAAATCAGATATTTTGGCATGAAGTAGAAGATAGTACAAACCGAACACATGTAACGCTAGCTGTAGATTGTGATCTCCATTTCCAGTCCTGTTCAGAAGGAGAAGGGAGAGCACATGGTTATTCCAACCTAAGTGAGGGCAGGGGTAACCCAGCACTGCAAATCCTCCTTCTGGATGGGGACATGGGCAAGCCACCCCCCATCACCTTCCTGGAGGTGTCAGTAGGTCGCTGAATGCCTCACAGCAACACTTTCTTTTAAAAAAAATAAATTGTACTTTATGTATAGCACAAAAAACCCAAACCCAGCCAGTAATTTAAACCGAGCAGAGGGACAGTCTCCTTCACTGTCAGCCAAAATTCCTGGTTACCTGGTTCATGGATGACGGGAGAGCTCCCCTTCAGCCAGCACACGAATCAAGACATAAATGTCTCTTCAGAGCACATGGGATTGCTTAGTTTTACTTTTGTGTTTCTTATGTACAGGAGACATGATTATACAGACTGCACCCTCTTTCGAATTAACATTTCTGTAATTAATTATTAAGCAGAAACAATAACTTGGAAGAAAGTGATATATAACCTTGTTATCTCATAATTTCTTAATGACGTTAAATTATTGGCAAAGGGTATCTACCTCCTCTTTGACAAATATGTACTATAGCCAATTAACTCAGGTAAAACTGAGAGTATCCTTCAGGTGCCTTCAACCTCACATGTCCTTTTTATCATTTAAAAATGTAAAAAATTCCTAAGATCCAGGTCATCTGTGTGGATCCAGGAGAAGCTCCACTCTGAATAATTGTTGAGATAGATCTATGCACTGCTTCACAGAATCACAGAATCACAGAATGTCAGGGATTGGAAGGGACCTCAAAAGATCATCTAGTCCAATCCCCCTGCCGGAGCAGGATCACCTAGATGAGGTTACACAGGAACATTTTGAAATAGTCATGTTATTTAATAAAGTATCATTTCTGCGATTTCCTCTGATCTCTAACACTGGCATTAAAAGTTTAGGATTAACAAAGTCTGTTCTTTGAAAAAAATAAAGTGAACCATCAGTGCCTTTCCTCTTGGCTTTCAGCAATACTGGCAGGTTTTCAGGGCAAAACACAATTTTAAGGGCTAAGAATCTTCTTTTTGCTGGGATTTTAAAATTCCACAGCATTCCAAAATGTCACTTCTTCATTTAAATCAGTACCTTGAGGGTTTACAAACCTGCAGATACAAATTTATTCCTTTTTATGCACAGTGTAGAATTCAAATGTACTGCTTCACATTAGACTATGTAAAGGCTTAACTAGATGGCATAATCTACCCTTCTCTTCTATGAAAAAAAAATAAAAAATGAGCAGAATTACATTACTCCAAGCCTTCTTTGTGCTCTGCACATATTACTGATATATTTTCTGCCAGAGATATTAATCATTTTGAGAAATTTGTCTCTTGGAAAGCACCAGTTACAGAAGACCAAATTGCATTTTCCAAGAGTAAAGGAAGGATTAGCTTTTTCCCTATTTAGGCTGCATAATTTGCATGTCATTTGAGACTATCCTCATGATTTTAAGTTACTCAGCTCATCTCAAGGAAGATGGTTTTCTGCAGCTGATGTCAATGTTTTACTTTGTCACAGTATGCAGCATTTGAAGTAAGACAGTAAACATTAAATTTAAAAGCCTGTCCCATATAACTGTGATAAGTGTTGTGGTTGCTTGTTTGGCATGACTTAGTCTAACAAAAAGACTAACCTTGCATGGGATGAATTTTCACAAGTAAACATTCCTAGAAATAATTTTCATTAATGTTGCAGAAGTTGCTTTGCTGTAAATCGGAGCCACGCCATACAGATCAGCCCACATTTTCTTCCTTTATTTACAACACCTAGGGATGCATTGCCCTACAATAATACATGGCTGTGAAAATGGTCTCAGTGGGGTTTCTTTTGCCTTTGTTAGATTTTTTTTCTTTCCTAGTGAAAAAAAAACAAACCAAAACTAAGGTAACTTTGTCATTTTTCTTTTTCTCCCCCAGCTTACTCAGACAACAGCCTGGAAGTGGGATCAGAGCTTTAAAACAAAATATAAAGGACTATTGTATCTATAGCTGGGTGGAGATTTTGCAGTGAAGTATTTTCTGAGCAGCAAACGTCAGTTCATAAACAGAAACACTCTGCAGTAGATTCACAGCCAGATTCAGTGAAGTTTCATTTAGGGAAAAAATAACTGTTGCAGGGCTTCACTAAGGAAGAACCTGCAGACAGAGTTGTGCTGTTGTGAGCTGAGCAAGATGGATGTGAATGGAGAAAAGGACAAAATCAAAGAGGAAAAAAGAAAGATATTTTTGTCTTTTGTAAAGCAACAGAGAGGGAAGCATTGCTAAAAGCCTGCAAGAAATAGGCAAGACAATGTCTCTGTGGGAAGTGTAAGCATTGGGACACTGGGGCATAACTGTGATCCTCTTCTGAGCCTCATTCCCCAACATGAAATGATCAGAAAACAGGGGGAGGGTTCTTATGGCCAAAGAGAAGCTTTGTTTGATCTGAAAGCTGTGGGGTTTTGGCAGGAGAGTGCTAGGGTATCACACACTGCTTTACTGCTGTACATGCCACAGCCACCAAGATTGAGCCACGCTCACATCCCCCTGTGTCTTCCTGGGTGGTTCACATGGGACTGAGGGAGAACATCTCCTCTATTTGTATGGAAAAACAAACAAAATGTGCTGTTTTCCTGGGCTCTCATGTTGTGATTCTTCCTGCCCGCAAAGGAAAACACAGTAAAGTACATGGGGAGACTGACCATGGGAGATCTGTTTCCTCTAATACAATCTGTATTGCTTTGAGCAGTCTTGTTTCATATCACTCAGTAATGCAATTACACCCATTTCCTTATAAACATACCCCTAATAACATTATATTGGTATCTTTGTAGCTGAGGCTCAGGATCAAAAAGAATTTAAGTGCAATTAGGTTCAATAGGACTTGGAGCACTGAAACACAGAGAAAAAGCAAATACAGGGCAAATGATGCAGTGGGCCAGACCTGGATGGACTTTGCACTGAATCCAAAATTTGTACAACAAGGTGCTGCTTACTCTCGCTGAACATTAGTGCCTCAGATCCTGGTAGGCCTTGAAGATGAGGAGACTTATCCAGTCTAATTTAGGAGGGATTTTTTTTGCATCATTCTATTTTTCCACCAGTCACACTAAGGAGTAAAATTTGCTTCTCAGCCTTCCCACTCTAAGAGGCCATCTTACAAATTACAAACAGCCCTAATTACACTGAAAACATATCCTATGGTAAACGTCAGCTAAGAAAAATTACAGTTCTGCTGGGTTTGGGTTTTTTAACCACAGATTAAAGTTGTTATTATTATTTTTAAATATCCAGTTATGCTGTAATGATAATAACAAAAGCCTATAATGTTACTTTTTATTACATTTTTCTTGTAGTTTGTCAGCCATATGGAAACCCATCACTATCAGTCTTTGAATATTTCTGTGTCTTTATACCCATCTTGATTTATGTGCTGGTACACTACAAGCCCTAGGAGATTCTAGACTTAATCATAAATAGCTTATTTATAGTGAAAGTATTTTGAAAACCTGATTTTATTTTATTTTTTTAAAGAACACAAGCTTTTTTGAAGTCTACACTACCTCCTGTAATAGATGCAGTATAATCCCATATTCTCAGGCTTCTAATATACTACAAGATACTCTGGAAGTCATTTGGTGTTTTGAGTCCACTTCATAAGAAATTTGCATATCTTTTAAGTATCTGAGTTTCTTCTGGCCTAAACACAAAAGAATCTCTAGAGGCACAAATCTCAGAAAGTGTATAATGAATAGATGGAGAGCACTTTGCATACTAATAAAAGCCTATTCTTACATTTTGTCTTACGAGAAGGCAACTATTTATTGCAACCAGCTTTGGCACATGTTGGTAATTGCAGTGAATAGATGCATTGTCAGCACTGCACAGAAGAAAGCTTATCAAGTCATGTTTTTTTTCCTGAATTACTTATGTAAAGCAAAACCTGAAAAGCTTTCAGAAAACTGCCAAAGAACCACAATTTACCTAATTGGAAATTTGTCTTCTTTTTTTTCCCCCTATTGCTTCTGTCCTATAATTACATCCTTAGTACTGTAATACTCAGTTAAGAGAACAGGGAAAGAAATTATAGGACAATCTATTGCTTTTGAAAAATGCTGCCTAGAGAAAAATAAGAAATAAGCAACCTGGCAAGTGATACTCTGAACATACAAGTGACTTTAATAATAATATGTATCCATTTTGGTCACTGCCTTATTCTTTAACTGTTCTCACTCTGAAGCTCCTGGCATCAATTGGAAATTCCTGAGTAAACACAACATAAACTATATTAAGAGCAAAATCTCTCCATATTCTTTACACATCACAGAGGCAAAGAGACTAAAAGATCAGCTGAAACTCTTCATTAAAATAACATTTCTAGGAAACATTTTTCATTAAGCAAGAACACCACTAAAAATTTACAATCTCAAAATTTCCATATAAATGAAACCAAAACATCACCTGCCTTGCTTTCAAGAATCTGTTGCTGGTCATAAATACATGTTTTGAGAAAATGCTTTGTAAAGTAAAAGCACAATGAATCTTCCTAAAATATGTTAAAAAAACCCAACTGTACAAAAAATGAAAACTACACTGAAAATTCAAAGCAAAAATAGAAAAGCACTGAATATGGGGTGAAAGGGATTTCGATATACGGTGCCATCCCTTAAGAAAGGCTGTGCTACACCTAAACTACTAAGGACAGATGTTTGTCTAACTTGGCATCTCCATCTGGAGAGTCCAGAGGTTGGGTTTTTTTACTTCTAACTATGCTCAGTACTACAAAGTTCTTTTTAAGGCTTAACCTAAATCTCACTCGCTAAAAATTAATCACATTATTTCTTATACTATTCTAAGTGGACATGGAGAATAATTTATTACCCTCTCTTTGCAATAACTCTAGAACGGCTCTAATTACAGCACATATGCTTTTTGATGGTTATAATTTCAACTAAATCAGGTAATTGGAAGGTTAACTACTGACTGAAAATTGTCACAGTTTAACTAAAATATAAAAAAATGAGTCCCACTTCTAAAAATTATGCTATAAAATATGAAGCCATGTTAATAAATTCTTTAGTTTAATTAATTATTAAGAAGGTTAATCACAGAGAATTTAATTTGTAATTGCACTATTATTCCCATGTATTTACACTTTGGTGATTCAAAACTAGTGGGATAGAAGGCAACAACTGATTTGAAACAAAATGATAATTACAAAAAAAGGTTGTAAAAACAATTCCAGAATTTATAACTACTCCATGAAAAGGGAAGTGATGCTTAGTTTGCTTATGTAGATGGCTATTATGATTTTGAGTGAGAAAGCTACTTAAGCACATTGATTAAAATGAGCCTGGTGCTTAATTACTTCCCTGGGCTGTGCATATCTGTAAAAATGAATTTTTCTCTTTTCTGAGGGGAAAGCAGTAATAGATTCATAAAGCCTGAATATTGAGGTCTTTGGGGATGAAAAGGTAAGGAAATACCTGCCTTTAACCCATTGTGTGGCTTCAGGTTGACTTCCCAGTCTCACCATTTGGCAGCTTAACCCAGATTAGCAACAGGGGCTCAGAACTCCTTCTGCTGTTTCAGTCCAGTTACCAGGGCCATGCTCTCCTGTGGACAAACCTTCAGCCTCCCCAGCACGACCAGGACTGGCACCAACTCCAGGATGCATGAAGGCACACACACTCCTCCCAAACTGCCCTGCTAGAAACTTCCCAGGCAGCCCTTATCCACCACCTCTCTTTCCCACAGAAAAGTGTTTGGAGCCCCAGGGAGAACAACTGTTTAAATCTGTTCTGGAAAATGCTGTGCATGATACTAATCTAAATCCAACCTATCCAAGAGTGCCACTAGCTTTCTTCTTCCCCAGGACAACACCAAACTCAGCAACATCCCCTCAGCATACCTTCATCCTTTATTCTTCATTTGTTTGCTCTTCTCTGTCTCAAATCAGCCAAGGGGGAACACACCACTGAGAGAGAGCTCAGCAAGCTGCCCCCAACAGGAGCTCTCTTCCAACTGATCAGCTCCTTGTTTCTGCTCACAAACTGTTTGGTTCCTTGTTGATATCTCTCTAGCCTCACTCATGACCCCAAGGACAATTCCCTGGGAGCAGGCAGGGACTCACATAGCTGGGCCAGGTTCTGCCTCTGAGGCCTGAAACTACTTGGGGAACAAAACATGTTGCTGGGTTGTGACTCATCCACAGGTCAACTCCAACTCAGGGCCCACAGCCCAAGCCCCAGCACTTCACCAAGATATTTTGTCTTGTGAAAAAGGCATTAATTTATTATTCTCCCATTAGTGTATTGGGAAAATACATTGTATTTACTTTTGCAATTATCTTAGATTTTTTAAGTAGGAAGAATTAAAATGCTTTATGTCAAAGAGTGATTTTCCATGTGAGTATCAAAAATAGAAAGGGACAATGGGACCAAAATTTGCTCGAATTCCTCACTACTCAAAAGCAAGAAATGGCACGGCTTTCTGGGTTCATAAAAGAGAAAGGTGTAATGAGGAATTAAAGAATCTGGGGTAGACTTTAGCAAAGAGTTATGACTCCCAACGACTTGCAACATACATTTTGTGTAGTTCTGTCAAAATCACAGACACATCAAAGAAAGATTCCTTAGGTTGCTATTCTCATGATAAAGGTCTGTAACAGGCTTTTAACAGCACTGCCTATAAATGCATTATTCTTATCTATTTCTATTGTTATTACACATTAGGCAAATACTCTGAGTGGATTTTTAGTATGAGATATCTTTCTTTGATGTCAAAATACATTGATTTCAGCAGTTAAGGATAATGGGCATTGAAGAATTTAAGTCAACAACACTCAAATTGGAAAACTGCATTTGGAGAAATAACGAATTTTCTTACATGTCTAAACTGCAAGGCAAATAATTACACAAGCAAAATGCCTGGCTTCATTCTATGTCCTCAAGAACTGAAACTCACCATTGATTTGCTGCCCAGACTGCATTCCTTCTTGGCCTGTTGACCCATCTTCTCCATATATCACCATATGCTTAATGTAAAAAGTCAATATTTAGCTTAAGGGTTTGTCCAGACAACTGAAAGACATAATAAAGGCTGACATTCAAATGTATAAAGTACTTTCTATATAAGCACTGACAGATTTTATTTTCTCTCTTACAATCAGGGAAAATTTTTACTCTGCTTAAGTCTTGTGTAGCATCTTTGATACCAACTTCATTTGCATTATGCCTGCTGACATGGGACAGAATCTGACCTTACTGGAAAACCAAATTGTCTTCTAGCCTCAAGACACAATAGGAATATTTCTTTTGACTTCCCTGGCCATAGATCAGGCTCAGAGGTTTCTTTGCTGCAGTATAATAAAAGGTGACTCTCTCTAGGTTTTCTTTGTGATTAAGGTTCGATAGTATTGGGATGGCTGGCAACAGTTTTTCCATATTTAGTGTTGCAATAGAGCTATACTGGGCAAAGGAAAAATTACTAACTGCCTCATGGGCATGGGAAAAAGCCCAAACTCCAAAGCTCTCAGGCAGCTGTGGAGAGCAATTATGCCTTGTGCATCCAAAACATAAGAGGAAAGTGAGGCTGGAAGCTGGAAATTTCTGCATTCCCTTACACTTGTCTCCGTCCTCTCTTTAGACCCAAGTGCAGCCTAGTCACAGTTAAAAGTGGTTTACATATTTGCCATCTCTCTACAGGCAGAAAAAGGGCTAGGTCCCTTAGGGATTTTTGGAAGTAGTACCCTCTCTTCCATTTCAAGATACTCAGATACTCCAATGCCTATTACTGATACATAGCGAAAGGTCTTTAATACATAGCTAGGGTTTTTTTTGCTTGTTTTTTTGTTGTTGTTGATTTTGGGGGGTTTTTTTTGCACAGCCTCAGTTAGATTCAGCTTTGTTTTGTGTTTGCTTTCACTGGAAGAAATCCTAGCATAGGGCCTTTGTGGTGGAAACTCTACCACAAGAAGAGACTGTGCTGGCTGAAGTAAGGGGTTGCTTTTGCTGAGGGAGTAATGTGGGGGAAGAGCTTCTCACAGATAAATATATCTAAGGAATTTAGGGCCTGAGAGGACCATAATATCACCAAAGATGACCTTTGCTGTGAGACTAATCATTATATACCAGCTGTGTATTGAGCACAATAATTTGCTTTTATCAAAGTATAACCCATTCTTAGTTAATGTACATCTTCCTGGGAGTTATCCAGTTGTTATCTGAAGAGATGGAGGGTTTTGACATCCACCATTGCCTGTAATAACTTGTCCTAATGGTTAATACCCTCCACATACATAAAAATATTTGCCTCTTCTCTCCCTCTCTCTCTGCAAACATCCCCCCCTCAAACTCCTTATGTCTAATTAAGTGTTATAATATTTATCTAATGTCTAATCTATGTTCCTCCTATATACATAGGTTCTTTTTCTGCCTTTTGCTACCAAGTTAAGGGTAGTCAGTATGACAGATTGGGTTCTTTTTGCCTCTTGCTGCCAGACATTGCAAATAATGTCTTTGTGGCTCTTCTGTGCCATCTCTCCATTTTTCAGCAGCATTTAAAAAATGTGTGCTGTATGCAGGAGTGTATGCAGTTTATACTAAAAATTGAACCACTTTAGCCAGAAAGGCTGTGACGAGGCCAGCTGTCAGGAGCTGTGATTCACTGCAGTCCCCTGGCTGCCTTTAAAAACGTGAGTACTTGTCTTTCCCCACGTAAAGCCAGTAGGACTCTGTATGAAAAGGAGGACAGCTTGGAGGCACATTCTTGCATGGCCTGGCATTGCACAGACATAAACAAGTATTACTTATATCTCCATTCAGTTCTGGAAATCAACCCACAAAACCTGGAAATGCTCCTTCTTTTTTCTTTTGTTCTTTTTAGTTTATAAATGGTACAATTTAGCTCATGGCTGAGATGTCCAAGATCCAAAAATCCAGAATTGCTCTTCCTATTTTTCCCTAAGGAGTTGATCTGTCAGACCTTCCCTCTGCATACCCAGCAAGAATGACCTGAACATAAATGAGCTATGACCACAGCATTCAGAAAAATCTGCTAAGGGAGAAGATCAATGTTTTGAGCACTCATCCAGAACATGGGAGACTGAGTTTCCTTGTTCATAAGACAAATAAGCCAGGAGGAAGGCAAGGACCTTCTCTCATCCTGCACATTTCATTATGGCTAGTTCACCCTGATGGCTCTGGATCCCACACTGAATTTTAGTTCCTCTCATGCACTATCCAGAGCTTAGAGCTGCCTAAAATTGGTTTCTGTGTTCAACTCAGAGATAAATACCTAAAAAATGGATGTTGCAACAGTCTACTGCATCAGCAAGTAATTCTGTAGAGATCATAGACTTAAATGCAATGACAGAAAGTAATTTGTCATTTAGCAGAAAACAAACTTTAAATCCTGATATGTATCAAATTTTTCTGCATGTAAAACCAGTCAATATGATTGGCTCACCAAATGGTAGAAGGGCAGAGGAAAGTATATAATCTCCTAAAACTAAAAAGTGTGCTGGGACAAGCATACCCTCTTTTCTAGATCATTTCTCAGATAGCATATGGTCAGCACTGTCACTAACATGGTCTTTGAAGTACTTGTTTTCATTTGATGCATCAAAACACATACTTAAACCCAGAGATGTCTCTGCACACCACACTGAATTAAGGACTTAACTCTCATTGAACATCTGACTCCAAAAGTGGCACAAGCAGTTGTTGCTTGGTTGTTGGACTTGATTTCATCAGGATAGTTTTTGCCTAGAATTGCTTGACTCATCACTACTTGCACGTTGCCAATCTTGTGCACAACCCAATCGAAATCAGTCACTTAACACCAAATGTCTTTACTCTGGGTTTGAGCAACAGGCAGAAAACAGACCAGCCTTCTTGCATTTCAGAGGGATTGTCCTGTCAATTCTCCTCAGATTTCTTCATCTACCTGAACTTGATTTTTAGTGCATCGAAAGTTCTTTCAGTTGCAGATTTAGATGATGTGCTGCATTTTAATGATAATTTTCTGGAGCTTGAGGGCTGGCAACAAGATGCTTTCTTGGCTTCAATTGTACCTTAAGAGAATGAAGCACTGTCAGCTAAAAAAGAAAAAATATGATTTGAGTTTTATTAAAATTGTTCCTAAAGGGATATTATGGTCTCAGAATAAGTGAATTGATCTACAAAGAGGTGTTCTGCATTTATGGTGGTAGTAACAAAAGAAAGATTTAGCCCATGAGCAGTACTAGAAGATAATTTAATTCCAGAAATACCATAAGGAGCAAAGGAGGCAATACTTCTGCTTCGGTGATATTTTGTCTTCAAACACACAACTGACTTTTTCTGGTTTAAATCTGCTTCCATCTTTACATGCCTGAACAGGTGAAAATGTCTCCACTTCCCATATTTTCAGGTGTTTCCAGAGAGAAAGTGGCAAGGAATAACATAAAAGTTATCCCAAGATCACAGTCTAAGACAGGTATAATGGTAAGGAGAGAGCAGCTAGTTATTTTCTCAAGAAAACACTTCTGATCCCACAAAAAGAGAGACAACTCTTGAAAAACTGCATTATCTTCCTTTTTTGCATTGTTCTCAAATGTAAGCTATAGTATCATACTCTTGGCTACGTCTGAAGTCTATCATAATTCAGATAAAGCAGCCTGTTTAAATTTAGGGTTAAGCACTATGAGAAGAGCTTAAATTATCATTTGCTAACTTGACTAACAGTTCAGAGGTTTTTCTCTGAAAATTCAGTCCAATGAAAGCTTTTGCCTCAGAAACAGTTAATTTTATGATCCAGCTTTTGAACACTTTTATGCTGGGATGTTATTTTAAATTCTGGAAGTCAGGCTGGTGTAGAAGTCATGGCAGTACTTCCACATAAAATGAATTGCACCTCACTTCACAAGCAGTCCCCTGGGGACCACGAGGCTCCTCTGGTTCACAGGGGAAGTGAATGTAACTGCATCTTCCTCCTACTGAACCCCTACCACCTCCTGTTGTCATTCATAAACCCATGGATATTTATTTAGGATTACAACTGGGATTTCTAATGGATGAAATGTCTTTCCCTGTCTTAATTTGCTGCTCCACACTATTAGGCAACTTATCACATCTCTTGTCACAACGCCTGTATCAAACTGTCTGGGCAATGCTGCTGTACATTTAGATAAATATATATGGCTTTCTTTAATTATAAAATTCAGTTACTCTCCAAAAGTCTCCTGGGATTTGAAAAAAGAAATAACACAAACTGTAAAGACAGATTTGAAATTATTATCCCTTATGATTTAAGATAATTACATTTATTTGGGGTGTGGGTTTTTTTCTTAAGGCAATTTAGGATCATAGAATCATTTAGATTGGGAAATATCTTTAAGATCATCAAGTCCAACCCTAAACCAAGCACTGCCAAATCCACCACTAAACCATGTCCCTGAGTGCCACATCTACGTATCTTTAAAATCCCTCTGGGGATGGTGATTCCACCACTTCCCTGGGCAGCCTGTTCCAATGCTTAGCTACCCTTTCAGTGAAGAAATTTCCACTAATATCCAACTTAAATCTCCCCTGGCAAATCTTGAGGCTTTCTCCTTTTGTCCTATCACTTTTTACTTGAAGAAGAGAACAACATTCACCTCAGTATAGCCTTCTTTCAAGTAGTTGTAGTGAGGAAGAAGGCCTCTCCTGAGTCTCCTTTTCTCCAGATTAAACAACCCCAGTTCCCTTAGTCACTCCACTGGTTGTAGAATAGAATTTTTGTCTAACTGTCTAATTTTCTTCCTGACTCTGGTATAGAACAGAATTTCTGTCTTGAAGATGTCTATTTGCCCATACCTGCCATGCCCTTTTCAATCTCTGACGAGTCATTTCATGTTAACATATTAAAAAAAGAAGGGAAAAAAAGAGACAGATTATACGTAGTAAAGTTTTCTTAGCAAAGGCTAAAGCACCAAATATCTGTAAAACAAAAATGCAGATAAATTAAGATAAACAATGTCTTGGGACCTCCGTCATTGCATGATTCATCATCTAGCTGCTTCTCTGAGATGCATTTGATGCTAACAACATTTATACCCAGGCTTGGGTATGACACAGCCTGCCATGAAAGAATGAACAAACTCCTGCTTTACTTGAGAACTCTGTCTAAGCTGCATTATTATCTGCTATTACTACGTTAAATTTGCAGAAAATGAGTCCTTTCCAATATAACTATACCTCGGCATCAATAACTTATTTTTGCCCATGTAAAATTCTAGCACTTCCTAATCTTTGTACTGTGCTATCTTAGGAATTTTTTTTATGATTCACTCAATGCCTTGCACAAAAAATATGATGTCAGGTCTTTATCAAAGGGACCACAAGAAAGAACGAGGATAGTATCAAGCACAGACAATACAATCTGGATTAACATTTCCTCAGTTAAGACACTGATAAGGCAAGCATCAGCTGCAGCTGACAAAATATATCTGAAAAGTACACTAAAAGGGTTTTGATCCAACATATTCCACCAGTTACAAACACGGGTTTTAGTGTCTTTCTTGAGTGACATAAGATTATGTGCAGGGATGGTTCAAACCATTCCTTCCATCTTGATCATACTGGATAGCTAAAATGGGACTTTCATGAGTGCAAGTTTGGGACTGGGCATCTGCATCTCTTTTCATGTCAATAATACATAAGAAAGGTCCTCCTGGGCCAGACAGAAAAGCTGTATAGTTCAGCATCCTGTTGCTGAGAATTGCTGGTTCATATGTATTCCTTTAGTGCACACAAAAATTTTAAATTAAGCTTATCACCAATCTAAGACTGCTTGAGGTTCACTTTAAGCTTAAGTATTGTTATGAAAAATGCTAAACTTAACTATTATTGCTGTGTAACTGCAGTAATGAGGAAATTGAGAGACAAGAAAACAGTTTAAACTCTAAAGAACAAGATATCATAATCCACCATAATGTTAATGACGGTCTATAGATGCAGAGATGGTGTTGTATGAAGGAGGATGCATAGATTGGGAAGCATGCAAACACAGCATAATGGATATATAGCGTGAACTGAACGCGTGCTGCTGCTACTGACTAGAGCCATATGGAAAAAGGAATTACCCAGCTAAAAAGAATGACAAAAGAAGAAAACCAGTAGGAATATATAAGAAACAATATATAAGAAACCGATTAAATCTACATGAAGTGAAATTCTAGCTTGAATTCTTTACATTCAGGCACACTGTGCTGAAGAGTCAGTAGGACACTTGCCATATTTTGAATGTATACATATTATATACGTATATGTAGTATATTTGCCATGTAACAGGGAGTTCTGAATTGTAAACCCTGATTTTTTTGGGTAAAAGTCAACCTGGCTCATGGATGAAAAAGATTTCCTTGGAGCAGCAGAGAGACCCTGAAGGGGCTGGTGAATATGGGTCAGGATCCCTCACCGGCTGCAGCCCCTGGCAGGTCTCAGGGTGAACAGGAGCTGCAGATTTTCTGCCGCCTGAAGGTGTCTGAGCAAGAATGACTCCTACCTACTGACCAACTGTTAACCTGAAAACTGGTTGATAACTCAGTACCAGGACAGGCCATGGGAAAGGCAATGAGCATGCTGCAAGATCTCTGCAAGGTGAATAGCAATAGCAAGCCAAAAATTAATAAACTGTTTGGTATGAAAATCCCAGTTACTGAACAATCTCCCTATTTGCACCAACTTGCAAACAGTAGCACAACGGATCAAAGTTTTCCAACATATTTAGTAAAGATAAAAAAATCTACTGAATTATTTCACTTTTGTAACAAAGTACAGCTGTTAATGCTGTGTAATTCACACTGCTTTGCTTCCAGTGCCCGATGAAGCATTGCTGTCACAAAATGGACTTTCCTGCTTTGGTGTCTGATGTCACCTTTGAGTTCTGACAAATCTGAAGTTCTTCCCAAATCTCTTCCCTGCTCAGATGAGGTTTAGCCCAGGAACTGGATTAGAAAGTTGTCCTTGGGTCCCAAGCCTGATCTTTAGCTATCACATAAATGCACATCCTATAATCCCCTTTCATACACTGATCAAAGTCTAGTTTTAAACTGCTTCAGGTTCTCCTTGCTCATATTGCTCTTGCAGTTCCAGAGCCACAACATCAATAGGCTGCAAGTTTTTTCTCATTTTGAGTTTATACAGACACAAACAGCTTATTTTCTAGATAAAAGTATCTCTGATTTTTGCACAACGAATTTGAACCCTCCCCTTCATATTTGAAAAAAATAAATTGCATATTTGACTGCTTTCTCACCATATTGCCTCCAGCTCTGTAGCACATGGCAATAAATATAGAGGGCTTTTTCTGTCCAGTCATTGAACCCAGCAGTACACAAGTTATTTTCAACCAAAATTGACATTTTCACTTTCCCCAGGGTACATGTCTGGTCCAGCCCCACAGAAATTGCAGCAATGCCCTACAGGAACCTCTGTAGTGCTAGATCACACTAGATCACAGACATCTGAGCATCACATTTAATAATATATAACAACATTTCCTGGATAGTGGGAAAAGGTCTCTCATTTGATGGGAAGATCAATGGGCTTGAGTAAACATTGAACATATTGTAACTACAAACTCACAGCCTGGTAGAAGCACAGCTCTAGTCTCTTCAGCCCGCAGAAATGATGTTTTCAAGTGGTGGCAATGAACTGACTTGCCTGGCATGCTGTGGGACCTGGCCCCATACCTTCTCCCAGCCACCCTCCTCCTCCGACTAGGTACTCCATGCAATAGAAACCAAGGTGCATAAACCTGAAAATCACTTTTGATGTTTCCCAGACCACACAGGGCTGAGAGACTTGCCAAGGAAATCCCCTCTTCCACAGCACAGATAAGCCAATGCTATCGCAGGAAAAAAACTTTCCAGATCATTATGCCTTTGAGGTAAGCAGAAGAAATCCACTTAGGACCACAATTCTGTTTCAGTCATCTTTCATCTCAGCTTGACTGCTCCTCACAGCACTCCTAGCCTGACTAGCAGCTCTAACTGAAGCTTGAAAAAGCATCAGACTTTGTGTAACAATACCCTGGGTTTGTGGTACTTCAAGAAATATTTTGTAGCTGCTCCAAGACTTTGTACTATATAACTTTTCAATCCTGTAATATCAATATTCACATTCTCCAAAATTTCCCCCATTATAGATAGAATGTATAATTTCATTACAAATTATAGCATTTACTGATATATTTCACCTTTAACAAATTTAGAAAGCCCACAAGGTCAGATCTCAAGCATTTGCTGATCAAATATGATCAAAACATATTGCATTACTCTATTATCTCTCTTGTCAGCTTTCTTACAGTCTGTCTATAATTTTCACAGCATTAAGAACATTTATTTTCCTTTAAAGTTGTTTGTTCCAAACAAATATTTTTGGGCTTCTAAATAATCTTTCCTCTGAATTTGAAAAAATAGTCATTGAGTCACACTTTCTAGTGTTTCTAAAGTTGCTTTTTTGGCCATTTGCTTTTCAGTTACCACCTCTGTCTTCATTTGACTTCACTGGGTTTCCTGTTAAGGACGTCAGTTCTAATGAGCATCATTCCATCTCATTTTATTGGGCATCAGCACATTCAAATTGAGCTCTTCATGAACAGACATGTGTTAACTCCTGTCTGTTTCAGTTGGCATCAAAGATTGAGCATTTTCTAGCTTCCACCAGCTCTGTTACTCAGCATTTTGTAGAATGTGGTCTCATGTATTTGTGGCTGTCCCCATGCAGGAAAATTTTCAGGGTCAATCTTTAATTTAGAAAGGGGGGAAAAGGCAGTGAAGATAAAAGTAGCTGCAGGCAAATAGGTCTTCCAAAGCTCCAGCTCACTTCCTTTGCTAGTCCATGAGGCACCACTCTGTTGTGTAAGAAAGGTTCTGCAGCTATCTCAGCTTTGTAAGTGACAGCCCAAGACTGAGATATTGGAGTCGCAGCTCCCTCTTGGCTGTGGGAAAACTCCTCAAACCTCTGTACTCACATTTACCAATGGATGGTGTATCTATCTCCCACGTCTACCTCTTCCTCTTCTGAAATGAAAGTATTTTCTTCTGTGATGCTTGAAGAGTAGCGTTTCATCACAACAGGCACATCTCTGTTTCCAAAGTAATAATTCAATATTCCCCATCAACGCTTTAAAGGACATAAGCCCTCCAACAGGAGTTGGCTATAAAATGTAGCTAAGGTCCAGAGTCATTATAGCATAAGCCAGCAGCCACTGACTTTCATGGGTGCTGATGCAGATCTCTAGTCTTTCCATGTTTTATGATCAGAACCGTCTCAAGTTTCTTATCCTAAAACAAACAATTGGGGAAAGCAACCATGTTTGATTTATTTTTCTTAACTTTGTGAATGAGAACAACATTTCTGCTTTTTCTTAAATAATTACTTATTGTCTCCACGACCGTTTCTATGGTCTGTGTAAAATCTATGATCCTTCCTAGGTATCCCTTAATGTTTTCTGAACACAACCTATATGTGCATTAGACACTCGGGATTCATAACCGGTGTTAATCTATAGCCATTAAAAATGCAAGGTCATTTTGAAAGTGGAAGAAAATCAGGCAAGCATGTTTCAAATCTGTGCCTAGGTTTTTTTCACTCCCCATTAAATTTCAATTGGTAAAATCTATTGGTCTTCCTTAAACTTTTATCAGAGGGGACTATACCATACGCAGACCATCTGGTGGTGAGTAACAGGTTAGCCACAGAGGGCTTTTAGGGTTCATAACAAACTAGCGTAATATTGCCCAGCAGCTGTCAGTTCTGTTTATCAAGGGCAAGCTTACATTTGTGTGACCCCACTACTTGGACTTTCAAACAAGTTGTATAATAGTCCAAAGGTGTTGGGAAGATTTTCTACAAGAATCAATTATAAGCAGGTGTCCTGTCAGAGTGAATAAACTTGGCTGTTCATATGGTAAATTATATTATCTTTTCTCTGGTGAGCCCTGTTTTTCATCACGTGATCATCTAGTGCCTACTTCAGAAACTCTATGGTGGCAAAGCTGTCTGGGCCAGATTCACCTCACCATCATAAAGCACAAACCAAGTAGCTCAACCAAAGATGCTAGGTGGGAACATCTTTAATATTAATGAGCCAGCCTTTGAAAAATATCCTTCATCACATCAATCAACAAACACACTAAAACATTTCATGTTTTACTGATAATTAAAATGATTACATCTGATTGATTAAATTAGCAATCAAAAAAGTGGCAAATTTAATGTCATAGGTTTAGCACACAGGATGCATATATTTCACAGCATCATTTTAAGTGGTCCTCTGTTTTCCATTTGTAAGATATTATATGAATAACCCTTGGTTTTGTCATCGTATTTTATGGTTTGGAGAGATAAAAGCTTCACTACTACTTTACTTACTGTCTCCTAAGGACATACATCTTTATATGTAGTTTGTGAGGCAGAAAGACCTGGATACTCAGAGATGGAGTTATGTTAGCTTTAAAAATATTTATAGCGTCCTTTCTTCTTTAAATTACACCTGTCAGTCAAACACAACACTCACTGAAGAAGCCTCAATCCAAAAGCTGTGCATTTTGAACTAATTCCTGTATTTCTGCAAAAGAACATAGATTGCTTGTTTTGCCTCCAGAGCAACTGATGACCTTGTATTGATCACATACATTTTCTTTATTTGACTACTCTTTTTTTGTTTGCCTTCCAGACATCAGCGTGCTTTTCAGATTGCCATAGGATATTATCCATCCTGTTTCACATTAGAAAAAATTCTAAGCTCCAGGTGTCAGACGTGACCCAAGTCACCACCAATGCCGGTTGAGCCATGTAACAAAGCCACTTGCAGAGCCTGGGAGACACAAGAGCCATCATACCAGCCACCCCCAGCATGTGTAGAGAAGCTCCATAACTCCCTCCTTGTAGTGTCTCAGCCATTCCTCCCACAGAACATTTTTCCATAGTACTGTGTGAGAAGGGTGATTCTTACCAATCATTGCAGGACACATAATGCAGTAAACTAGTTCTGGCATGCAAAAGCTTTCAGTTTGTGGACATATTAGAAGGTTAAGTTATGCCATCTCAACAAATTTTAGCATTTATACCTTTCCTACGGTGCCTGTTGGTGTTTATCAGCCCTCAACTAATCCTTGCAAACAGCAGAAGCCACAAGGTGCTCTTTAACATACTGGAGAGTGACTGACATTTTAGATTTGACAGTATGACACTATAAAAGATATAAATCACTCCTAAAATCCCAGATGATAGGCAAATACTAATGATCATGTCATCATAACACTGCTATTTGGTCTTTTTTTTTTTTCCTGTTCTTGAACACATCCAAGGGCTGCTCTGATTCTTCCAGTATCCCCATATGTGCGGTGGCCACATGTTTTATTGCTTCATCTGCATTGACTGCCTGTGTGACACCTTTTCCCTTTGCTACAGTAGAAGGGATGTGTGGTCAGCACATATGTGCACCTATTTAGATCACTAAACTAACTATAGACATGGCCCAGCTACAGCAGTTAAATCATTTTCAGAGAGCAGCTTTTTGCCTACCCCCAGAGAACAGCTTTGCAAAATGACTACGAACAACCTGTTTTGCTGCCCTTTGGTTGCTAAAACAGTGCTCTCCAAGTCACAAATATGATAATATTTTTCTTCATCCCTCTTCACAGTGAAACAGGAAACAAGAAAAACTGTCTTCTCATCAGTAGGCTGGAAACAGCTCATTAAATCACGGTGGAGTTGCCACAGGATTTGTCTTGCCTTGGTCTTGTCATCTGTTTGCTCTAGAAATACATAGACCTGTCTACAGGGATGAAAGAGACAAAAAAATTTAACAGCTTGTTCACCTTACACCTCTCAGATCTGACAGAAGCACAGAATAACTTTGGCTGGAAGTAGTGTCATCTAGAATTTCTCCTGCCTGAAGCAGGACCAGTGGACCAGCTCAGGGCTGTCTCCAGTCAAGTCTTAAGCACCTCCAAGGATGCAGACTCTACCAGCTCTTTGGCATCATGTTCCCGTGTCCAGATACCTTTGGGATGAAAATACCTCCTCCACATTTGCCAGTTAAGTTATTTTGCCCATCAATAAAACAATTCAAACAGAATAACAATTTTCAAAACTTACACTGAAGGTAACATTTGGCTTACCATCAGCAAGCATATTTCAAAGGCTATATTAGGGTTTGACATTTCCATTTTCAAACATGTTTTAGGGTTTGAGGGTCATCTAAAGCACTGGAGATTAAGGGAGGCTGGTTAAGAAAGGCTTCAGCTACTGAATTCTAAACTTTCCACTTTTTAGAAATGTTAGGTGGCAAGAACCAAAAATTGAATGGTATCTTTGGAAATATAATCCCTAACTGGCTCATCAGAAGGATCATGTATGCTTACAGGTGTGGTTTCTGCATTTAGCCTAAGCTAGATTCTGAGTGCAGCTGGTCCTTTAAACCTGTACAAGAAAGTCAAGTGAAGTGAGAGAAAAAAACCCATGAAATTTCTTTTTGTTCAGATAAAAGAGAAGAAGAGAGAAAGTAGCTCTAGGGCTAATAGTGTTTCCCTTTCTCTAATAAATTTCTTGGGTCAGTTTTATAGCAGAGAGTGATTTTCTGGGATCCTGTGCCATTGTCATAAATGACACAGTGTTGGAAAGTGACTTATTTTGAACCACCAAAAATAAGAGGTTAAAAAAAAAAATAATAATAATTGTCAAAGTTCAACCCCTGACATGACTTTCAATTTGAGAAGGTCTCCCGTGAAACTGAGCAGTAGTAGCACTCGCACTCCTCCCCCTGAGCACAGTGTAACACAGACAGCAGCAGAGGATAAGGCAGCTTGTTAACTTAGACATATTTTCACTGTTGCATAAATTACCTGCCTTTGCAGGAAGGGAAATAACAATGACTTTGTTGTTATACTTTTAAAAGAGAAAGAGAGAATTCTATTCTGAGCACAGGTGGAATTATGGAAAGAGGGGGAAAGAGCTATACACCGGTAAATTCTGAATTCCTATATATCCATCTCATATCACAGAAACCTCAGTCTATTCTCAGCTACCACCCAGACCACTTGGCTCAGCACAGAGCCCTGTGTTCTTGCTCTCATGTGATGGATAGTGCTTTGAATTCTCTAAGCACTCCCCAGATTAACAACGACTTCACACAGGCTGAGGAGAAAGGCTGCATCTGTCCAGTACATTTTTGCCTTTCCTATCATATTTCTGTCATGCAGCCCTAAGAAGCATTGTGAAACATCTCTTTGACTCTTGAGCCTGGGTTTCTCATATTTTCCTCTAGTGTGACTGGCACTGTCATGACCAGAGACCACCATTCTGGCCTCACCACATCTTAGAGCCTGCCCTTTGCACAAAACCACCTTTGAATTAGTCCTTTTACCCAGAAATGAGGATGGGTATTGAAGACAAGGGAGGAGGGCTGAGGAGGGGAAAAAAATTGAAAGAAGCACTTTTCATGTTTCCTGCTACCTCACCCGATGTGGTTGAATCTTACCCGAAAAGGAGCAGGGCTTATCATTATCCCAAGGGAAAAAGAACAAAGGGTATTGTGTGGCCCCATCACCAAGCATTGCTTTTGTAACAGAGAGTAAATGAGCTGTACAGACCCAGAGTGGCCGATTGCTTTCAGGCAAACAGGGTGTCAAGGGATATTTCAGGAAGAGAAGCACAAGTGGCCTTGAACACAGAGAGATTACTACACTAGATCCCCAGGGAACACACGGGGATCTTGTCACAAGAGCATCTGGTACAGGTGATGGCACTTTATTTTTGTCACCACTTATTGTAAGCAATATAGATGATCACAATAAAGCTCCTGGCACTTTTCTGGCAGAACGATAACTCTCAGACAAGCCAGGTTATTTCAGCAATGCACTCCTCAAGCTCTGCCCCCCATCAGCCACGTTTGGGTCACTGAGTGCAAGGATAGGCTTGGGTGCAGAGGATGGGTGCCTGGAAGGGGAGTTCTTGATCTGATGAAAGAAATGGGGAAAGAATTGCATTAATTCCATGTTGCTTGTGTTGGAGAAAATAACAGGTCTGCAAGGATCACGCTCTGTTACTTGTCAGGAGTGTCAGGGAGACACACGGGGAATTTCTGGGATGAGAACTCTGAGTTTTTCATTTTTAAGAAGGAGCTCTAACTTGCACATTCCCTGCCTCTACCCCTCCCTTTCCAGCCTGGTTTTGCTGGATGCCTTCTGACAAAGCAATATGCTTCTAGAGGTTTGAACCATACCCAGGCAATGGATGTGCCCATATGTGAAGCACAAATACATGTCAATAAAGGAAGTTTTATTTCTTTAATGTATGCATAAGCACTGTATTTGTTTTTCAGGCAAGAGCCTGATGTTCTTTACAAACACTCCTAATGAGCCCCTGTAGGCTCATCACACAGCTCAGGAAAGCAAGAGCACAGGGCATCTCTGATGGGACCTTGTGCACCACACCAAGGGTGAGCAGCACAGAACTGTAGGTGGGACCTCCACCATGACCGGGTGAATTCCTTTCACCTCAAACATCTCCTCGTATCCTCACACACAGCAGAAAGGCTACAGTGAACCTCAGCTACATGCACAATGTCAATCATGCAGGTCAGTGAGCATTGGTGGCTTGCTTTCAGGCTGCTGCAAGTGTTCTTCACTGATGGATATGGTGGGCAGAAGTGGAGGTGTACACTGCCAGCTCCTGGTGTTCACATATACAATATTAGTACCCTTGCAACTCCTCATTGCCCTTGTCCTAAGCCTGGATTTACCTACCCTGAAGTGTTTCCAATATCTCTGCTGTAGCCTGTGGTACCTGCCAGGTTACCAGTGTGCCTTTTACAAATAACAAGGTCTCCCACTTCTGTGCTTGGCCAAATCCCTTCATCTGGTACATTTGTACGTTACTCTGGTCAATAACTCAGAACTTATTTCAGTGCTCACAGCTGAGCAGTCTACCTGGATTTTGGTTTATGTCCATTAACCACTCAGGGAGGGAAAAGAAAACTAGTTAAAAGACTGAAACATACTTGGATCTATCTAAGAACAGGGAATTCCTGAATCTTATCACTCACACAGTCCCCAACAGCTGGCAGTCACCAACAGGTAAATTCTAGATGATATTACAAAGTATGCTTAGCTATAAAACTTAGAGCAGACACCAAGGAGAAAGGAGAGACTTCTATGATTTTTTTTTTCACTTTTGTGAGAATCTTCTCCTGTTTTCTCTGCTTTGTGAGCTAATATGATTCAGCAATATTTAAAAAATAAATATCCCACTGAATATCAGGCTTTAAACACCATAATTCCATAAGATTCATTAGGATAAAGTTTAGAGTAGTTTTTGGAAATCTATGATCACTTTAAAAAAAAAGCATGAACTGGCATTTATGCAAAGCAAGCTGCACCACATCCAAATTGTATTGATAAATTGCAAAGCTGCCAGCTGCATTAAAATGTGCCATTTCCTGAAATTTCTGCTTTGACAAACTCCAGTATAGCAAACAAAGCAGAAGATTTTTCTGAATACAGATAAAAGAAATTTTTGAGCACTAGTGGGTCTATGAGAAGCTGAAAGAAAACTACCCAGTAAGACCTAATGCTGAACCAAAACATGGAGCCCTGTACCTCAGGCCTTGGCTTCACCCCCTGAGCCTCATCAGCCAATTTAGAAGTTGCCTGGGCAGCTAGAGATGCTGCCCAGGCTTCCTCCTGTGTCCTGTATGGTCATTCACAAGAGCTATCCATATGAATGAGTTCAAGGTGTTGCTGTAAAGTTACACCAACAGACAAAAACTAACTAATGAGTCAGTGGGAAAGAAAGGTGAATATGGAGCAAGAGGCCACACGTCCTGGTAAGGAGAGATTCCTCAAAAAGAGAGAAATCAGTTTTGTTCCCTCATACCACTTTCTGTAAATTTAGTGGTTGCTTTAGATATTTAAGCCAGGAAATGAGAACTAAATTCCCTTTAAAAAAAAAAGATTTTGTGACTATCTCTGTTAGAACTGGCACAACCCCCCATTAGAATTATCCTCTAGAATGAGTTGTGGCACACACAATTTGTCTTCAATACCTGTGTAAAACATTTGTGACAACTATAGAAGCACATAATGGAAAGCATGAGGCTGGAGACCACAACCTGGAAAGGACATCTTTTTCTTTCTGTGACACAGCCCCAGCCCTGCTGACCCAGGTCCACACCCCAGCAGCCTGTGCAGCACTCTACCTGAGTGCGTATTTGTCCCAATCCATCTGATTTATTAGTCATGAGAAAAAGAAAAGGACTAATGTGATACCTGACAAATGCAAATAATGGACAAAGGGGACTGCTGAACTGATCACAGATTTCTGAGATCCAAGCCATCCATCAAACCTACTCCTCTTCTTCTTGTTATCCATCACCCTTTCCTTGAGGTAGACTGTCAGTAAATTTTGTGTCAGCAGATCAGAAGGGATGACATAGTTCCCAGCTTCGAAGGACAAATAAAGCAGAAAGCAAAGGCAAAGGACTTCAGGAAAACTATAAAATACTTGCTTTGCTACATCCTCAACACAATTGTCCACACTGAACAAAGATAACATCAACTAGTTCAAATAACTAGGAGATAGATAGATAGATATACTGTGTTTATACCTAGGAGATATATACAGATAGATAGATAAGGATATAAAAAACCCTAGGATAACAACACAAGGTCAAGTATGTCACTTATTTAATGCAGTCTTTCTTTTTCTTTCAAAGAATGTTGCACATCACAATTCTCAGAGACCCTTCAAACATGCAGAACTAGAAATATTGTATACCTTCATAAAGACTGACTTGATCAAACTCAAGGGAAATGTGAGGAGGTATGTTTGTAGAGGATCCTGGGTAGGGATATAATCATAAGAGTCCAATCTGATGCAAAATAAAAGTAGATAGGTAGATATGATTAGACAGAGAGTGACCTGCAGTACTTACTTACATAAGAATCATTCAGGAAGGTAAGATATTCAGGAGCTTATATGAAAGCAGCAAATAGATTCACTGCAGTCTCAATCCAGAGTAATTTCAGAGGCAGATGTATACAAATATATCAAAATCAAATCAGAATCTGTCCCTGGACCTTTCCCTTTGACAATACCATGTTCCACTCAAACTAATGGTGTGTGCTGCAAGAGACACTTTTAATAAAGAAAAAAAAAAAAGAAAGAGAAAAATACTGTACATGGTTTCCAAGATTGAATAAGACGTTCTATCAACATGCAAAACGAACTATTTCAGCCATTGTGAATGAACAGGTTCAAAAAACAAATTATAAACTTTCCACATCTCATTTAATTTATGCTATTATGTTTCCACTCTTCACTGCACTGAGAAAACAGCTTTACCCATTCTCTAAAGTATTCAAATGTTATAAAATTTAATAATCAAAACAAAACCAAATAAATATTAACTGCTTGAGAGAATATTTCAAATGAGCAGGAGAATAAAGAAAAAATTCCTAATTCACAAGTGTTTGCAGTTTGTAGACTAGAAGTCTCCCTAAGGGTGCATATGAAAAAATGTGCAAGAACTGGATGCAGCTGGGGCCAGAGATGTACTGCTGAGGACAGAATTTGGTTTTCCACGCAAATTTTCTTATTACAGAGATTCCTAAGGGTATCTAAAACCTTTAAAAGATTTAAGTCTTATTTACTGAGGTTTGTTGTTGTGTTAGACCCAGGTTAAGCTACAGATCTCTGAGGATGTTCTATACAGAAAACCAGGGACATGAACAATTTATTGTATCTACATCATTTTTTGAGGTTCAATTGCCACCAGAGCTCTCATTTTCTAGTTTTGTTAGGCAATTCAGATTTCTCCTTTACCTGCACCCTTGAGTTACATTTTCAAAATACAATATCTAATTTAGCTGAACCTTCCTCAGTTGAGTACAGAGCAAACAGGCTCACAGAGCTTCCCCAGCAGCCTTTTAAGGAGGGAGGGGATTTTTGAAGCACAAACATTTCACTATAGATTGCAACCCTACACTATAAGAATTATCCTAAAATTTTGTGCAATCAAAGACTTCTATTCCCTGTATGGAAAGGAAAAGAAAAAAAACACAAATGGAATTTTCAATGATTTGTACAAATATTGAGCTGGGGTGTTGTCTTCAGACAGCCTAATCTCAGCCACCAAACTGTCATTTAGTAGGAAGCCAACAACAAAATATGATTATTTTCACTGTTTTTATAGCCAGGCTTTTCCCTGAGAAGCTGAGAAGAGGACAGAAATCCAAAGTTTTGTAATCATGCCTTGAATTTCTGCAGGAAGCCATAGAATTTTCCCATGGCCCAAGCACGACAAAACTAGATCCATTCTCTCATTGTTAAAAAATACATGAAAATTATTTTGGGTTTAATGTCTTAATTCATAGTGTATATTTCACTTTTGATAGATTAATGAAAATCCTTGACTTATTACCACATATCTAGTAGTAATAACACTACTTGGCATGTTTCTTTCTTACAGGCTACAAAATATCAAACCATTTTCCTTACAGCACTTCTCATGAAATGAATTTCTCTCTTTCTTGACACGTATAAATATGTATCTTAAGGTAGTAATTTCACAACATCTTTTCCCTTTTGTGTAGGCTGTTTAAGTCACCCGCTCACCTAAAGGACTCTTCCTGTACCTCTAATGAGAGTTTCAGTCCTGCCTTGTCCTTGAGTACAAATCAGAAGGAGAACACACATCTGAGATGCATTTTAGAGCATGCTTTAGCATTTCTCATTCTACTTTTATGGAATGGAAAACATTTTCAAACATTTCCAATTACTTAATGTTGTATTAGCTTCCAATTTGCATTATCTAGCTGCAATTTATCATATGATTCCATGTCAGAAGTGGGGATTCCTTATAAATCATACTATGCAAATCAATAAAATGAAATCAAATCATGGTATTAAACAATGTTTCATAACTTAGATTTGTATTAATTTATAGAAACTTTAATTAAAGCTAAGCTTAATTAGTTTTAGCTAGGTTATCTGCCATTGCATAGCAAAAGGGCTATTCTGTTGCCTGGTTTGTATTTGTTTCATTCTGATATAAAAATCAGAATTTTGCACAGTACAGTGCTGAAAGGTATGGAAATTACATGAGAATATAAAGCACTGGGAACATCCTTGGATGTCAGTGAAGTGGTTTGACATTTACTGTGATGTTACACAAGGGATTAGACCCTCTAACTGTGGCACTCCAGGGAGCTGTATCGTTGTATCACTTGGCATGTGCCTGACGTAGCAGGAGCTGAAAGACAGTATTTGTGGAAATAAACAGCAAGGAAAACAGTGCCAGACCATCAGAAAGAAATGCAAAAATGCCACAACCTGTAGGTTACAAAATCTCTCAAACTAAGTCTTTCTTTTCATCCTTAACAAAATGTTAACTCTTCATGTAATGTCAGCTATGCCAGTTCTCTCCATTTATCTATCATGTATCACCTCTCACACAGCAGATTCTTCAAGCCTGTTTGGTATAAAATCAGAGATAAAAATGCATAAATTGATACATGCATTTTGGCTAAAAATCTGGCACAATAATCAACATAATTAGAACAAATTTCTCCGAATTTCCATTTAGTTTAGTAACAGTCATAATAATTTATTATTTACTCACAGTTTTGGTTAATTTTGATGAATATACTTTCTGGGAAACATTTCTAGCCAAACTTTATTGATTAAGATCTCAAGATTCAGATGTTGAGAACATACCCTTTTACTTACTACATGCATCATATTTGTAAAATATTCAAAATTTCTGACTAACAGTGTTTCTGGTTTTATCACATCTTTTTGAGGGAGGATAACATTACACATGGTATTCAAGATTTCTGGGTAGCTTTTTAAAAATCTGATTTCTACAACTGCATAATAGTGGTTTCTTTCTTATTCTTTATGCCTCCTCTATAATCCCCAGTGCTTTACCTGCCCTTCTTGCTGTTGAACTTCACACAGTATCCAGAGAACAATCCAGAACGACTTCATGATCTCTCCCTTGCATAGTAATAGTGCAGTTAGAGCTATTATGCACAGAAATAGGACAATTTTCCCCCATACGCATTAATTTGCATTATTGCCACTGAATTTCATCTGCAATTTTATTGCCCAATCACCCAGGATTGTACATGTGGGCAGACAGCTTTTTATTTGTCAGAACAAAAAAAATTTTGTATCATCAGCCTAGTTGTTTTCTTGGCTTTGTTGTTTGGTTTCTTTTTCTAATCATTTATGAATACCTTAAGTAGAACAGACCCCAACAGTTTTTCCTGGGATAACTAAAATCTAAAAATTTGTCCTCAGCTTATTTCCCATCTTTTAACTAATTTTATTACTCTTCTAACTTTAAGTGAGTAAGAAAATCTAGTGAAGGGCCTTGCTAAAAAAAAAATTAAAAAAAAATCTACACACACGATGCGAACTGAGCAGTCCTGAGTATGTACCTTGGTTCTTACTACAGGAGGGATTTCTGGAAAATTCACAGAACCTCTTCCCCTCTGTATCATTCCTATCCTATGAGTTTTCCATCCCTTTCTTTCCAAAACTCCTGTTTCCGTGTTGGATGCAGAAATCGGGCTTCCTGCAATGCAGCCACCACTCCTTATGGGCTTTTAAGGATTGACATTGTTCACCACTTTCCCCTCTGCTGCTAAGATACATTTAAATACTACACACTGCCAGTAATAGTTCATCAGATTCACACTAAAGATCCCAGAGAGCCTTAGGGCACAAGCATCTAGGCCTGAGTATCTATGTTTAGCCCGTATCCAGGGCTAAGCTACAGCTGTTGTTCTATCACCCAGTGACCCTTCCCCAGCTGAGAAGGGGGAATGGGAAAAGGAGAAAAGTTCTGTGGGTTGAAACAACAAGAGATTTAATGAAACAGCAAAACTAATATTAATACTAATGCCAATATAAATTATACAAAGCTATATTCAGCCCAGTGAATGTACCGAGGTCACAATAATCAGGAAAGCAGTCCTTGGGAGCAAAATGGTTTGCCAGCCTCTCCAGGGATGGCAAGAAGCACAAGAAGAAGGAAAAGGAAGAGCAGGAGGAATCCCTGTCCTCAGCAAACTTCCACATTTGAAATAAGCATGATATTTATGGTCTGGGACACACATGTAGCCAACTCAGGTCAGCTGCCCTGGCTTCTGCTCCTCCCAGCTTAAGCTCCTGGTTGGCTAGAAAGTGCTAACGGCCTGTGGACCATGGCTGGCCTAGGGTTCTGTCAGAGTGAAACCAGGACAGCCTGACAATTTGTAACTGTAAATTTTATTGATTTGTCTTTAAAAACATTTATACTGAGGCCTTGGGGTTCCTCAGACTCAGCCCAGAGCAGGTCCCACCTCTGCTGTGAATTCTTGTGCAGAGATTCATTGAACTTGCCTGCGATGCTTCCTTTCACTCCTCCTCCACCTTTACCCCAGCCCTGCAAGTGTCCTACAGGCCCTCTGCCACACCAGGTTTTGAAGTTTTCCATCCTCAGCTTTTAGGCCTTCAAGAAATTATGCCTCAAAAAGTTTGCTGATCCATCTACTGCTGATCCATTCACTTCAGCTACCAGATCTTGAGGGTTTTTTTCCCCTACTTTTCAAACTTTTACATATTATTCATGTTTTAAAGAATGTCTTTATTATTTCTAATAGCAGCTTTTACATTGATGTTTTACCTAGGGTTTTTTTTCCCTTTCCTAACAATTTTTTCTTAACAAGGTATTTACATTTAATACAGTCATCTAATAGAGCATCTTTAAACAACTTCAATGCTTTTCTTCATTTAATGTTGTTGCCCTACATAAGATAAAAGTTACGGTATTGGGTGTTTGATGTGTGTCTTTTTCATCTCTGAGGATGTTGAAAAGTAATATGCTCACCCATACAGATAGGCTCTTCTACAGCTAAATCATATGCAAAGTTCAACAAACTACTCACAACTAAATCACCAGCTGATTTTCCTCCTTCAGCTTCCCTGAATACTTGATCCAAGAAAGAAGCATTAGCATCTCTAAAAATGTCACCTCTTCACCAAATCCTATATGGTATTTATCCTCTTCGCTTAAGGAAGAGTGGAACAGAGAGCATCTCCTCAACTCTGCAAATCAAGACTGGTTTCCTTCCAGTAGCATATTCTCTAGACAACTTTATCTTTTAAATAACTCTAAGTTATTTGTATTAAAATCCACTCATTTGGTAAATGTCAGGTAAGAAATGGGAATAAAAAGAAGGGCAGATTAATGGTTGCTTCTACATTAAACTCAGAATCAATATTGCTTGCTGAAGTGTCATACATGCTGCTGTGCTCCTGAAGACTTATTCAGCAAAGCAAAACCTCAGGGTACAATCAGCTGTGCCGCTTCTGGATGCTGGAATGAAATGCAGATGTATATATCCTAGGATGAAAGGTCATACTCAAGAAATCCAGGACCTAATTTACAAAGGATAATAATTTTGTACATATAAACTATGGGTGTACATGTTCAAAGTGAGCACTTCTTTCCATTATTTCCACTGTTTTCCCAAATGGGGAGTTGCATTTGCAAATTGGGTAACAAGGGAACTAAATGCAAACATTTTACTAGGAAAACTAGTAACAGAATCAGTATGTTATGTATGCATTAGTGTTTAGCAGCCTAAATTCACTAATCCACCCTAAAGCAGCAATTATCACATGGTATTGGAAAGAATTCTGTTTCTTTGGAAGATTCCCTATAAATTCCATCTGAAAGCTAATTTAGATTCCTGCAGATTATAACACAGCACCACTAGAGCATTGTAGACATTTTGGGTGAAGCAGTTTCTGCTTTCAGGTTTTTGCATCCTGAAATACCTCCAGCAGATGGTAGAAAGCAGAAAATCCAACTCAGAGCCATCATATCCGTGCTATTGACTGCAAGTAACAAGATTTGTGTCACTTCATCACTCAGCATAACTGTGCATAACGCATGGTTAGCCTTCTTACTTACCCAGTAATAGGCTCCCTTCTCGAGACTCATACCATTAAAAGACTTGCAGGTAGAAGCTGAGCAATTGCACCCTATAAACCAGTTGAGAAGGGAATGCTTCAGAGTGGGGACAGCATGTGTAGAAGCAGATGGACCATGCATGTGACTTCCTTCTTTTGCTGGCTATAGTCCTAATTCACATCCATCAAAACATTGAATGAGATTTTGAAAAGAGGGAATCCAAAGGAAATCCATAGGGCTCTTACTAATTTTCATAGAGGTGAGTCTGTTATCCCTTTTTTTATCAAGCCCTCACCAGTGAGACAAAAAAAAAAAAGCATATAAAATTGTACTGTGCACAGTATATGCAGAGTGAATAAGATACCAAAAGCTGGTAAGTAGATCATTCAAACAAGAGTGAGTGAATTTGCCTTCAGGGCCTCTGTCACTATTATTATTTAAAATAAATACTGATTTGTAATTTTGTATTCTTTTTACTACACCTTTTACCAAGCTGTATTTACACATCTCTGTTGTATATAAGACTTCACTCACATGTGAGCACCTGCGGTCCTGCAAGTAGAAACCTAAGCCATTAAAGTAGTAGGCCAAGTCTAGATCAACATGCAGAGTAAAGCATCTTCAAAGATCTTTACTCAAAGCCATTACACATAGAACAAATCCTGTTACTGTCTTCCCTCTGCCACCAGTCTGAGGAGATTTCTCCAAAGCAGCAGGACATGAAGTCCCTGTAGGGGATCCCAGCACAGCTGAAAAACAATGTGACCCCGCCAGTATCCTGGGTATTTTGCTTTCCTGGATTGGGCAGTGTCATGAAAGAGAGGTGGCTTACCCTGAGCCCCTGTGGCTCTGGCAAATCAACACAGTTGATCCACTGAAGTTAAGCAGGCTTTAGGACAAAGTTGTGGTATAAGCACAGTACAAAGTGGCCAGAACTCCCAGGGAATTTGGCTTATGGTATCGATTGCTGGGGGGGATTATAAATGAATACAGCAGGAGGCTACAAATTTTGAATGCATCAAATGCAAACTAATGAGATATACTGATGCTGTCTCATCTGCATCAAATACAGATGAGACAGCATCAGTATATCTCATTAGTTTTCATGAGGGTAAAGAGCCCAAAATAATATACAATTATGTTTCCTGAAAATAAGGGTTTTTTGGCAGGAAACAGAGCTGTCAACAGCAGGAGAAAAAACTGTTCATCATGAGATGCTTCCTAAAGAGATATCAGGGCTGTCACTCAGAAAAGCTTAAGGATGAACAGGTCTTGAAAACCATACTTCATTCTTTATACCACTGATTACTTGTGTCAGAGACCTTTGATCTCTTGAAGAGACAGTGTTTCAATCTCTTACACAGGCAGAATTGTCCATATATATACCAAGGAAAGGGATTTTCTTGAGTTTGGAGATGAAACACCAGTTTATCTCAATGAATCCAGAGAACTTTATCCTACTCATTCTGAAGAAATATTCTCAGAAATACCAACTAAAGTCTCCACCTGCACAGAACATGAAAGGTACTTCACATAACCAAGACCAAACAGATTAACTCCAATAATTTCTCTACCAGATCAGGAACAACTTTTCACCTTCTAGCCCAACTCAAGACCAGATTCAATGTTCATTTTTAAAGCTGGAAGCTTTGGTGCACAATGACAGCCACACTTCAAGGGTGTTACACAGAAGGAAACATCTCGCTCAGGGATGCTTCACCTCTGGATCCCACAAGACACTGCACCAGGTAGATGCCAGCAGCCCTAACACTGCTAAAGAGGAGGATAGTTTAGTTCCATCAAGACTGTTTAAAAATAGTCACTGATTACACATAGCAGATGAAGTCAAATTCTCCATTCACATTGTAGTGGTGCTGCCACAAGTGGTGCTGTGAAGTGGATTTATTTAAACAGCCTATGTGATTAAGCATTGAAGATACCAGCTAGAAGTAATTTCTGCCCATGGGTAATGAGAAGAGTGCAGGATCATATTTTCCCACAGCATTTAGGCATTTGCACTCCTGATTATTCTTCCTGGTCACCTCCCACCCATGAGAGCTGACAAGTACAGTCTCCCACAAAAAACCCAAAGGTGTTGGGGAGGATGGAGATGGAAAATCAAAGCAGTTACACAGAAGCTAGAACTGTGAGTTAGCCATGTCCTACCTACCCCATGAGAATGGCAAAGGGAAATATAAAGGACCTAACTCCTCACTAGGAAACAGGAGGGAGGAAATGTGAACAGCAGCAAGAAGGAGGGAAGTTAAGCAGTTATTTTTATTTTCCAGTGAGTCCATGGTAAAATTTCAAAACTATGTTAAAGCAAGGAGGAATGAAACAGGCAACAACCACAACAGACATGGGATAAGATGCTGCAGTCACTGAAGGAAAAAGATATTGTGTCTGAAAAGTTTTTTCTGGGCCACTTAATTACCATGATAGCTCTTTATTCTTCCTTCTCCTCTTCCGCTAAATGTTTACTATTCCACACAGCACTCAACCCTGTCATCAGTGAGGCTGGCCATCAAACAGTGAAACCCACATCAGTGTGTTTAGCTTCTGTCCCATACTCCAGTCTCACCAGGCACCAGGAGGAGATGCTCATCTGGGAGTAGCAAGGCAGTCATAAGTTTCTCCTGCTTTTAATTCCCACCTTCTGATAAAACAGAATGCAAACAGCAGTGGTAATGTACCACATTTCTGCTCTAGGAATCAATACAAATAATTATATGACCATATATATACTGCAGGCAGTTTATTTTGCTTAATCCCTTTGCCCTTGCCCCCACAAACAGCATAAATAGGTAATATGCCAATATGTTAAAGTATTTAAGATAAATAAATCACTCCTTTTTTATGTTTTTTCACAGTACTGTGTGCCCATTCCTCTGCTTCACATATAGGGAAACAGATGGCCTAGAAGTTAGGTGGTGTTCTACTTGTGTTGTAATGTAAAATGTCAAAACTAAATCTGTGATACATTTAGAAATTTATTATGTAAACTCTATTATCTTTGCAATTTCACCGGTTAAAGTAGCTTGGTCTTTCGGGATGGAGGAGCTGTGCTTCACTATGGACAGATTAGGAGACTGTTAACACAAATCAGACAAAAGTAGCTCAAACCTTAATAACTCTTATCATTTCCTTTTAGAGGCATTATTTACAAATAGGTAAGCAAGACTTGGATTCCTACACTTTATAGTTTCATCCTGGCAGAAAGAATGTGTGCACAGCATATAGCAAAAGAAATCTTCCTAGGTACAGGATAGAATAAGCCATGTATTGTCCTACATAAAGCATCTACAATGAGAGAGAAATATTATGTCCATCAATGCCCAAAATCCCCATCAGAGTTTGCACTGGCTTCACTCAAGTACAGCTCACAAATCTTGACCTTCTAGTCTCCTCTAGAACATTCAGATGCTGAGAAAAGTATCTTAGCAAATATAATAGGTGATTTTCTCCTCTCAAAGGAAATAAAAAAAACTTGTATTTGTTCAGTATTTTGTAATAAGACCAATGTGGTTCCTTCTGTGTTGTCACTGTATGATCTGCACCAGACTAGGGTAGAGACATTAAGATGAGAGCATAGGACAGGTCTGATGCAAACCCATTGAAGGCAACTGAAAGGTACCTGCTGACTTCATGGGGTTTTGAATGGAACCCCTTGAGAATCACTGTTGCTGTTATGAGACTTCCTATAAAGCCACATACTCCAAGCATAGTAGGATTTATGCTTGGTAAAACTCCACCACAGAGCTCTCAGCTGTCCAGCTGATGGTGGGGTGCAGCAAGATTGACCATCCTGGCAGAAAACAAAAGCACAGCACTAAGTAGGATTAACAGAGAGGGAGCAAGAGGACAATTTCCATATTCCCACCATTAGCTGCTCTAAATTTAGGTGTCATGCTGAATGAAAGGATTGGAAAAGAAACCTAGCTATTATTAATGTGCAAAAATCCAACTGCAAAGATGTCAAGACAATCAGGCAGGATAATCTTTTGCTTGAACATGTTTTAAGTGCAATTGTATTGAGAAAAAATTAGCCTTAATGTTTTGTGCATTTTTTAAACTAATTGCTATAGAAACAAATTATATTGTAAGATTATATTTTTCTTGAATTATCCATCAAAAACCTTTGTGCTATATATTTCTTGCATTGTAACAGACTAAGGAGCTCATGTCAGAGCCCTCTTGTTTTGAAGGACAAAAGAAGTGCAGAGAGGGAGGAGGAACAGAACAGGCCAGTTCTCTGGGTATTTTTCTCTGGGCACTGTACGTCACCATAAAAGTGGTGTTTTTACTGTTTATGACCTCCAGCAGAATTTTAGTTCCATGTTGTAGACATTTTGAGATGTGTAATAAAGTGTTATTGCATTCTCCTGGAGAGTGTTAGAAATGTGTTTTGGCCATGTTCTTCTGAAAAACTTTGTGAAAGTGCTTTCACCCAGAAAGATAAACAGTTCAGCTTCTGTCTGTCTGTAAAGGAGTAGGATGCATGTGAAGGAAAAACACGAATGTCCAATAATAGAATAATTAAAATACTTAAAGAAAACTGAGAAGGGGCAGTGTCAAGGAGGTGAGTGGGATAAACAACTTCTAAGTATTTTTTCAGCTATTTAGCAAGAGATAATCTCATTCCAGAGCTGCAGAACAAAACCACACGTGACAAAGAAAAGGAGAAGACAAGAGAGGAGCATTTTGCACATTTTCACAGAGGATTCCAAGGAGCAGGGGGACCAGGATGTTTGACTAAACAGGACATTGGTGAAGAGTGTAGGAAAATGGGATCTTGGTCCCTACAACAAGGCTGTTTCCCACAGGCTGTGGTAGTGTTTTCATCTTGGTAGAGAGAAGACTATCACAGGACCTGCCCAAGTACCATCGGTGATTTAAGGTGTCCAAGGGCAGGATATAAGCTTTGATTGAGCCCTGTGGTATCAATCGTTAAGCAATGTAGGAACAAAGTCTCTCTGGTACCTTGAGGAATCTTTTTTTTTTTTTGGTGTGCGGGGGTGGTGTGTAGACAAGGTTCTCTGGCTTGCAGACTTGCTCCCCACCTACTTAGCTGGGACTTTTGCACTCCGCAGTTTCAAATCCCCAAATCCCTACAGCACTGAACACTGCCTTTGACTTCAGTTGACTTGCTGCTTTTTTTGCAGCCTTTCAACAGCTTGCAATTTGAAAGCTGAGCAACAGAAGCTGAAAACAGCTGTCACAGCTGGCTTATTTGTATATTAGGTTTGGCCACTTGGCTTTTTCATCCAGGTATGAACACAGGATTTGGAATCCTCCTTTCTGATAGTCAAGGCACTTTAACCCACCCAAAAGTAGTTGCATCACTTACCTTCAGTCCTCAAATGCATTTTTAATACCAGGATTTCAGCTCTACTCAGTACAGTCATAGAATTTTTCCTTTTTAGGCAGAAACATCATGGTTGGAAAGCTAAAAGAAACCTCTTTTCTATAACTGAGTATTTTGGGGCTTGGTCCCTTGGAAGCAAGTACAGGGCAGATTTTATCACTTCTCCTTCCTTTGCAAACAGTGAATAGCAGTGTGCAGAACTGGACACAAATGTGTCTCATGCTCTAAAGGAAGGAAAAGTGCTAACGTCGTCAGAATCACCCTCCAGAAGCCTCACTTTCCAGATTTTTGCCCTTATTCACAAAAGCAGATATATGACCTCAAAAAGAAATGTATCTTTCTAGTTTCACTACCATCCTGCCCCTGGTACCTGAGCATGTTATGTCCTGTACACCTACATTGCTGGGTTATATCATGCCCAGAATTAACTGGAAAATCAAGATACAGAGAAGGCACAAGTAGATACAGCAGATACTGTGACATGGGAGCTTTTCTATGCTTCTATCTAAAAGACATCACAACACAGTAGCAGAACTAAATTTCTGTATCAATGGCTTCTTATTAATCAACTTTGCTGCAAGATCATCCAACCTTTTGTACTGCAAACTGATAGTTCTTATAAATATACTATTACATTAGGTATAACCTTCCTTTCTATACATAAATCCCTCAGGTTTGGGTTTAGATTCTCCAGTAATCTGGGTCCAGCACATATTTCTCACAGAGCAGCAACCATATAAAACCTCATTCCCTTTTTTTTTCTCATCTATGTTAATCTATTCTGCATCTGTGGTACCCGCATCACCCGCAGATACATTTATGCATTATCCAGTGGAGTTTATAACTCTGCATCTCTTAAAATGGTCATATGTGTCAGTTCATATATTACATTATGCACCTAGAGAAACTTAAATGAGACATTGATAATCTGAATAATCAATTTACTTGGACAATCCAAGATCCCCCTCCTCAAGCTGGATATGTTCTTTCACTTTCATGACATTATTATAATTGCTTAAACTACTTTTGTTGGGATATTTTTTCCACCTTAATTACCTTGTCATTTACCATTAGGGCTGTTAATATGGTTATTAAATGTCACAAATAGCTTTGAGCTTTTGCTCTTTGTCTGGCTCACATTCCTGCAATTCTGCAATGTCCAGCCATATGCATAATTTTGTACTTGGACACGTCTTAAACTATACTCAATGCAAGTCTATTACAGTATTAAATTGATGAACTTGCTCTAATAATCAATGTATAAATAATTAATTTAATGCTATAATAAAGCAAGCAGCCAACTCTCTGTTGAGTGCGCTGAGGTGCAGTGACATTTGGTGGCCATGCACGACAACATTTGTACAGGCTTCATTTAGAGAGGGTGGCAGGTTAATTGGGACAAAATACAAATGCAGTTCAGCATCCATAATAAGCAGCCTTAACCAGTGATATAAAGAAGGGAAAAAGAAACAAAAATCTGTTTCCACTCCTTCCAGACATCCTCTCCCAAATTAATAGTCAGAATAAGAAGATATCTTGAATTAGTATCAAGATGTTTTTATACATTTTTATGACAATATACTAAGCTATCTTAGCAGGCATTAAGTTGTTTTCTTCCTCTACAAACAAAATGTAGCTCTAGACTCCTATTGCAGTAGCTGGATGATGTGCAGGTTAATGATACAGCTTGCTTAAATTCAAGAAAAATTTAAACTAATGGAAGCTGGAACCAGTATTGGAGGGGTAACATTCTATAGCATGACACCTCATAAGTGTACATTACACAGTATCCCTTGGCTTTCAGTTACTGTATACTCACATATTTCCCCTCACCCCAAAGTCTGCCACAGAGCAAAAACAAAAACCGGGAGTGGCTGAAGAATTGAAGGCTTGTATGGCAAAACCATCAATATTTATCTGTAGAAACTACAAGCTTTAGCTAGGACTCTATAAAAGTGCTCAATAATCATTCAAAATGGATCACTAGCCATATTTTATAAGGCAGTTTGCATATCAGTATTTCTCATACCAGGGTGTCATACTCACAATATGACAGCGTAGTGGGTCTGGCTGAGGTGATTTTCCCCAAAGCAGCCCTCATGGTGCAGTGTTTCTGTGCTGGGAGCTAGAGAGCGTTGATAACACACCCGTGTTGTGACCAGCAGTGCTCACACAGCTCCGAGGCCCTTTCCAACATTCCCCCCAGCGGGATGGGGGGGTAAGATCTGGGCGGGGATACAACCCGGACAGCTGACCTGAACTGACCAACGGGATATTCTGTGCCATATGACATCAGCTCAGCTATAAAGGGAGAGGGCAGGAGGAGGATGGGGGGATGATTCGTTGGGTTGTCCTCAGAGCAACCGCTCCATATTCTGGAGCCCTGCTTCGCGGGACAGGCCCGACACCGCCTGCGGGTGGGAAGGAGAGAACAACAGCTCTGTTTGCTTTGCTTCATGTGCGCAGCCTTGCTCTCTGCTTTCATTAAACTGCTTTTATCGTAACCCATGGGCTCTTTCCATCTCATTCTCTCCCCACTTGCCCTGCTGACAAAGGTGGTGGGGAGTGATAGAAGGGCTTGGTACCTGGCACCCATTTACAGAGGAACCAAGACTGATATGCTGAAAAATGCTGACGGTCAAAGTTAGCTCCATGGATGGATTAAACTATAAAATATATTGTCCTGCCAAAAAGTGGATAATTACAACTGAATTAATTTTTAACATGCTCAGGCTGACTGCATTGTTTTTTCACCAAAACCATAATTCTAAATTGAGTCATCAGAAGAGGCTGGGTTTACTTTTTATTTACCATCTTTCATGGACTGAAGGGGCTATCTATGGCAGATACTCAATCCATCATACAGCAGAGGCAAAGCATATGAGCAGTTGTTCATCCTCTCCAGTATAAAGCAGCTGACAAGGACAGGTCCTTACAAGCAGGATCTGAGGACTCTTTGCAGCACTTCATCTTGAAAGACCTCATGCACAGCATATGCAACAACTCTGCTTGCAAGTCAACTGCCTCTTTCATCAAGGATATGTAATATTACAGTCCTCTCAAAATAAATTTACAATTTGCATTCTCTGGAGGCACTGTAAATAAATAAGAGCTATGGGATTTGTATCCTCTCCAACAGTGGATCACTAGAACATGTGCAGAGTATTTGCCACCCTTTGCACAAACACAGTAGACATCATTAACCCATAGAGCTACTGCAGATTGACACTAATTATTAATATGCACCTCAGCAGCACACTTGGCCCCATTCAAAGTGAGCTGCAGCAACACCTGGTGTTTGTGTGCAAACCAACCCAGAACATTTGCAAATCCCATCAAGGAAAAACTTAATAAGCTGTGGCAGGGAAGGTAAGCATTATATAGGCAGGAAGGCTTTGCTTACAGTGACTACTCCGCAGGCATAGCTCAGGTGTCTGTGCCTACAGAAGCAGAGAGAGCAACAAAGATTCATACTATGTATAGTGAAAGCATCTCACAAGCTCATGGCAGGCACGTACATGGCATAAACCTTGGGCATTACACAGCCTGGGGCTTTGCTGAGCTCTTGGAAGTCTCAGCAGAGGTTCTGCCCTGGAAGCGGACCCAACACTCCAGCACAAGAGGCAGGTGTTGCACACAAGTCTCAGGAGAGCAAAAAAGTTGTGCTTGGAGTGGGTGGGGAGTGGGTAGAGGCTCTTAATTTGCAGCACCCAGGAAACTTGAGGACGTGCTGCAGGACCCCAAGGAAGTGAAGGGGCAGTGGAAGGAGAGGTGAGAGCCCAACCTCCCCCTCAGCTCTCTGCTCCTGGCAGCACCAGCCAACCCAGCTCCCCGTGAAAATCACACCCCCTCTTCCCCTCAGATGTTGTTCCCACAGACAAGATTTGCTCCAGCTCTGGTTATACCCAGGCTATCTCAAATGCTTAATAAGTGCTGTGATCAGTAGGAGGTATGCATTACTGGTATACTAACAATAAGTTCTTTTCCCTGTGTGAGGTGTTTCCTCCTTGCACATAAACAAGATTTTGAGCACAGCAGCAGTTGGGTTTCTGTGGGAAGATGGAGAGTCTAGCTATAACAGTATGTACACAGACTTTGAACATGATAGGAAACCAATCTTTAACAGAAAAGCTATTATTTATAAACCTGAAACATTTCTGAAGTACAATGTATTTATGGGACTTATCCACAGCAACATTTCTAGTCAAAGCACCACAAGCCATTTAGGCATGGAAGCTGTTTTTCCAAAATGTTTAGCTCAGACATTTCTGCTCTCTTAAGGATGATGTGTAAAAGATGCACCACACATTTCTCTCCCTTGCCATCACCATATTTCAAAACCTGCTTATATAAATTCTTGAACTGTCTATCGCAGGATATCATCATGAGCCTGGTAGCAACTTTTCTAGAGGAGAAAGGAGGGGCTTCAGCCAGCATTTAAGTGACCTGCTCACCTTAACAGAAGACCATGGCATGGACCTTCTCTGCCATATCCACGCCCACCACCAGACCCAGAATGCTTTTGTATAATATTATACAGAGGGACAACCTAAGAACTAAGTCACAAATCTTAAGCATAGTTTCCAGCACTACACATGTCATCAGTTGTGGGGTTTGACCAGTAACAGGCAGAGGGTGGCATCCAAGGCTGCAATGCATCCCTGTTAGATAGCAAGAGCCAAAATATCTGCTGTCTCTGCCCATTACCCACTTTTGGTGTGCATAATAATATTCACAGTTACCTGTAGAATAGTGACAACCTAGAAAGATCTTCCATGAGCAATCCTGACTCCCAATTGAATCCTTATGTTTGAACAGAGATTTCATTGTGCAGTACCCCAATTAAAGCTTTGGTTTGTCTTTATAAGAGAGGAGGGGGAAGCCTTCTGGTCAGGGATGGCTCAGTTCAGCTGTAGCTCCCTTTTGCCACCCTCCAAGTAGGATTTTTGAGGTTTTGAGTTTTTCAGACACTCCATATGAAGGCTCCTTACTAAGAATCCACTATGGCTTAGTCCATCCACCACAGCTTGCATTTAAGAACTGTGCTCCTCTCCTCACCTAAGCATTTCTCTGATACTTTGCCAAAGAGTAGCGGGTTGGATTTGTCATAGACCAGCTTGACAGCAGATTGCTGGTCCCTTCCTGTTTTAAAACAAGTATTGGGGGGGTGGGAGGCAGAAACAATCCATAATCTCCTTTTTTTTTTTTTCAGGAGCATTTTCATTTTCTGGAATTTAAAATCTTATTTAAATTAGACTTGAAAGTTTCCTGAGTTCATTTATTGATTCCCTCCCTCAGTTTTGCCATGTTTGGAATAAAAGGAAGATTCAGAATTTTCTTTGCTTGAAAATTCTAAGCTTCCTCCTTCCAATCAGCTGCTTTTGTTCCTATACTGGATTACAGAAATCCTGTTCTACTTCACACAGATTTCTGGGGGTGCGTTTGTAGAGCTTCACAACCCCACCTATTGCATTTTAAATTGCTCCTCCTTGCTTGCACACACATACACACACTTCGATCCAGTTAAAATGTAAACCTCGCTTGATATATGTAAAGTTGTCATGCATCTTAAGACTCAGACAAAAAATATAATTATTGGAAACAAAATACTATTAAAAATGAAAAAACTCCTCACATATCTGATCCATGGTTAGCAAAGCAGTAGCTCCCACACAGCACTCTTCCTCCAGCTGGTTCACAACACAGGGTAGAGCAGCACTGGCCCTGGGTGGTTTCACCCAGTTTCTTTCCCTGGGCTAGAGAGGTTGCCCTTCCCCACAATCAAGCACAACCACTTACTTCCCAAACACTTCAGGGTCATAAGCACATCCCCAGGCCCACCTCAGGAAACTCCACACTCTCGTTTCTCCCTTTGAAGGCATTTCATCACCCACCCTCTCCAGAACAGCCCTGTAGGCACAAGAGTAGATTTGAGAACCAGCCTCCTCCAACCTCAAATATCACCCCAAACCCTTCCCTTGGAAGCTTCCCTGTTCCCTAAGAATGACAAGCAGAGAAGGAGACTCTCCTCTCAACCATGAAGCTCCTTTTCTGTCCTCCCTGTCCCAGGGAAGCCTTTGGGCTGCTGCTCCCCTTCCCCATGGGTGCTCTTTAAAACCTTTTCTAGTGGCAGCACAGGGAAGCAAGCCAACCACTAAGAGAAGATCCTGACATAGTATTCTTGTCAGATGCTATGTTATGCACCTACATAGTCACTCAGTCTCAGAAGTTTGGTCGCTGTTACAATTAATGAATGCTCATTAGCACACCAAACTCTCATCCTGTTCTCATTACATGATAATAAGACAGAGAAGAATCTTGTCCTAATGCTGTTTATGGATCACATTTCAATTTCTTCATTCAGGGTAAATAGCACCTTGCTCTGCTTTCCCACTGTGGTGAGGACTCTTCATGCAGCACTTTGCCACTTGTTGCAATTAGCTGAAATCTCCTGCTCTTCCAATTTGTTATTGCAAAGCTCTTAGCTTATACTCTGGGCTTTGATTTTTTTTTTTTTTCCTTAATAAAGAAAATGCACTGATAATCACTGAAGCCTTTGTTTGAAAAATCCAATAACTACCTTGTTTCCAACTCCATCTAAGAAACAACTCTTGAACCCAAGAATGTAGGATAAAGCAAAGCTACTCACTCTCATAAGCCTGAAAGTTCTGCCTAAATCAATTTTCCACACTGCCTTTTCTTTTGGCTTAATTCTGATTATACTGCCAGATTATCATACTTGTTCCTTCATTTGTGGTCCTCAGCCTCCGAGGGTAATATATACTTCAGCTAGGATTTCTATAACACATCCTTGAAATATTTCACTGGCATTCAGATTCACTGTATTTCCACAACCAATTCTTACAAAACCAGACAAGCCCCTCTGCCCAAGTTCAGCACAATTTCCATTCCAATTAAAAAAATGTCAACCCATCAGCCCAACAAATATAATGCCTAGTACAACCCAAAGGGAAGAACAGTTAACTTGACAATGTAAATAGTTTTAAATGTAGCAATTTGCACTGTTTCACAAAACAAAAGATTTCACTGTAACTGCTTATTTCAAATGTGGAATTATATTTAACAATTCCTATCTTACATCTGTCTGAAATGTAGGATACGAATTAAGCTTAAGCAAAGGACAAAAAAATCTGTAAGAAGCCATATAATTCATCATTCTTTCACCAAAATAACTGAATGTTCTGGCTCTCCTGCTTTAGTTGAAAGTTTATTGAATCAAGTGGTGGCTACATTTATCTCTAAGGCTTCAATTTTTTGTGGTACACGCTACATCGCTTTATTTTAGAGTGAAAGCTCTGGATAGAGCAACATATTGCAATAAAACATCACTTTTCTTGTCTCCTCATAACATTCTGTTTTCTTACCTCTCTCCTAATGGTGCTGAAAACCCAGGAATGGATCCTACACGTTGTTTTATTTGTCAAGTATACGTGCCAGGAAAAGGCTGACAATTGCTGGAACAAACTGGCACACTTCTTCAGTCTTGGTCTGCTCTTTGTTAAGATTTTGGAAGGACCTGCCCATTTTATTAGAGCAACGCTTCCATGATATTAACAGAGACAAGTTATTCTGTCCAAGCATATATTCCCTTTCCTTTATTTCACAGTGATGTTAGAGCATTTACAGACACCACCCAAGCTGTAATTCCTGCCAGCTGGTCGGTCTCTCAGCTGGAGCATGTTTGAGTTGATCACCAAGTGCCCTGCCCAAGCTCCCCACCCTCACCTTTGATTAACTGGAGAAAAGCAAGGTGGCCATATTGCTTAGTCATTTAAAAAAAATAAAAATATTCTTATTCCTGAGGTAACAATCCCATGTCTTCACCTCTTAACTGCGTTGCTGTTCCAGTGTTCCAGATCCCTGCTGGATCCAAAAGGGACTTTGATGGACTAAACTCATGAAGTGTAATCGTCCTTCGCAGAGAGCAGCAAAGGTTCTGTGCCACGTGGAGGATGGAACCATCTGCCTGCACAGATAACTGCTCCCTACCTGGCCTCTCTGGACATCAGCTCTATATCAACATCTAAATTCTCTTAGAAGCATCCTTGACAGCTGTACTCTGATCTCATTTATGACACAAAATACCTTTCAGCAGAAATTATTTTTTTCATCACATTCCTTAGGGAAATATTTTGTGAGTATCTTCCTACCAGTTATATTCCCTCTGCTGGCTTTATCAATCAGCTTTTTTTTTTTTTCCCCCCCTTTGGTCATGAAATCTCAAAATGGGCTGTGAGCACTTCATGGGATATTTTAATTAAAAAGAATTGTACATATCATTCGTGTCCTCATGGGGTAGGTATAGCCATTATTAAATCAATTTTGTTGTTGTTGAGTTAGACTAATGTAAAGGTAGGATATTGGATTTCTAAACTAATTATACAGGCAAGAAGTCTTGTCCCAAGTTTAATGGAAACTTTGGACTGCAAATACTCAGGTGGTTTACTTTCCTTACACCTGAACAACTTAATCTAACAGCACTGCAATTTTCAGGTGTTGGAAAACAGGCATTTATTTTACTTACCACTGCACGTTCAGGTACTAGATTTGTAGGAAGCATGTTGTGTTACCTCCCTGCTTAGGGAATCATCAACATTCGTCATCCACCTACCTCCTTGAAGCCAGGCTCCTTTTCGACTTTCATGTATGAAAAGCAACAGATAGAAGTTTAACTAAATCTCTTCTTTGCTTTTCAAAGCTCCAGGCACCCTGGAAGTTGTGACTCTCCTTAGCCACATCCCACGAGCTCCCAATTCTCTGAAGCGCTCTTGAAATTGTTCAAAGGAAAAAGGAAAGGGATCTTAATGGTACTGAAAGATGTTTTGCAGAAGATGCACCAGTAATCAATACTGGTGAGGTTCTTTCTTCCCCAGAGGCAACCGACTTGACAGCAGGACTTACTTGAAGTAAACAGAAAATACTACAACCACTGCACCTTGCCTATGGTTTTTTTAGGTGGTGCAACAGAAACTGATATTCAGTCTCCTTGGATCAGTCTTCCTCTCACTTCAGTTTCTTCAGTAACATCTGATAAATCTGTAAGGAGGGATAGGAGGCTACACCTTGCATCCTCTGCATTTTATAAAGGAGCCAACACTCAATACTCTCAAGTTTCCATGGTGAATCTTTGGCATCAGATCAAATACAACCTCTTCTGTCTTAAAAGGTACAATTTCTTAAGTAAATGAACCCAACTGACTCCATGCTCAAAATAAGCACCAGAGGTGAGAGAACAGAGGCAATCATCTTCATTTTCAAGCACGGGTAGGTCTACATATGCTAAAAACATAGGAACTACGAGCAGTTGGTTATAGCAAATCATAATAGACGTTGATCAAACCAGGTCCTAAATAATTCTGTCCTCGCTGCAAAAAGATTGAAAAAAAAAATAATTTAAATAATCAATCTTTCTTTGTACTCAACAGTCTGGAAAAAATACTCCAATTGACATGCATTTACTCCCAATTTTGTAATATAATTTAAATTTCAATATGACCTACAGGTTTCATAGATTTTGCAAGTCCTAATAGCAGAAAAAGGAAAGAGGAAATCAAGAAGGTAGAGATAAGCTCTAGCAAGCAGTAAATGGATATGCTTTCCATAAATTAATAGGTCTAGTCTAGTAAGTGTCATATTTTAAGGACAGCTGAATCAAACAGTAATTTTTAAGACCTAAAATGTGATCACAGTGCTTAACAATGGATAAGCTAAAAAAAAAAAATCTACATTTTTCATGCCATTTCTGTGCAATGTATACTAATTCTTGATCGATACTATAGATCACTTAACTAATGGCAAACACTCATTAATTAGTCTATGTGTGTAGAACCTGATAGATAACAGTATTCCATTGTGCTGTAAGTGGAATAAATATCTGAACAAGTTAGGAAGAGTAGAGATACCCCTTTCACCAAATTATTTAGTCTAACTAGAATCAGAGGCTGCATCTGGAAATGCTTTTTCAATATCTGAATATAACATACATGAAAATTTCAGTAAAATCAATTTGAGTTCAATGCTCACCCTCATATACACATTTTTATAAAAATACCTGTGTTTGTAGGATAGCCTAAGAAATACTAAAAACATTAAAAGCATACAACACTTCCACAGAGACTACCCACATTTCAGATAGCACACTTCTTAAACACACCAGTCCTGGCAAAAGCACTCTTACAGCAGCCACGTGCTCATGCCACCTTCACATCCAGGTAAATTGATCAAAATTGAGTTGAGATGCTGGGGTAGGAAGAGTAGGGAATGGGGGCCTGAAACAGAGCTATGGGAAAGAAGAAGACAGGGTGTGGGTTCTAAAGATCTGGGATAACATATTTCCTGAGCATATGCATAATCCTGTTGCTGAGACACAAGCCTTGTTGTTTTCTTTTGCAGCTAACTAAAGGCTGTATGTATGTGAAATGCAGTAAAATAAATATGAGCACATAGTGGCTGTCTTGAGGAGAAAATCAAGCTTTCAACGTAGGCTCCACACGCCAAGTCCATGCAGTACACTCCATGTGCACACACAGCCTGTGCTTTCCTCCTCCGGATTTGGCTAAACCAGGAAAACGTTCCATTGAATTCAGATGGATTAGGACCTTGTTTATGGTGTCTGGGTAGGAAAAGCAGCAGTATGGTCAGGTGAGCTTTTATTAAGTAATGGGTGTAATTTATAAAAATCATAACCTAGAAGTCCCAACCAATAGAAGACTTTAAAATGTCGCTCCTCTATAGAAAACAGGATTTGCATACCTTGCTTGAATTCTTCTCCTTTTCTGTTGTTTTGTATGGTCTTATTGCAGTGCACTCAGTAGCCTCCATACATATATACTGTACCTATACTACACATATGTACTCCATATGTACTCTAAATACCACAAAGCAAAGCCATACTTTGTGGCGACACTGGGAACCAAACGAGATATCATTGCACATTAAAATTGTATTAAACTAATTGAAAGATAGATTAAACATTGCTAATAAAACAAGATAAATACTAAACATTAAAAGACAGAGACTTTCCAGTGTTCCATAAAACCACACCTTTCAGACAAATTAATTATTTGCATCATAAAAAAATGTTAACTGTGAAAGAAAATACTCCAGAAGAACATAATGAGGAAATAGCTTCAGGTGATTTTTGATTACATTAAAAACAACTCCCATTCTTCATAAAATGTGCAGAGTTTTGCATCTTAAATAATATGGGTTACCTTCAAAAAATTACTTTCTTTCTAATCCTGCAAGAAATGAAACCTTAATTGGGTAGGAAAGTATTTGGAATATATCCAGAAAGAAAAAAAAAACTACAGCTATTCTCATATAAGTGGTGCAGCATCTGTCAAGAGTTTTCACATACCTTCAGGAAGAGATCTCAAATTAAGTCAACATTGTACTTGATTTCAGTGATCAGAGTTAATATTCTGCAAACTCAAACTGTCTGCCTTGTTTATTTCATAGTTTCAAATTCTATTGCTGTAATTCACCTTGGCAAATAAATGGATGTATGAGGGGCTCGCTTTCTGAATAAATAATAAAATTTAACTTGTCAGGAGCTTCCTTTGCTTTGCATGAAAAATATTTCATTTCTTTGTGATGCTGTTGAAGCTAAATCCTGTTGCAAGAAGCTTAATGAGCTGCTCTGGAATAAAAACTAACGGTGTGTTCCAGCTACGTGGCCACCTTGATGAGCATTAAAATTACATCTGAGACCAGCGGGAAGAAAAGGAAGATGTACTAAACAAAATATGTCTTCGTTTGAGGAGCAAAGTATTACTCAGTGGCATTATACATTGTTAATAAATTTTCTTTATCTGAAACTATAATTTAATATTTATGTATCTAATTTACATGTGACAAAGTAGCATATTCTAAAATTAGAGTGGAACCAGCAAACTATTAACTACTATAAACAATACCAAAACACAACTCAAACATATTTTTAGGAAACAATAGTTACATTTTGGACTGGGGAGAGACTTCAATTGCAGATATTGTTTTAAATACAGCTGTTAATTATATCTGGAAAAAAATTCTTCAAGCTCAGAAAGATTTTCTGCTTAGGGAGTCCTGGGTATATACATAAAGACCAAGAGTACACTACCAAAAAGTCCCTTATTGGTTACTAGTAGGTACAGTAATAATAGTGAATGCTGAAATTGGGGAAAAAAAATCTTTTCCAATATCCATGTTATATGATGCACTCGACAATATATCCCCTTCGAGCAGAAACTAGAGAAAATATCGTGCCCTTTATTATCTCTGTGGTTTCTTATGTGTAATAGAGAGCGAAAGAATTGCACTTATTGTAACATTACAGTAAAGTGTTAGATTGCAGCTCACCTTTTAAAATATTAGTGGCCATAATACTTATGATAGGTTGTGCATTATGCAGAGATGAATAAAGATGTGCATTTAAATTAAAAAACGAGCAACCACTTACAGAACCAACAGTGAGGCTTAACATAACAAACATGCACTAACCCTACACTTATGCAAAACTAAGTTCTTCCAGGAAACTGTAACCAACTGTTGACTTTCTACAAAGGTAAAGGTTTTGTCCCTTGGTAATATGTTTGGACTTTGTAGTCGAATTCCAGTTTATTAGCTCATTGTCTGTAGATGTGCTGTTCCACTGTGATATCCTTTAGCTGCCCTTGAGCTTCTGCAGAATCTGCAATCTTACAGTCACTTTTATTTAAGGTTTTATTGAGCCGCAAAGTAAGTCTCCTTCAGTACTACACAAATAGGCTTCCTTATTCATCCTCTTCAGGTTCCTGTGGTAAAATTGGTGTCTCCTCCTTTAAACAAGCACTAAAAAACCCAAGGATTGTGCTGTAAAGGTGATATTTGCTTTTCTCAGAAGCAATGTTATGACCTTCATCCGGGTAGATCTAGCAAAGGAGAAAGGAAAAAAGTAAATAGTTTTTTAAAGGCTTTTCAAATATTTAGGGCTCTAATTTTCTTTCTCTGATCTTCAAAATGTTTTAGATGACAACAGGATGATAACATTAGTTTTATAGCATCAAGGAAAGCTAATAAAACTCAAAGCAAAACTCATTTTCTTGGAATTTGAACTTACATAAAACAACCACTGCAGTGGGATCTGCAGAAGTGAAAAAATTTATATTCTCAGTCATTGTGCTTACCAGTTTACTTAGCTGGCATTTTCAATAGTGTCTAGGCATCCAAAGCCCATTAACCTCAATGAGGATTAATTACCTTCTGCTTTTAGGGACCTCTCAATATCCCAGCTTCTAAGCGTTTAGAAAAAAGCCTTTTTATTCATATTTTTAACTATCTTCCTATCTTATCTAAAGCCCATCATCTCTCTTTCCTAGGGTTGATGTGGGCATTTTTATCTCTTAATTCAAATTCCACTAGAAATTTCTCCCAAGTGAGGCTGAACAAAAATTTTCAGGCTGAATGAAGAAATGCAGGCCACAGGGTTTAGGACAAGAGATTGGCCTGAGTCAAAAAGCTTCAGCTGCTTCCTCAAATTCAATTTATCACCAGGTTGCATGAGAGCAGTTCAACAGGGCTCTTCTGAGGGACCTCTGTCATTTCTGCTTCTTCCTCTCTCCACAAGCCTTCACATCACCTCAGCTGAAATCACAGGGACAGCCAGAACAGATCCTACTGCACTCGGATTGCACACACAAAGCCCTTTTCCCTTCATAAGTGATGCCATCCCCCCTGTTACCACCTCCTCCCTGACATGTGCTCACATGCTCCAGGGGAAACTACAGGTTCAACTAAGGTTTAGTAAGGTCGATGTTTGCAATGCGTAACATCAGAGACACTTGGAGGAGTGACCCAAAACCACATAGCTGAAGATATTCAAGAAGGTTTAATGCAATCAGAACCCTCATTCAGCAACACCCATGAACTCCATGGTGGGCCCCGTGCAAGTCTGTACATCAGCAGAACACCTTGTCCTGCGCTTCCCAGCCTGTCCCTCACAGCATCCTCATCCTCTGGATGGCTGTGGAGAGAAGGAATAGCACTCTTGCCTTTTCACTGACTGTTAATAAATTTAGATGTTGAAAATAAGGGAAAATTAGTTTCATGTGACTCAATACTTTTCTAGGCAAAAAGGGGCTACAGCAGTGGTATCTCTGTGTAACAAAGAGTACATATGGACCATAAAGCACTTTGTATAGTGTAAGATAAACAGGTGGGAAAAAGAAAGATGACAGAGATGAGAAAGTGCCCAGAAGAATGTAAAGAAGATTCAGTTCTTGATGTCCACACTAACAGTAAGGAAAATGGGATTAAACAGAGGTCTAACTGCAAATTGAGATAATACCAGTGTGTTGTGGTAGGGAGGGTCCTCCTTAGGGAAGAAATCACAATATGAGGTTAAATGTTGAACTATATTTATAGGAAATGTCACAGCTGCACATACCTGCATAGTGTAATTAACTCCAGCTTTTATTAGATGTTTAATTAGTTCTGCTGAATGCTGGAAGTGGATTTTAGCTGCAAGACAACAACATTTGGATATAATTAGAAAAATCTACACTAATAAAGACTTCTCTCTTAAACAGCTTTGACTGAAAGCATTTCCAGCCTCTGTAATTGCTGGATCTGAAGTTGGTCAAAAGCACACAGGTTCTGGTCAGGAGTGCACAGCCCCACCAGTCACAGTGATGCAGGGCCCAACAGCAGAGGTTTTGGAGAAGCAGTTGGAAGTCACAAGTGATGCCAGGCTTTCCAGGCACTCCATGGGGACTCCTTTTTCTACCCTTGATTTACACACACTGCAATAGTTTAGAGGTGTGTAAAACCATTCTGTTTGAACATCGTGACAGTTTATAATTTTGTTACAGGAAAGCACATTGGATTTTCTACTGCTTGCACAGGGTTATTACAGCCCACACTTCTTTAGGTAATGGACTTTCTGCAACTTACCAGTAACTTAATCTTTGTGTGGCAGAAACAGGCAACTTTATTACCATGGCCTAACCCTGCAGAGCGTAAGCTGCATGTGGGCTGGGCCATGTCACTGGATGTGATATTAAGCAAGGGCAGCAAGCAATCAGAGTCCTAGTCATGAACATACTGTATTGCTGAGACATCGATCAGAGTCTCAGTTCCCTTTAGTGCCAAATTCAGAAGGGTAGAAATTGCTGCTGCCTTTTACAATCAGCAAAGTCTGAGACTCTCATGCCTGCTCAGTCACCCAATGTATCTTCTCTGTCTCCCTCCCCACTGCACTGGGAAGAGGCGCTGGGCAGTGTTTGCACCCCTCTGCACTTGAGATCCATAACACAGGTTTGACAAGTTACACTGGGGTGACAGGCTGGCGGGTGCTGTCCTCATTGTGCCAACTGTGCCTGTGGGTACTCTCACCTCAGCCCTTGTCAGAGCAAGGTACTCATCCCTCCAGACTGAGGAGTAAGAAACCTTGTATTATCTCACATTCACCAGGAAAATGCCAGGGAGAGAAGCGTGCATGTGAATCTGTACAGGGGAGTTTGCTCATTCTTTGGACCTACATCAGTTAAGAAAGTTCAGAAGAATATACTGCAGTTAAATTTAAATCTGTAATTACAAATTATCTCTTGATTGACACATCTTATGATTGCATTTAAAGTGCTAAAACCTACTCTGTTTTACTTATTCTCTGTCTTACACTACCCCTGAAAGTATTAGTGCTATTAAAAGGTTCCTTATAGCTTCAGTTTCAGATGCTTTTGCGCTACCTTGTAATTAATTAGCTGAAAAGTTTAACTTCCTATTTGCTGCTGCAATTCACCAAATGTACTGATAATTCTTTCTTCAATTGCCGAATCTCCATGAATTTAAAATATCATTAAAAATGTATGTTGTTCTATTAATAATTCATATAATACCTTTCACTAGCAAGACAGTGATCCAAAAGATTCAAACAAATTAGAACATACAGCACCTAAAAGGTACAAATACCCAGCAAAGAAAAGTATCATCAGTTTAGAGTTAGGAGAGGCAACTGAAATAAAATTAAAAAAGCTGTCGGAAGGTAATGAAACTAAAAATGTACTTGCTAGGCGTGTGCTGCATCAGTCTCTGATTGCCTGCCTATTAGAATCTCTGACTCCAAATGTAATTATATCTGTGAATACTTACCATCAGCTGTCCCATGTACTATTAGCAAATTAGCTTCTTTTAAACCATGAAGATTGTGTAATACACTGGATGCCTAGCAAACAAACACACACGAAAGTGTAACTGAAATGCATTTTAAGAGTAAAATGGTCATTTTAAGTTACTAGTTTATTCTAACTTACCTGGTAGGTATTTTCCTCTTTTGATGGAATACCAAGGTATCTTTCTGAAAAAGCTGATGCTGTGAAAGTAAAACAAAAAAACTTGTTAATTCATCAAAATTACTTCTTTTTTAAAACTCATCAGTTCTGACCTAAAGTCAGGAGATGCTATTTAAGCCATGAAGCCAACAAAGAGATTTTAATTTAAAACTAGAATGTATCTTTTAAACAGTATTAAAAAACCCAACCCCCAAACCAAAAAAACAATATAGCCACAAAAACAAACAAACACAAACCCCACAAATAGAAAAACAAACCCAAAAAGAACCCCCCAAACCAAAGAAAAGACTAACTGACCATTAAAGTAACCTGGTCTGATTTCCTGTATATCAGTCCATAGCCTGTGCCCAAACCTTCACATCCAGAACCAAATATCCCATGATTGAATGATGGTATGGTTGATATCATGAGGAATTCACCACTAACCTTATAAGATTCATTCCTATATGTCTTGATTCAGGCTGATCTACCTAAAGGTTTCTTAGGAAATGGGGTACCTGGCTGAATTGCAGTGGGAAAGGGGAGACACAACTCCTTTGCAAAAACGAGTGGTGTTAATAACATGTGTCTACTGTGTGCTTTGATAAACCATCCTAGTGTTAAAGCAGAGAACAAGACAGTGAGGTGAAATCTAGTTGATGTTGTTACATTACCTGCCCTTAGTTAAAATGAATAGTAGCTCTATGAATACAAAATATTTCGAATAGACTATCCCAGAAGTGTAGGGCAGGGAATACTCACCATACAGCTTCATATCTGTAATTGGTGCCACCACAGCTCCACACTTGAAGAGCCGTTCACTGGATTTCAGGATCATTGATGTAATGTAGCCACCGTATCCCTAACAATGGAAACTGTATTGAGATTTTTGTTGATTCATTTCTTTTTATCAACAATGAAGTTAAAGACTATTGCGTTAATCTAATAGTATCACTTTACATTATGTATTTATAGCTGCAAGAATTGCTGTTAAAGGAAACATAAACCTACAGTTAAGAATGAATAAAGATCTCATCTGACCCAGACATGATTTTTAAACTATGCAATTAATAATAATGAGTATATTTCAGTTTAAGCTCCACAAGTCTATCATGGCAAACTAGCCTATAGTTATTAAAAGATTTGAAAACTACAGAAAAATAAAACCAAAGCAAAAAACCAAATAGAAGGCTTTTGGGAACACAGCCTAGGCAGGAAGATATGTACTCAGTTCTTAACACATTTAATGTAGATATTTGCTAATTACCAAGATACACTGAGCATTCTGCTGACAAGACAGAGAGTACGGGAATAGGGGAAACCCGGGAATTGATCACAATGTGTCTTCCCTCTTACACTTGAACCTTCACAGGTTGAGTCCTATTGCTGTTAAAGAGGTTTCTGCTACAGCATTGTCACACATGCCAGAGAGGTACAGATCCTGCACTGTTTTGCAGAAATAAAAGCTGTACGTAGCCACATTGCTTAATATTATGCTAATCTCTGGTGGTTAATCTTCTGGTCACAAGAGCATCCATCCAGCTGCTTTGTTACAAAGCAGGGAGCACAGACAGCATGAAGAAGCTGGGAGAGATGGGGCAGAGCGAAAGAGCTCTCTCCTGGCCTCACCACATTTATCTATCCTTATGGTACATCTCTTCATGATCACCCCTGCAAAGTCTATAGTACACCTCCCTGGGAAGAGTTGTGACACAAAAGAAAGCCATGAAAGCTTTGCTCTGCATGAAAACATGAAAGCTTTAACTTGAGACCACAAATTTCCTTGAAGCGACACTGGTGATTCACAGCTGCACACCTATAACCATTCTAAACCCACAGAAAATTATGAAATGTGGAGTCTGGGATCAATGATTTTTTCATATTTTATGGGCTCTTCAAATTTCTCTATTTGCCATCTTTGTTTTCCCTTCATCAGTGCTGGAAAATTAATTCTTGCAGGCTTGTTACAGGAAGCCAAGAGCTGCCCAGAACTGTCCATGTGCAGGAGTAGCGTTGACCTAAGAAAGAATTTCTGACTGGGCATTGGTAACTGGAATAATTCAAAGAATTTAAGAGAATAGCAACTTTCCTCTGCCTCCGGGTTCTCTACATTTGCTTTTGTTTAATATGCTGTTTGTGTCCTTTCCAGTAGCTTCACAGCACAATTTTAATCCTAGGATCACTATTGCCAGGTTATTTATTATTTATGTCATGTATTCATTAAGAGCTTGGCTTAGTTCTCCTGGGAATTTCTTTTCTTTGTGCTTGTGCCCTTGCTTCAAGCCAGGCTTTCCAGGACAAAAACATTACACAGTGAGATCACATTTTCAGAAGCACTTTACAATGACAATGTAGAAAATAGTTCATCCCTCCTGATGCAAGGATATACAGTGCTTCACTCATCGGCCAGATTTCTGCGGTTACAACCTAATTGCCTTATTTTCAAGAAGCTGGTTGACTGTGAAGCTGCAACTTATTTTCAAGCTCTGTTTCTACTTCCATGAATAAAAATGAAAACTACACAGAAACAAAATTTGCTGTCTAACAGTTCAGAAAGGCCCTTGAATCGTGCATCACTTGGGCTTGTGCCCCTCACAGAGATAAGCAAAGTAGCATTGGCAGGGTGCCTGGCAGTCAGAAGTAGGTATTTTCCACACTGTGCCCTTCTGGACAGTCTTGTTACTCTTGTGCCTAGTTCACATTACTGATTGCAACAAGAATTTTATGCCTGTGCAGTTCTAAAACCTCTTAAAGAGCTCCCTGACAGTGTGCATGAGTTCAGCTTTATGAGATCTGCATTAAGCAATTCCAAAGACATCTTAGTTTCAAGCAAAGTGTATATTCCATTTGCATCAGGAAGCCTGATTTAATGCATAGAAAGAAAAAGATTTTTCCTATCACATTGTTGTACATAATAAAAAGGAAATGAGTTTTAAAGATTTTTAAGTGACTAAAATAAGCAGTGGAGGAAAATACAATTAACCCTAGGAAGCTGTTAAATAGATTTTTTTTTCCTTAATTCTATGACTGTCTTTTAAATTTTATGAATTTTTGTTCGAAATAGAAAGCAACTCTCAGAGTTAACTTGGAAAGGGTAAATTTTCCTGAATTCAAAGCAGCATTGAAGTTTATTGAATTTCCTAGTTTTTGCTCTTTGCTTTCTCACATTTCCATTTTCCTCAAACTTTCTTTCAGAAAATAAATGCAGGAGCATCATCATCAATAATATTTTGTGAAAGAAAAATATTTTCAGGATAGCCTTTGGCAGATAAGTAAAACCATGTTTACATGCATGCTCTCTGGTTAACTGTCTCATTGCATCACTTTTAGGAAGCAAGATACTGCTCGGTCTCCTACAGAGAACAAGTGGAAATTTTAAAGGGGTAATGAAAAGAATTTCTGAAGTCAGAAACAAGTGAGCAATTTGGGGTGCTTAATGATTTCATTTCAGAAATAACATTTTCAGTCATTTGTGGGAAGAGGATATGAAGAAATGTAGATGCTTCTATGCATGTGTAATTTCATATACGTTGATAACAGGCAGTAAAACCTGCACAGAAATGTGTGCCGTGATCATCTGGTGGGTGAATCAGCCCTGCTTATACATCCCCAGCTGGTAAATCTCTGGCTGCTGCCCTGCGAACCAACTGCTGGTTTTTGANCCAATATAAAAGTGTGAGAAACAAGCTTCCACAAAACCTAAGCCCATATTAAAAATTCCTAAAGAAAGCAGATGGTTTTTAACAAATACTTTCTCCTGTAGATTCTGAAATGCAAATACTGCAGCACCATAAATCCAATCTGATTAATCTCAAA
>VYZX01021400.1:1575-20204 GCA_013401335.1 Brachypteracias leptosomus | reverse complement strand
GGGGAAAAAAGGGAGAAGAGGCAGATAAAAGGGAGAAGGGGGGGAAAAAAGGGAGAAGAGGGAGAAAAATGGGAGAAGGGGGGGAAAAAAGGGAGAAGGGGGGAGAAAAAAGGGAGGAAGAGGAGAGCGGAGGGGTGGGAGGATGGAGAGGAAGCAAAGACAAAGAAGAGGGAGGGAATGTGGAAGGAAAGAGGTGTTAGGATGGAGGATGTCCCCCATGGGGTCCTGCTCGCTGCTGGGCTCTCCTGCAGGCTCCCCCAAGGAGATGCCTCCCAGAATAGCACCCGGGAGGTGGGATTCCTTGTGGGAAGCACCATCCCCTCTCCCTGGGTTGCTGTGGGTCCCTCACCGGGGCAGAAGCAGCCTCTGGCCATCCTGACTGTGCTGCCTGTCTCCTCCGATGAGGGGATGGCTTCTCCTGGGGGGTTGCACGTTCTCCTCTCCTCCCATTCAGCTGACAGCAGGACCTGTCATGGCAGCATCATGCAGGACGCAGGAGCTGACACAGCTGATGGCCCTTGGGATGGCTGAGATGCTCTACAGAGAAAGACAAGACTCAAGGGCAACCTCCCAGCTATGGGTGAGGCCATGATGGTGATTGGTGTGGCACTTATCTGATGGGAGCATCTTCCCCCTTTGTCCTCCTCTTTGTACCTGTTGTCTCCTTGTGGCAGAAGCTGAGGAAGGAAAGTCATGAGAAGAGATGCAGGGCAAGTGGAGAGTCCTGCATCTTATGGGGAATAACCCCCTGGACCAGGACAGGTGAGGGGTTCACCTGCTGGAAAACATCTCCATGGAAGGACCTAAGAGTCTTGGGAGACAACAAGTTGCCCATGAGGCAGCAAAGGGCCCTTGTGGCCAAAAAACCCAACGTATCTGGGGTGCATTCAGGAGAGTGTGAGCAGCAGATCGAGGGATGTTCAAGAGAGACCAGGAGCTACTGGAGAAAGTCCAGTGGAGGCTCCGGAGATGCTGGTGGGACTGGAGCATCTCTGTGAGAGCCCTGGGGCTGCTGAGCTGCAGAAGAGAAGCCCCAGAGGGGATCTGATCAATGCTGCTCAAGAGCTAAAGGGTGGGGGCAAGAGGCTGGGGCCAGACTCTGGTCAGGGGTGCCCAGGGACAGGACAAGGGGCACCGGGCACCAAGTGGAACCCAGGAGGAGAAAGTTGTTTGTTGTGAGGGTGTTGGAGCCTGGCCCAGGCTGCCCAGAGAGGTTGTGGAGTCTCCTTGTCTGGAGAGATCCCAAACCCACCTGGACTCTGGGGGAGCTGCTGGAGCAGGGGGGTTGGCCCAGATCATCTCCAGAGGTCATTCCCTTCTCCGATGGCTCCTTCCTCCTCCTCCCAGCTGAGCAGAGTCCCGTGCAGAACAATCTCCCCTCTCCTTTCTCCCCCTTCTCTCTCTTCCCCTCCGCATCACATCAGCTGTTTCATCCTTTGAGATCTCTCCCCCTCTCCCTATGGGACCCACTATCAAAACCAAGGGGGGGAGGGAGGAACCACCAACCCCATTGTCTTGTCAAAGGGAATAAGGGAAAAGTTGCGAGTGTCTCTCGGCAGGTTTGGGCTCCTGTGTGCTCTGCTTTCAACCCCTGCCAGCCTCGGGGGCTGTCATTTCACCTTCATCTCAGCAGATCCACCCCTTTCCCCTCCCCAGCATCTCTGAGCGTGGAGCTGCCAGGATCCTCACGGCCACCACCAGCTTCATCCTATTAACAGGGCTCTTCCCTTTCAAAGAGGGGCTTGTGGTCTTTTCCTTCCTCTTTTCCTTCCTCTTTTCCTTCCTCTTTTCCTTCCTCTTTTCCTCCCTCTTTTCCTCCCTCTTTTCCTCCCTCTTTTCCTCCCTCTTTTCCTCCCTCTTTTCCTCCCTCTTTTCCTCCCTCTTTTCCTCCCTCTTTTCCTCCCTCTTTTCCTCCCAGTTCTTCTCCTCCTTCTCAGCTTTGAGCTGCTCTGTGATGACTTGATGGGGGGGCCCAATTATAGACCCCTCTTTAAGGGGACCTCGTTTAGAGGGGGAGATGGGAGCTGTCAGGAGATTAATGAGCTCATCGCTCATTAATTCCACCATCAGAGTATTAACCCAGCAGTGGTGGGGATTGAGGTGTGTGGGGTGGAGGGTGCAGGCACCAGGGCAGGAGGTTCCAGGGGTGGAGGTAGAATGATTGAATCATTGTGGTTGGAAGAGATCTTTAAGGTCATTGAGTTCAAACATTCCCCCATCCCTGCCAGGGTCCCTCAGCACCACATCTCCAGCCTTGGAAACCCCTCCAGGGATGGGGACTCCACCCTGCCCAGCCTGGCACAGCCCTTCACAGCCCTGACCAACAACAAATTGTTCCTCAGCTCCAACCTCACCCTCCCCTGGGCCAACTTGAGGCCTGTTCTTCTTGTCCCATCACTTGGGTCAAGAGCTCTTATCCCAACCTGGCTCCAACCTCCTGTCAGGGAGTTGTGCAGAGCCAGAAGGTCTCTCCTGAGCCTCCTTTGCTCCAGGCTCAACCCCTCCAGCTCCCTCAGCTGCTCCTCACAAGTTCTCCTTGTTCTCCAGACCCTTCCCCAGCTTCATTGCCCCTCTCTGGCCACACTCCAGCCCCTCAAGGTCCTTCTGGGAGTTGTGACCGAAGTGTAGGACCCAGAACTTGGCCTTGAACCTCAGACCATTGGGCTTGACCCATCAATCCAGCCTGTCCTGACCCCCTTTAAGGCCTCCCTACCCTCCAGCAGATCAACACTCCCACCCACCTCGGTGTCACCTGCAGAGTGCCTGAGAGTGCCCTCGATCCCTTTATCCAGATCCTTGATAAAGACATTAAATCTTTAGTGTGTGCAGCTGGCGTGTCAGGCTCGGTGGTGGCTAAACCAGCTTATCCCACCCAGGCTGGATGAAGGTGTCTGTGGGGCCACCATGGATGTGACACCCCCTCCCTTGCTCCAGGCATCACCCAACCATGAGGCGGCAGCGTGGGCCTAAGGTTAGAGCAGGGAAAAGAAGTTCTGAAGGGAAGGAGAGGAGAGGAGAGAAGAGGAGAGAAGAAGGAGTAGAAGAAGAAGAGAAGAGGAGGAGCAGAAGAAGAAGAGAAGAGGAGGAGCAGAAGAAGAGGAGTAGAAAAAGAAGAGAAGAGGAGGAGTAGGAGAAGAGGAGTAGAAGAAGAAGAGAAGAGGAGGAGTAGAAGGAGAAGAGAAGAGGAGGAGTAGAAGGAGAAGAGAAGAGGAGAAGTAGAAGGAGAAGAGAAGAGGAGAAGTAGAAGGAGAAGAGAAGAGGAGTAGAAGAAGAAGAGAAGAGGAGGAGTAGAAGGAGAAGAGAAATTAACCTAAGAGCAAACAGAAAAGGCCTAAGAAGTTCAAACCCACAAACTTTTAACTCCTCTATTAATTCTCCTATTAATATGAGATCATAGCTTATAATATCAGCCAGAAAATGGCAGGGAAGGGATGTCATCTCCTGCACTATAAACCTCTATGAGACCTGATAGCTCTCCAGAAGCTCTTTCTTCCACCCCACCACTTCAACCGAGCCAAACTCTTCCCCAAGCACGTCTGAACTCTCCCCTGGGAGCTCTCAGCTTCTCTGCCTGGCTCCAAGGATCTGCTCCACCTCATCCAATGAATTCCAAGAGGAAAAAATCAGGGTTGAGTGTCTGCTACAGAGACATTTCCTACCCCAAAAGCCTCCTGAGATGCTCAGGGGTCTGCAGCACCCTCCATCACCACAAGGACATGGTGCATGGCTCCAGGTCGTGAAGACCCCTGAGTGTGTTGGGCACAGGAACCAAGGAAGCCCCCTCCTCACCCTTCCAGCCCCTTTGGAGCTCTGCACAGAGGCTGGAAGCCAACCTCCAGCTGGGCTAATGGCATCCAGCAGTTGCCTGCCAACAGGAGGCTGAAAAGAGGCAAGAAAAGTCACTTATCTCCACGTCAGAGATGGTTTCACCCCACCAGCTCCTGCAGGGTCACCAGTTTTCTCCATGCATGCTGGGAAACAGGATTTCCCCCCAAAAAAGGATTGCAAAGTCCTTGGAGGCATCACACGAGTCACTGCTGGGGTGTATCTGCTGCCCAAGGCTGGTCTCAGGGCAAGGAAGGAGGTTGATCAACCAGCAGATGATTTGAGGTCTCCATGTGAGTGAGTTGTGCCAAAGTCTCCACTGAAGACCCCTCAGGGTGACAGCGTCTGGCCCTGGATTCCACAGCAACTGTTCCCTCAGGGCCTCATCCCTTGCAGCAGAGGATCAGGAAGGTCTGGCCCCCAAGAAGGCTGGAGAAGACAAGACCCAAGCAAAGGCAATGACAATATCCATGGGGAGCAGACAGGTGATGACGGAAGTGGGACCAAGCTCCCCAAAACCCCCACCCAAATTGTTCTGTGGAGCTCTTAGGGCCAGATAGTCCCTGTACAGACTTTTTAATCCAATTAGGATGAGGATGCTGCTGTCATCAGTTCCCACCTCCTGAGCCTGGTGTCTGCCAGACCTTCTAACTCTGCTCGGGGGGCATCGAGGCATTAAGGGAGCAAAGAGTGATGCTGTGACATGTTATATGCTTGATGCTGCTGCCCAGGAGCTCCTGAGGCAGCGTGACAAGAGATTTCACCCCCTTTAACCCACTCCAGCCACTTTAGCTCAGGAAAAATCCTCCCCCCCCCTTAGAAGAGGACCAGAAGGTGTCCAGCCCTTCTCCTCACCCCCTTTTCTGCAGGTAAACCATGAGGTCTATCAAATCCAGGTGCCCCAACTCCTCATTTCCAGCAAGCCAAAGCTTCTGTCCATGTATTTTGGAAGCCATCAGTGGTGGGATCACCCAGGATGGACCGAGCAGGGTGAGGGATGCACCACGCAAAGCTTCAACCCAACATCTCCCCCCCACCCATCCATGGAGAAGCAGGGAAGGGGAGGGGGGGGAGAGAAACCTGCAGCCCCAACCCCGCCAGCTCAGCACTTTTGTGCTGAAAAGAAAAGAGGAAAAAAAGCATAAAAATCCCCTTTTTTGTTATTCCCTTCCTCTGTTTGCTAATTTATTGTTTGGTCCTGAGCTGGAGCTTCTTGAAATCCCTTGTTCTTGGCGCTCATTAAAATATTTTCGGCTTCTTTAGTCGCTGCCACTCTTTTTTTTTTGTGTGTATATGTTGATTTTTTCCTCTCCTCCTCCCCAGACCCCCCCCCCTTGCTCCACAACCCTGCGGTCAAAACGTCCCCGTGTTTTCCACCCTGCTTATTACCCAGAGCATCAAGGCTCCTGAGCAATTTGTGAGGCACTCCAAAGCAATCAATTATGCATCAAATGACTTTTTGATTCTTTACCTTGTGAGAGAGGAGAGGAAAGATGGGAGGNGGGGAGAGGAAAGGAAACATGGGGTGGAGGGGGGGGGGGAGCCTTTTTTATTCTTTTTTTCCCCCTCCTCTAGATTATTATTATTATTTTTATTATTATTATTCCCTTCTCTCTCTTCTTGCCTCTCCTCCCCTGTTCTGTTTCAGGTCTGCCTGCTGGCGTCGGGGATTATGACACGATCAAATGATTTGCTCTTAATTGGCAACAGCTCCGAGATGGGAAGGAGACAGGGAGATGAAAAAGACCACGGGAGCCTCAGCCCTCGTGTATGGTGCTGGCAGCTCCTGGTGGTGTCAGGTGAGGTGGGAGGACAGGGTTGGGTTGAAGGGGATCCAGGCACCCTATGGTCATGGGGACAACCAGGTGAAGGCAGCCATGGGGATGGTGGAAAAGGAGAGATGAGGGTCTTGTGCCAAATATTCTTCTCCTCATCCTCAGCTGGCCCAGCTTCACCTGCACCCATGAGTTGGGACACAGCAAGAGACCTGGGGACAACGTGCCTACAGCAGCAGGGCCGGGACATCATCTCCAAAGTCAGCTGTGACATCTCAAGCATGGGAACACGTTGCCCAGAGAGGTTGTGGAGTCTCCATCCCCAGAGGTACAAAGTCCCCATCGGTTTAGAACGATTAGGACTTGTTAGGATGTTGGGTAGTGGTAGGACTGGGGGGAATGGGTCCAAACTAGAGGTGGGGAGATTGAGATGAGACGTTCGGAAGAAGTTCTTGCCCAGGAGGGTGGGGAGACACTGGCCCAGGTTGCTCAGAGAGGTGCTGGAAGCCCCATCCCTGGAGATGTTGAAGGCCAGGCTGGCGGGGGCTGTGAGCAACTGAGGTAGTGGGAGGTGTTTGGAATGAGATGATCTTTGAGGTCCCTTCCAACCCTGACAATTCTATGATTTTTCATTAGTTTACCTCCTCCAAACTCACCTCATCCCCCCCAGAACCTCAACCCTTGGGTGCCAGCAAAGCCTTCCTATTTAACCCTATCTGTCCCACCACCAGAGATCTACCAAGGACATTTCCTCAGTCTCTAGGGGACAGGAGACACCCTGGGAGGTGCAGAGGTCAGAGCTAGGGGGGGTTTCCCTTGTCCTCCATCAGCCTAAAAGCTGCTGGGCCTCAACGAAGGCATCTAATACTCATCTTCAGTGCAAGAGTCACATCAGGGAAGAGACAGAAATGGGATCTGACATCTCAAAGGGTTCATCCAACAAGGTCCACAGTCCCCGACAAGATTTCTCCACATCCTACTCTAAAGCCATGGATGGGAAGCTGCCACATCACAGCCACCAGCCCTGAAGGCACCATCAGCAGGTGACAGCATTTTACCTGCAGACCCAGAGGTTGCAGATGATTTTGTGCATGTTCCTCAAGAGCAGGCAGCAGGAACCACGTCCTTGAGCCCTTTTCCTTCACAAGTTGTACTCCTGGATCTGTGCAGCATCATTTGTGGCACTGGAAGATCCTCTTGTCTTATCCTGAGTGGGAGATTCCTACAATGGGATAAAAGATGAGTGGGAAAACCTACAATTTATGGTGCCTAAACCTTATCTCCATCTTCTCTCCACCCTTCCAACTCCAGCCTTACACCTTCAGGATGATGATAGAGGTGATGATAGTGGGATCATGCATTTGCCAGGGCATAGGAGTTGTTTATACATCTAATTAAAAGCAACAATCCCCTAAAATTTATACTCCTAATTAAAAAAAGCCACCAAATTAAAAAAGAAGAGGTGGAAAACAAGCAAAGAAAAACCAAACCAAGGAAACCCCCCCAAAAATAAACCCAAGACCTCAAAACACAACCAGAAAAACAGGTTGTGTTGATTTGTATCTTCCCTCTAGACCTCCCCATCCCAACCTAAAGGGTGTTGGGTCTTCCTGATGGGTATGAGAAGTACTGAACCCTCCTCCAAGCATCTCCTGAGGGCATCCCCCACAATGAGCCTCTCCAGTGCCCACCCATTCCTGTGGCTCCTCAATGCAGATGCTAAGGAGCCAGGCAGAGGTGATGCCCCAGGCTGTGGATGTTCTTTGTAGGACACAAGGAGGGTCTGACCTGCTCCATCCCCTCCAGCAATGGAAGCATTTGCAAGAGCTCAGCCAGAAGGAGGTGATTAAGTCCCCTCTACATGGTATTTAGGAGGAACCATCTCAAGTACTGGGATCAGCTTCAGGGCCCTGGTAAAAGAGACATGATGACAAACTCAAAGTCAAAGTGAGTCACTGGAACATGTTGTGGATGCTCCATCCTTGGAGGTGTTCAAGACCAGGCTGGATGGGGCTTGGAGCAACCTGGTCTAGTAGGAGGTGTCCCTAGATGGAACTAGATGATCTTTGAGGTCCCTTCCAACCCAAACCATTTGATGATTCCATGAAGCCCAATAGGGGACACCAAGATGGGTGTCCCAGCTAGACAAGATCCTGAGTAGCTTAACTTTGAGGTGGTTCATGCTTTGAGGAAGGGGTTGAACTCGAGATGCCAACTAAATTATTCTGTGACTCGCTGACCTACCACTAGCTGGGTAGATCCCACTGAGGTTAGTCAAGTTCTACCCTGCTGTCCCAAGTCATTATGTTCCTCCCATCCCTCCCACTTCATCTGGAGAAAAGACGGTTGAACATATTGCAAGAAGCCTCCTTAAATAGTGGGTGGGACAGTAGGAGAAGATCCAGATGTCTGGAAGCCTTCAGCTTACAGCAAAAGGTCTTTGTTGGGGAGTAAAGAGCAAGAGGACAAAACACCACGTTCAAACACCATGTTCAGAGGTAGTTTTGACTGATCAAAGACTGGGGGCACCATCGAGCTGGGTTGTCCCTGGTCCTCAGCTAATTTGGCATCCACAGCAACCAACCTGCATCACCTCAGTAGCTCCAGGATGATGCAGGACTCAGGCCAGAGCCAGCAGAGCATCCCTTGGTAGCCATCAAGAGAAAGAAAGCAGCAAGGTGATGTGGTCACAAGCTACAGGTACCATCAACGTGGTGTCTACAACACCCAGATGTCCTCACTCAGGGACCACAAGATCTGAAGAAGGCACCCAAAGGGATTAACTCACTGGTGAGATCTGTGGGTGATCAAGGTGGGCTTGGCAGCTGGACTTGATGACCTTAAAGGTCTTTTCCCACCTCAATGATCCTGTGATGCTATTCTAGGTAAGGTGGAGAGATCAACAGCAAAACCCAGCAGGTCCTTGGCAAAGGAGGACACCATCCAGCCCAACATCAGGGGGAATTTCACAGCGGAAACAAAAGTCACTTGAAACTGGTATTTGAGGAGGGGAAGGGAAAAAAACAACCCCGTGATTGCTGCAATTTCCCAGGAATTCCTTGGGGTGAAGGGCTGAGCTGTGCAGAGAGCAGCTGTCCAAACACACGTGGTGGGAGACTTTAACTCAGCATGAAGAAGAAATGAGGGCTATGGGGAGCAGCACATACCTCGGCCATCCGTATGGCTCCAGACCTTGGAGAGGGTGTGCTGCTAATTCTCCTCTTCCTCAGGCCAACACCAAACTCAGCAACATCTCCTCATCATCTGGTTGCTCTTCTCCACCTCAAGTAAGAAACATCTTCGTCTTTTATTCTTCATTTTTGCTCTTCTCCATCTCCAATCAGCCAAGGGGGGACACACCAAGAGAGAGAGCTCAGCAAGTGACCCCAACAAGAAGCTCCTTCAACTGGCCTCAACAGGAGGTCTCTTCAAGATGAGCAACTCCTTGATCTTTTCACAAACTGGTCAGTTCCTGGTTGATATATCTCTGGTCTCACCACCACCCCAACCATGATCACCTGGGACCTCACACATGGGCCAGGTTCTGCCTCTGGGGCCTTGGGGAACCACCTGGGGACTTAGATTGGATATTAGAAAAAGGTTCTTTAACATGAGGGTGAGAGATCAGTGGAAGGGGCTGCCCAGAGAGGGGGTGGAGGCCCCATCCCTGGAGTCCTTCAAGGTCAGGCTTGCTGGGGCTCTGAGCAGCCTGCCCTAGGTAGAGATGTCCCTGCTGGTGGAGGGAGGTTGGCCCAGATGAGCTCTGGAGGTCCCTTCCAGCCTCAAACATTCTATGACTCTATGAAAACCTGTTGCTGGGTTGGGACTCATCCATAGGTCATCTCCAGCTCAGGCCCCAGCACTTCAGAGGGTGGTTGGTGTGGAACAAAAGAGGAGATGATGGGTTGTCCCTTTGGTGCAAGCTGAGGAGAATCAAGATGTCACACTTGGAGAAGTCAACCTCCTGCTACACAGAGCCCAGGGAAGGGGAGCAGGAGAAATTGATTGTTTAGTGAACTGCAGAATTTACCAGCTCAGGCTGAGGAGTAAAAACTCCCCCAGGACCAATATTCCTTTTAGTCCAACAAATGGGCTTGGAGTTGACTGAACAAGTCCCTGGTAGGTCCCACCTCAGCTTTAAAGCTCCAGTTCTGGCCACCGTGGGGCAGGTAAAAGAGAAGTTGGAATAAATCGCAGGATTAGGGGATAAATTAAAACAGTTTAGGTGGAAGCTCTGGAAAAAATGAAGTCAGGTATGGGAGAAAATCAGCACGAAGCTCCCAAAGAACCAGCTCCAAACACACAAGAAATGGGTGGAGAGACTATGGAAATTTTTCCGTGCCCCTCATCCCACATCAAAGCTCCATCTGGAGGAAGCCACCAGAAGATTTGTGTAGGTTGGAGAGGAGTTTGCTTTGGCTTTTCTATACTCTGGTGTGGTTGTAGCTGGAAATTGAGTTGCCAGATATGATGCGATAACAAAGTGTGAGGAAACAAAGTCCTCCACCCATGGTCTAGGTTCTGGAGAACTCCAGAAGATTATTTACAATGAGATGCTCAATAAAAATAATTTATTAGCTTATTAGCTAGCTGATCATGGACTGCAGGTGGCCAGACCCCTCCATCCACCCCAGAAAAAGCCTGTGATCTAAATAATCCAGAAAGAAAAAGTCAGGACCATTGCAGAGCCAAGGAGATAAAGTCTTCTGCATCAGCTCCAGGTCTCTGGAGCCCCTTCCTAGCATCTTAACCACAGGACCATCCTTCCTCCCCCAAGCTCTTGGCAAAGAGCAACCCAACCTGTGCAGGAGAGGCAGACAAGCTGTCACCCAGCCCCATCATCCTGATGGACAGCAGCTTATATCCCACACCAGACCCAGGAACCACCAACTCCAGCAGCTTGTTCCAAGACAAAGTGTGCATTGAGGGGTTGGGTTTCAGGGTTGTTTTCCAGCTGGGAAGAGAAGAAGCTGCCAAACCAAATAACACCGACAGCTGCTCGGGGAGCCAGGAGCTGCTCCGTGACCTCAACCCCTCCGCAGGGTGACCTCCGAGCAGATCTTGGCCAGCAGTGCCACCCAGCACCAGGACAACCATTCGTGGCACGTTCCACCAGCTGTGGAACACGTCACCTCCCTCCAACACAATCCTTCCCCCCCCTTCTGCCCTGGCCACGATGCTCTCCCAAGGGTTAGAGCTTCGGGATGGCTTTGGGGGGGTGTGGGGGGGTGGCTGTGATTGCCACTAAACTGATGGAAATTCAAAGTGTTCATGGAGAAAAGGGGGTTGGTGATGTTGGGATCAGAGGCAGGAGCTGGTGGCTGAAAGGGAATTTTCCTCGTGTCGGGCACAGACAAAGAGGAGCTTTGCAAATCCCACCCTTATCCTCTTCCCCACACGCTGAGCTATTGAGCTGCCAGCCCTGAAATCCTTTCAGGGGCCTCGTTCCTTTCTCAGAAGGAGCTCATGAGGGACTCGTTGCCACCACGGGGGACAATTAACAGGGGCAGGAGCAGGGAGGTGGTTGTGACCCTGGAGTCGGCGCTGGTGAGACCAAAGCTTGAGCACTGGGTCCAGTTTGGGGCACCACAGGGTAAGAGGGACATTGAGGGGCTGGAGTGGGTGCAGACAAAGCTGGTGAGAGGTCTGGAGGACACGTCTTGTGAGGAGCACCTGAGGGAACTGGGATTGTTTATCTTGCAGAAGAGGAGGCTGAGAGGAGACCTCATTGCTCTCTACAACTAAAAGGAGGTTGTGGTGAGGCTGGGGTTGGGCTCTTCTCCCAAGTAACTAATGACAGGACAAGAGGTGATGGCCTCAAGTTGCCCCAGGGGAGGTTTAGGTTGGACATTAGGAAGAAGTTCTTTACTGATAGAGTGGTCAGGGACTGGCCCAGGCTGCCCAGGGAGGTGGTGGAGTCACCATCCCTGGAGGGGTTCAACAAACCAGTAGATGTGGAGCTTTGGGACATGGTCTAGGGATCAGGGAGATGTTGGGCTTGAAGATCCTAGAGGTCCTAAGTGATTCTATGATTCTCTACTGGGGACTGCTTAAGAACCACACTGGGTCTTACTCATTTTCAGGTCCAGCCAGCAGCCAGCAGCAGTTTCAACCACCGGGGATTGATTCAAATCTTCTAAAGCTCTGACAAATCCTCTCCTCCAGCTGTCCAGCCCAGAGACACGTGACGTCCAGGAAGAGAAGATATTCTCACTGTTCCCATTGGATCTGCTGAGCATCCATGAGTTTTACCTCCAGGAACTCAACCCAGTTGTCCACAATTGGATAATCCAGTTGTCTCTGCCTTTGGAGATCCCTTAGAGTATCCTGGTTGATGAAAGGCCTCGGGTCTCCTGTGGGTCCTGTGTGAAGATCATTCAAACATCTTCCATCCTATTGGATACCCCAGATGTCAGTAGGTACCATCTTTCCATTGGATACCCCAGATATCAGTAGGCACCATCTTTAGCCATCCAGAAGAAATGAAACCCCTGGGGAATGGATGATTCTAGAGGAGTTTGAAGACTACTTTGATTCTCCAGCTGGTTGAAGACAACATCCACCCAATGCTTGAGCTCTATGTCACCCAGGATCACACCATCTTGCTTTCTCCTCATGCAAGTCTCCAATCACTCCTCAGGGCCCTTCTAAGAACTGTTTTAACCTACAAAATGTGATGATTTAGGCAATAGCTACAAGGAGCTGGAGAAACACTCCCCAGATGCTTCCTCCCTAGTTGAGGCACCCAAGGTGAAGGTCTCCAGCTTGGGACTGGTTTGGAAATGGGGAGTTCTCACTGGAAGTCTTCAATTCAAGCTTTTTCCCTCATTCTTGATCCAAGACAGTTGGTGTTTCATGACTATTGTGGCTGTGGCCTTTCAGAAGGTAGAAACCTCATGGATGTGGCTACCAGGAGGCACCATGGTGCTACTGGTTATGGTCCTTATACTCCAACTTCCACTAGTTACCCTACAGAGGTAGATTTGTTTGCAGCACAGACCCTTGTAACCTACAACTCTGAATCTGGCTTTTTCCTTGAGTTTTATCTTGCAGCAACAGGTGACATGAGGAAGGTCCTTCCAGTTTTGCGTGGTGGGGAGAGTAGCCCATGGACTAACGATGCTTCCTGAGCCACCTTCATGTTCCTCCCATGTTCTTCCTTTTTCGCATGAGTGCTTTCCAGCATACGTGGCAATTCACCCTCCAAAAAGCAAATTAAGCGCAGGCAACCAGCAGGACCCTCCCTACCAGAAGCTCGGGCAAGAGGCTTTGCACAAGAGGTCCCATCTCTGAGAAACACCAGGACACACGTCCAGGAGGTCACCTGGAAGCTCAACTCTTCCAACAGCACCACCTGGATGCCCAAACTCCCTGGGCAAAGGAAGACCTTGGGTCATTCCTCATCCCACACACCTAGAGGAGGTGGAGAGGTCACCCTCTGCTTGGGTCAACCTCAGCCCTTGGAAGCCTGGGTAGGGGTGGCTCGCCTGGTTTGCTGGCCACAAAGACACCCCTCTCCCACCACCTCCTCCCCACCCCGCCGCCTTCTTCTGTGCAGAGTGGAGGAGTGAACAGATGTTTGCTTTAGCTCCCCCACGACCCCCTCCCCCCCTGCTGGAGCCAGCTCCCCTCCCCAGTGTGGGAAAGCCCCCGGGCAACCTCCTTTGCAGCTCTGCAGGCTCCGTGTCACCTCACCTGTCACACAAGCTGGTGACGAGCGCGCCAACCAACCACCCATCACCACCACCAGCCAACGGGGGAGGAGAAGAGGGGGTGGTGGGGGGCAGGCAGATGTGCCACGAGCTTTTCTTTAGCGTGGGGAGGTGTGAAATGAAGCCTCCACCTCCTTCTCCTGGGGTAGGTACCAGAGCAGCTGCTGATGGCTACGGGCCCACCCCACCAGCCTTGCTATTGCTGTGAGATGTCAAACATGCAGCGCTAAAGCAATCCTCCCTCCTGCCATCTGCCAAGGTGAACATGGATGTGAGATCCAGACACTTGACAGACTCTCATCCCCCCTCCCTTTTCTTTTTTTTCCCCTGTTTAGTTTTCTTCTGGAAGAAGGAATGAGGAGGGGACTTTTGAGGCTGTTGGGCAGTGGTAGGAGTGGGGGGAATGGGTCCAAACTAGAGGTGGGGAGATTGAGATGAGACGTTAGAAAGAAGTTCTTGGCCAGGAGGGTGGGGAGACACTGGCACAGGTTGCCCAGAGAGGTGCTGGAAGCCCCATCCCTGGACATGTTGAAGGCCAGGCTGGCTGGGGCTGTGAGCAACTGCTCTAGTGGGAGGTGTCCCTGCCCATGGCAGGGGGGTTGGAACTGGATGATCTTGAAGGTCCCTTCCAACCCTGACCATTCTATGATTCTATGAAGGAAACATCACATCAGTTCAGAGACTTCATCCATCGCTACTGAGCTGTAGAAGTTCATTGAAAAGTGGGTTCTCTTCCATTGCTGTGGGATTGAAATCATAGAATCATGGAATCCTAGAATGGTTTGGGTTGGAAGGACCTTAAAGATCATCTAGTTCCAATTCCCTGCCATTGGCAAGGACACCTCCCTCTAGACCAGGTTGCACAAGGCCTCATCCAACCTGGTCTTGGATGCATCCAGTGATGGAGCATCCACAACTTCTTTGGGTGACCTGTTCCAGTGTCTCCCCATGGTTTTGTTGGCCTTGAAAATATCACCCAGTCCTAGAGGGCATCTGCTGTTGGCTGGGATTGAGCCTTCATTGAACAGCTACGTCCATTCTTGCCTACCAAGAGGACTTTCAAAAGACATGGACAACAAGAAAAGCTGAGACTTGGTCTCCCCAGCAAGATACGATGATAAACACAAGAGCTAATGGGTGTCCTACATCACTATGGGATGTTTCCCAGTTCCCCACCCTCTAGACTGCATCCTACCTGGACAAGCTCAGCAGCAATGAGTGACCCACTCTTCCCTCATCCCAAAGTCTGGGGTGATGAGCAGGAAGGGTTTAATTTGCCACATCATGACATGTCCTTCAATAAAACACATTGAGGAGAGATGTCTTCTTGTCCTGTCCCTCACTGAAGACACATTAGACATGGGACAACTTGGAAGAAGCTCAATTTGCTGCTTGGTGGTGAACAGCCAGGACCACCCTAGGCAGCTTCTGCTGGGAGACAGGGAGAGGAAGGGAGAAAAGGATTGAAGGCAGAGGAGAGAGCCCTGGAGGAATGAGAGGTGGCTTTTCAAGAAAGAGCTGAGATCCTGGACCAGCAGCTCCTGCCCAACACATCTTACCCCTTCCACAGCTACAAGAGCCACCCTGGCTCTGCAGGGACCTGACACAACCGAAGCAAACATGGAATCATCGAATCATCAGAGTTGGAAGGGACCTTCAAGATCATCCAGTTCCAACCCCCCTGCCATGGGCAGGGACACCTCCCACTAGAGCAGGTTGCTCCAAGTCCCATCAACCTGGTCTTGAACATCTCCAGGGATGGGGCTTCCAGCCCCTCTCTGGGCAACCTGGGCCAGTGTCTCCCCACCCTCCTGGCCAAGAACTTCTTCCTAACGTCTCATCTCAATCTCCCCACCTCTAGTTCGGATCCATTCCCCCCAGTCCTACCACTGCCCAACATCTTCATTTTCCTCCTCTGTCCACCAAGACCTCTTGAAATCAGCTCCCCCACGACCCTCCATGGCAGGAACCCACATTACCCCCCAGGACCCCTCCACTCCCACCCCATTCTCCCTAAATTGGCTCTTGGGGAGCCCAGGCTGCTCAACAGTTGGTCACTGCCCTGTCTACTTCTTAATTGGAGCCTTCATCTCTTGGCAGCTGTGATAATAGGATGGGTATGGGCAGGCACTTAACTACCCGTGCCCTCTGCAGCCCATTAGACACACAGAATCTGCCAACTGCTCAGATTAGTTGGGAAAAAAAGAGCTTAGTACCGAGCAGATAAAGTCCCTGAGCAGTGATGGAGCAGGAGAAGAAGGTTCCTGGGTCATGATGTTTGGTAGGTGGTGAAATCAGGGAGTTCTCTTTGTAGATATGGGGGAAGCAGCAAAGAAAATGGTCGTTTGAAGGAGGGTTGAGGGGTTCAGGACTCCTGGGTCCTACTCTTTGTTCTTGGGGGGGTTTGAGGATTTAGTTGTTATCTCTAGGAGTCAATGTCCAAGCTCCAGGCAGGCTTGGGAGATACAGAGCAGAGGGTGGGATGTGGAAGGAGCACCCCAAGTTTTCACCATGAGTCCCTCAGCATCTTTCTTCACATAACCTGCCAAGTAGCCTCGTCTTGCCCCTTTCACTGGTGGTCACAGCACAGAATCATACGATAGCTTTGGGTGGAAAAGACCTTCAAGATCATCAAGTCCAAGCATTAACCCATCCATGCCAGGGCACCACTGAACCATGTCCCTCAGCACCACATCTCCACGCCTTGGAGACCCCTCCAGGGATGGGGACTCCACCGCTGCCCTAGGCAGCCTCTTCCAGGGCTTGACAACCCTTCTGATGAAGAAATTGTTCCTTACCTCCAACCCAAAACTCTCCCAGTGCAGCTTGAGCCCATTTCTCTTGACCTATCCCTTGCTACATGAGGGAGTTTCACGCCACATCTCTTACATCCACCAGACACTTTCCAGCCACTCCTCCCTAGCCTGGAGCATTGCAAAGGGTTGTTGTGACCCAAGTGGAGGACCCAGAGCTTGGCCTTGTTGAACCTCATCCCATTGACCTCATCCCATAGATCCAGCCTGGGTAGAGCCCTCTGTAGAGCCTCCAATCCCTCTGTAGAGCCTCCAATCCCTCTGTAGAGCCTTCAAACCCTCCAGCAGATCCTTCAAACCCTCCAGCAGATCCTTTCTGCTCCCAAGCAGATCAAGACTCCCACCCAACTCGGTGTCATCTGCAGACTTACTGAGGGTGGACTTGATCCCCTTGTTCAGATCATCTAGGGTGAGGAAGCAGGACAGGAGGGACCCAGAAGGTTCACATTGTCCAGGTAGGACATCTGCCATGTAGTACAAGAGGATTTGAGATCCTGAGAGGCAACAGCTGCAAAACAAAGCAGGTATTGGAAGCAAATATTAATTACAAGAACTTTGAGGTCTGGAAATAACGAGATTCAGGCAGTTTAGAAATTTCCAAGCGTGTTAATGTCAATTTTTTTTTAAGGGTGATATGCTAAAGAAAATCCAAGAGATGGGGTGAAGTGGCTGGATTTTCCCCTCAGCCTTTTCCAACACGTAGATATGAGGATGCTGATGCCAAGGAGCTTTGGTTCAATATATCTCGGGCAGCTTGGGAGGTAGGACTTCCAAATCTGCATGAAAAATGGGGGGTTGTTCCCCTAACGTCACAAATCTCAGCACAACCCTCCTAAAAACCCTCACAAATGAGGAGCAACCCACGCGAGCACTTGAGGGAGCCAAGCCCTGATCCTGGCAGCCAATTTGACAACCCTTCGTTTTAATGAGGGGAAAATCCAGATGAAAGAGGGTAAAAAACACCCCCGTGTTCCATCTCCAAGGAACGTCCTATTTTCCCAGGCTCAAAGCTGATTGATTTAAGTCTTCCCCTGGAAGACTCATCCCATGTCCCAGATCAACAGCTTCCAACATCCACTGTTGCTCTGCAGCTTCTGGGAGGAAAAAAATACACAATTTCTTACATGATTTGAGGAAATCGGGGCCAATACATTTGATTTTGTTGTCATTGTATTGAAAATATCATTTTTCTTTGAACTGCCTCTATTGGGTCGGAAATTTCAGCTTAGAAGGTGAAAAATATCAGAGAAAAGCTGGTCAAGAAAGGATTGGGGATTTTTTCTCTTTAATTAAATTATTTTTTGCCAGAAAGATGCAGTTAATGAAGAGTAAGATCACACCTGATCAGCCTGGTGCTGAGAGCATCCCTCCCTTAGAGCATCCCTCCCTTAGAACATGGAGAGCAAGGGCCTAAAGCCTGAAGGGTCAACATCATGAACAAGTGCTCCATAGATGAAGGATGGGGAGCAACCAAACCGGAGCAGTCTTGTCTTGTGCTTCCACAACAACCCTTTATTCACCATAAAATAAATGTACACAGAAACCAGGTTTGTTTAACCTGGAGTGGAGTGGGGACAATGGAATAGATGACACAGAATCATAGAATGTTTGAGGCTGGAAGGGACCTCTAGAGGTCATCTGGGCCAACCTCCCTCCACCAGCAGGGACATCTCGACCTAGGGCAGGCTGCTCAGAGCCCCATCCAGCCTGACCTTGAAGGACTCCAGGGATGGGGCCTCCACCCCCTCTCTGGGCAGCCCCTTCCACTCATCTATCACCCTCAGATTAACGAGCATTTTTCTAATCTCCAGCCTAAATCTCTCCTTTCCCAGCTTCAAACCATCACCCCTCATCCTACCCTTACAACCCCCTTTGGAACATCCCTCCCAAGCACTCAAGCTGCAAAGACCTTTCCCCCCCTTGCAATAACATGACGGGGTCTTCCACTAATCCCCCCACCCTCCTCCATACCTGTGCTCCTTGGGGTGCCTGAAAGGATTTGGAGAGGCAGGGAGAAATGTAATTAGACGTGATGATGATGCCCTGGGAGTCAGAGCCCCGTGGAAGGGCAGCGGTCAGCAGAAGGAGTCAATTTAGCACGGCTTAAGGAGCCGTTCCGGCTGATTAGGGATTTGATGAGGGAAGGGGTTTGATTTGGGCAGCTGGAGTGACAGAAGCCTCACGGTCAGTGGAGATCTTGTTTAAGGAGGGCAAGCGGATCTGGACTGGAGAGGGGGACAAGCGGGACTAATCGGGATGGTTCCCCCCATCCTCCTTGTGGCTGCAGCCCCCTGACCTCATCTAGGGCTGGCCACCAGCAGGGAAAGGCTGCTAGTCCTCATCTTCCTCAGACCAACATCCAACTCAGCAATATCCCCTCAGCAGAACTTATCTTTTATTCTTCATCTGTTTGCTCTTCTCCATCTCAAACCAGCCAAGGGGGAACACAGCACTGAGAGAGAGCTCAGCAAGTGACCCCAACAAGAAGCTACTTCAACTGCCCC
>VYZX01021399.1:0-20991 GCA_013401335.1 Brachypteracias leptosomus | reverse complement strand
GTTTTAATCATATCCAGTGACATAAACGACCCACAGCCAGATTTTTGTGCGCAAAGAGTGGATACATCTTGATTTCTTTCCAGTTCTTAAGTTTTCAGGAAGCTGATGTGCACTCAAGTAGGGTTTGAGTCTGACTCGCCAAGTTGTCCTTGCTCTTGTACTGAGGGATGCTCTGTTGCTTGTTCTGCTCCCTGCAGAAAGGATGCGGGTACCACCTGGACCTTTTTGTGGTGGCTGTGATGCTCGGGGTGTGCTCCGTGATGGGGCTGCCCTGGTTTGTGGCTGCCACTGTCCTGTCCATCACCCACGTGAAGAGCCTCAAGGTGGAGTGTGACCGCTCAGGCCCAGGACCCATCCTGCTTTCTTTCACCCTAAACACTTTGGATGCTGCTTTGTTTTGGGAGGATTTAATATTTCCCTGGGCAGAGGAGAATTATACTGGGGGGAATCCCTCTCAAAGGTGTTCCTGCAGTTGCTTTTTGACTGAGAAAAAATATTGTGAAAGTGATCCATGGTGCCTCAGGTGTCAGCAAACCCTGTTCCCACCAATGCGGGGCAGGTGCTGGGTGTTTTCCTCATTTTGTTGCCATAAAAGAGCACCCCAAATCTCCACAGGCGTGGCCCAAAGCAGAAAGGGCAGACCCAGGGCCCCCCACCGTGTCACCAGCCCTTGTCCATCATCTCATTCAGCCACTCCAGGCTTGCCTCAAACTGGGTGCAGCTGACTTAGCCAGGGCAGATTTGTCGGCTTTCTAGCAACAGGGAAAGGCAGGAGAGAGGTGGGAGAGGATGGAGGCACACCGGGCAGGGCCAGCTCGTGTCAGAGGAGAGGGAGAAGTAGCTGCATGGCCCCACTCATCCCATCACCCCTGTGGGGTCGGTCCCACCAGCCAAAGGGACCCAGGGGAAGACAGAGGCACCTGGTGAGCAACCTGCAGCCAGTTGGGAAACCTTCCCTCCCCCAGACCACTTCTGCCACCAAGGGCACAACGAGTGTTTGTCACCCTGCCTGGGGGCCCTCAAGATCCCATCACATCAATTCCCAGCAACAGGTCCCCCTTATCTGCTTTCTCCTGCTCCCGCCTCTTTAGGGACTCAAACAGAGCCTTCCAACACAGAAAGCATGCCATGACACCACGGCAGGGTCGGAGCCGCCTCCCAGCCTGCCCAGCACCGCCCGTTCCTCCCCCACACCCCAAAAACCTCCAGGAAAGGGACTTGGAAGCTCCGCAGGGCTGCCAGCAGGTTGGCAGGGGGACAGATCCCCTGTGGTCCCCAGCATGGGCTCTACCTGCAGGATGCTCTGACCCCGTGGGTCACAAAGGTGAAACTCTCAGTTTGTGGGGACCTCAGAGACAGGAAGCACATCCTAATATTAACAGACCTCTGTGCAACAAGAAGCTTCAAAGCAGCACCTCATTTCTAGGAAATGTCAGTGATTTTCTTTGTGCTCCAGAACAGGACTTAAAGAAGCATGTCTTATGGTTGGGCACAACAAATGGGCTTTCTCCAAGCAACACACTGCAGCTTGCTTGCTTTAAGTCATATCTTTCAGAGCACCTTTCAGGGCACAAGGATCTTAGTAACACCTGCTCAGGCAAAGAAATCTTAAGGAATTTTGCAGAAGCAAGTTGGCTGATTTTTTATCTTTTTGAAGTGGATTAATGGCAAGAAGAGGACAAAATCCAGTTCAAACTCAGTTCTACAAGCTCGATGCAATCAGCAATTGGAAGCAAAAGGCTGCATTGATGAGCTGTGCTATCTGAGACATGGTAAAGTGTTGTACCAAGAAATGAGACTCCACCCCTTCCTGACTCGACTTTGCACTGACTTGGTTCATGCAAGAACTCTGTAACAGGCTTTATCCTGAAAAGCTTCCAGCAGCAGTATAAAAAAACCCGAGATACGAGCTAGGACACACTGAAAGTGTCCAGGTGTAACACGGTCTTCAGACCCGCACCAAACAGCCATCAGCCTCTGCTACGGGCCAGGGACTTGCCCATCAGCCAAAATTCTCACTTGCCAGAGGGTGCTGCTTTATACAGTGAAAGCACTACAGGAATTCCCAGCATGGGAAGGATGCGGTGCTGGGCATGCATCATCATCAGTAGGTGATCATCTGGCCTGATCTGACCACAGAAGCAAAGAGCATTTTGTAACATTTACCTTGACCACCTGCACCCCCCAGATTTTATGCTCTCAACAGGGAGCACAGCAAAGTATCCTACCAAGGGCACTTTGCACCCCTCCTCTTCAGAAGCTCAGGACTTGCCAGGATTCTGGCCGTGGAGGCTTTCTCAAGTGCCGAGGAGTTCTGGACACCCTACACAGCAAGGTTTTTCTCCTTTGAGATAACCTATTTCAACATAATACCTGAGCATCACGAGAACACAAGCCACTGCCCATCAAAAAGCCTGTCTGAACATTGACTTCTGCCCTCCTAGGTCAGCAAGTCCTACCCAAAACTCCCTGTCCTGCACAGCAGGCTGACCCAGTACTGCTCCCACAGCTCCCAGGAATGCTCAGGGTGCAAGCACAGCTGGGGGAGTGACTCAGACCGAGGGATGTGATGAAACCAATTACATGGACCAGAGCTCCAAGATTCAGGTGTGGAGCTTCTCTTCAGACACATGACCCACTCCACAGACTGCTTTTCCATAAACCTACCAAAACCCTAAGCAAGGTGGCCAACAGCTCTCTTCTGACCCAAGTTACACTACTCATTGCTGGGTTTTGCAGCCAATGTCACAGCTATCCTGGAGTTAAAGAGTTAATTCTCTTTGGAGCTCCAATTCCCCAGCCTTCTCTGCTTATTTCTGAGCCTCCCATCAAATGCAAACACTGACAGGGGCTCTTTCCTTGACCTGAGCTTATTTCTTCCCACCGGGGAAGAAACGTGGATGTGGGACCTGGCTGTAGGTCAGGAGCCGAGTCCTGGAGGTGCAGATGCTTGAGAATGGCCTGCAGCAACTCGTACAGCACCCCGAGGTCGAGGACCCCAGTGTAGGGCAGCCTGGTGGCCAAGTTGAGCATCTGGGAGGGGCTGAGAAAGGTCATGCTGATGCCCTGCCCAAAACCACAGAGCCTGACCTGTGAGTGGGGCAGGAGCCTTTCTGCCCAGAGGGGAGCTGGGTGGGAGGAATGGACAGCTGGCAGCTTTCCTCTTCCTCCTCACCTCAGCACAGAAAGCAATCAAATGCACCCAAACTGGGGAGGGCATTCTGACCTAGGGCTGTGCCATCTCCAGGCGGCCTTTCCAGTGCTCCTCCAGCTGCTGCCAGAAAGGCCCCAGCTCCAGGGGCCTTTCCCACCCCACTGCCCCCTCCACATTCACCGCATCCCCTCCCCAAGCATGCCCCGGACGGACCCTCCTTGGCCACCAGCACAGGCACTTACCCATCCCACCAGCCCCTGGAGATGTGGCCATCCTGGCCCAACAGCTTGTGCTGGGAAGGAGAGAGCAGGCGGGCTCAAACAGGGGGCCCAATTCAGCATCCCCACACCACCCTCCCATACCCAGCACTCCCTGGGGAAACTGAGGCACGGATGCCCCCCAGGAAGCTCAGCATCACCCTCCCAGCCTCAGTCACTCCCACCGTATCCCTACCATTGCCATCCCTACCTTGCTGGGGAGCAGGGGGTGGGGCTGTCCCAGCTGTGCTGCTTCATTTTCACCTGTTTCACAGGAGGCACCAACTCCTCCCCAAGCCTGAGGACAGGCTGAGACCAGACACAGCTCATCACATGTGGCTGCAGCGCCATCGACACAGAGACCTGGGGCAGCATAGGGGGAGCTGAAAAACCCCACAGACCTGGGGCAAGCACAGCTGACCCTCCACAGCACAACTGCATCCCCCTGCCCAGGCCCCCCCGCCTCCACCCTGGGAAGAGCTCTCCCACACTGGGGTAGGGCCCAGGGACAGGGATGGGTTTCACAGGGAACCACGGAGTTTTGAGCTCGCTTTATTCCCCACCACCCCAGGAAGGTAGAACCCACTGGCTGGTTATAAAATAAAAGGGGCATGATGCAGAAGAGCAGTTGTTTGTGGACTCTCACCTGGGAAAAAGCTCCACCTTGTATTAGGCACTGGAGAATCCACAGAGGGGAGCTCCCAAAAGCCACCGCTGCCATGGGAAGTAGGCACCCACAGCACCCCTGTCCCATGAGAACTGGGGGTGCTGGCCAGGACAAAAACAGGGGTTTCCTGCATCTCTTGCTGGGGTGGGAGGCTCCCAGCATCCTGGGGGATGCAGCACTCCCATATCGTTCAGGATGAGCTTTGCTTCAGCTCCCCCGAGGACCAGGACACGCTCACCTCGGCCCCGCTGGTACCTCTGAAACCTGGCAGCTGCCTGTGGCTGCCCAGGGTGGGCAGGGTGCAGGTGCCCATGCCTGCCATCCAAACCAGCCCTCACACCATTCACCACTTCGTCAGCCCTAATTACCCACCTGCATCGTGCCAGGAGGGCAGGTGACAACCCAGCTCTGTGTGTCCCACCCCTACCTGGGGGCACCAGCTGCTGTCCCCCACCCTTGCTCCAAAAAGCACCCGCACCCCAGGCTGGCTTCAGGAGAGCCCCCACCTCATGGTGCTGGGAACCTGCTGCTGGTGGGAGGAGAGGGCACAGCTGCTTCCTCAGCATCTCCACGGGTCACTGGCTAAACTGGTCCAGTGCCAGGGTGCCATGCGGGCACCAGCCAGAATAGTTGCAGGGAATGGGGTGAGTGCTGTCCCCGGAGCCATCGCCATCCCCTTTGCGCTCACTTCTTAGTCCCAGACACATGGTCAGACTCTGCTCCCGGCCCCTTCTCCTTGAGCTTCTCCAGGAGGCCTTTCCAGTGCTCCTCCAGCTGCTGATGGAAAGGCCTCAGCTCCAGGGGCTCCAGCTGTGGACAGACACACCCTCAGCCAGGTGAGGCTGTGTCCCTGGAGTCCTCTTGCTGGTCCCTTTGCTGCTCCCGGGTACAGGCTGTGTCCCTGGAGTCCTCTTGCTGGTCCCTTTGCTGCTCCCGGGTACAGGCTGTGTCCCTGGAGTCCTCTTGCTGGTCCCTTTGCTGCTCCCAGGTACAGGCTGTGTCCCTGGTCCCTTCCGCCCCAGCACTGAGCTTGCCCCATGCGTGGTGTCCATGTGCAAAGTGAGGGGCTTGGTGGGGACAGGCTGGTCCCCACTGCCCTCCTGAGAAGAGGAGGTGAAGAGGAGCAGGTTTAGGGCAGCAGAAAGGGCAGACCCAGGGCCCCCACAGTCACCAGCCCTTGTCCCCAGACCCACCGGCTCATGGAGCCAAACTCAAGTACCCCACAAGAGCCCAAAGCCAAAGACCAGCCACTGCATGGAGACCCCCTCAGCTTTCCTGGCCCTTTGGTCACCTCTGTGCCTGCAGAGTCGTTTCAGCGGCTGATCCAGGGAATCGGCAAACACACCTCTGATCCAACCACAAGGTCTTTGTAACTCTGGCAATGGGATTCAGACCCTCTGGACCAAATCCTCTTCCCAGCCCAACAGGCTGCACCTGTGTTTCAGGAGCTGCAGCCCCAGGCACAACTTGGAAACCATCTCACGGTGCAAAATGCTGTGATTTGCTCCAAAATGTCCCTCTGCTGTCCCCTGCTCCAACCCACCAGCCCCAGAGAGGCTGGGAGGGCAGGGAGCCGTGGTCCTGCCCAAGGTCAAGCAAGAAGGTGGGGCTGTGAGGTCACCCCATGGTTTTCAGGTGCTCGCTTGCCCCACACAGGGCCTGTGGTGGGCTGTCCAAGGCATAGGGAATGGAGCAGGTCTGTCTGCTAGTCCGGGCAAGGAGCTGCCCTGGCCCTGCCTGTGCCAGGTCCCAGCCCCCAANAGAAAGGGCAGACCCAGGGCCCCCACAGTCACCAGCCCTTGTCCCCAGACCCACCGGCTCATGGAGCCAAACTCAAGTACCCCACAAGAGCCCAAAGCCAAAGACCAGCCACTGCATGGAGACCCCCTCAGCTTTCCTGGCCCTTTGGTCACCTCTGTGCCTGCAGAGTCGTTTCAGCGGCTGATCCAGGGAATCGGCAAACACACCTCTGATCCAACCACAAGGTCTTTGTAACTCTGGCAATGGGATTCAGACCCTCTGGACCAAATCCTCTTCCCAGCCCAACAGGCTGCACCTGTGTTTCAGGAGCTGCAGCCCCAGGCACAACTTGGAAACCATCTCACGGTGCAAAATGCTGTGATTTGCTCCAAAATGTCCCTCTGCTGTCCCCTGCTCCAACCCACCAGCCCCAGAGAGGCTGGGAGGGCAGGGAGCCGTGGTCCTGCCCAAGGTCAAGCAAGAAGGTGGGGCTGTGAGGTCACCCCATGGTTTTCAGGTGCTCGCTTGCCCCACACAGGGCCTGTGGTGGGCTGTCCAAGGCATAGGGAATGGAGCAGGTCTGTCTGCTAGTCCGGGCAAGGAGCTGCCCTGGCCCTGCCTGTGCCAGGTCCCAGCCCCCAATGGGAAGAGAAGTGCTGAGCAAAGCCCCTGCAGCAGGAAGGACAGAAGCAGGAGAAAGAAGAGGGAGTAAATGAGGAAGAAGTGAAGGAAGAAAATGAACAGGAGAAGGAGAATGAAGAGAAACAAGAGCAGGATGAGGAATGAGGGGAAGAGGAAAGAAAACAAAGGGTAGGAAGAAACACACAAAGAGCAAAAATAGAAGGTGAAGGAAGAGGAGGGAGAACACAACAAGGAAGAGGGGCATAAATGAAAGGATGTGCAGAGAGAAAAATATAACAGAGAACAGGAGGAGGATGAGGAGAAATGAGAAAAAGAGGAGGAATGAGATGGAAAAACTGGAGACAGGAAAACACTGAGGAAAAGAAGGAAGAGAAAGAGGATGGGGGAGGGGTAAGCATGAGGAAGACCAGGAGCAAGAAGAAACACCTCCAAATTCCCTCTAGAGTACCAGCACATCAAAATTCACGGATGAAGCACCCGCTACATACCTTGGCAGGGGGTTTCACCGGATGCAAGCCTAGTAGTGAAGCCATTATCCACAGAATGCTCCACATTGTGGCCACCACTCCTTTCAGGAACAGATGGGAAAGCTCTAGATGACAAAGGCTGTCAGGATGGGCTCCAGAAACACAAGACCAGTGCAAGAAGATCCCATCACTTAAGTGCACAGAAATAATTCTAGCTCAGAGAAATGATCATTGAGAATGAAACACACGAACAGCAGCTGCCAGCACAACTCTGTCAGTGGCGGTTGTAGCTGCTGCAGAGGTGCAGCCTGACCACCTTCCCACCACTGTCACAGGACCCCAGAGAAAGAACTGGCACACAACAACTCTATCCTCTGGGAGATGGACAGTGTCCGTTCCATGCTCACGCATCCCAGCAGCAGTTGATGAAAACACCCAGCACAGATCCTGCTGTGGTGGGAACAGGGTTTGCTGACAACTGAGGCACCACAGATCAGGGGGGAGATGCAGCAGCCATTCCCCATCACAAGTGTCTCCACAATCCCCCACTACTGCAGGCACCAGACCCTGCCCCAGCCCCTTATCCTACTCCACATCCCCACAAACAGCAAGAGGCGAGTTCCCAGCTCCAGCAGCCCCTGAGCCCCAGCGTGGGGCTGGGTTCCCCCCACACACACACACCAGATTTTCCTCTGCCACCAAGATTGGCTGTGAAAAGGGCCAGATCCCTCACTGGCTGGGGGTGGGGGGTGAGGTACTAAATTTGGCTGGCTACACAGAAGGTGGGGGCCACACCAGGAACCTCGTGGGGCCCTGCCTGCCTTGTGCTCTCTGTGCTCTAACAGGGTGCAAAGGGGAGATGGGGGGGAGCTAGGGGTTCTGGAGTCAGGTGAGACCCCAACACTCTCCCCACCCATCATGCTGGACCCCATTGCATCAGCTCCATCCCTGATGCTCCCCTCCATGGGGCATCAGAGCAACATCTCTCTCCCCAAACCCCCCTCACCCCAGGGCTCTGAGCACCCTGCATGGTCCAAAATGTCCTTCCCAGCCCAGGATGGCCCTACCTGGGCTGGACACCCTCCCTACACAGCCCCACACCTTTGGGGGAGCCAAAGGGATCAGCTCAGTACCCCTTCGATACCTCTTTCCAGGTGGCCAAATTATTCATCAAGTAAGACACCTTAATGCCTCATGGTCCCTCACACCCCATGGCCTGTCTAAGAGGGCCTTGCAAGGCTGGCCCTGTCCTACTATGTGTCCAAAGGGGAGCGGGACAGCTCCAGCCTCCTGTACCAGGGCTGCTGGAACCTGCTTGTGCCCCTTTGTCCTTTTCACTCAGGCACTCCCTATCCTTAGAAAAAGCCATAGAATCCTCAATCCTTTCTTCTAATCCACTACCCTGAGTTCTGAAGTTTAAACACCTTTGCCCAATACTACAGGCTGAACAGCACCACCTCATTCTCTCCGTCTTTCTTTCTTCTTTTCCAACAAGCAAATCTTGTGCGGATACATTTATACCACACTTCTGACACTTAGGGTGCTTTCTTAAAGTAAAGAACATACCCGCATATACAACTGCACCCCGTTTACCTTCTCTCCTTAAAAAGAGCATTAATTGTAATAAGGTGTTATAATCTATGGCCCCATTAACAGGCCACTTTTCTCCTTCGTTCACTTTATACAACGGCCACCATCCGTTACAATATCTCATTAAACTTCTCTTACTCACGCTTCCTCCCGGAGGACTCCATCTCTTCCCCATGCACCAAACTACATCCAAGGGGGCTCTTCTTCCAAACACCTCTGCCCTGGTGCCTGCCCATTAGCATTTATACAATGGACATCAAACACCCGAATTCTACCTCCCTCAAACTCCTCCAGCTCTCACACCTTCTACAACACACCCCCTCTCTTTCCAAAGTCATTCTCACCAACCCCCTACGCCGACTGCACCAACTTGTCACGCCTACAAAATGCCAGACGCGCCACCATCAACATGGCGCCGACCTCCCCAAAATGGCGGCAACAACACGCGCGCAAAATGGTCCAAGCGCCACCAACAACATGGCGCCCACCTCCCCCAAATGGCGGACGCCACCTTTCACTCCACCACCAACTCCCACAACTTACAGCGCTTAAGTCGCTTCGTTCCTCTCCATCCGTGCCCCACGCGGCACAACTCCACACTCGCTGCCCAGCGAGGCTACGTCTCAATTGTTCCTCACACGCACCACCGGCACACAGGGGTCCCCGGCACACGCACCACCGCCAGACAAGGCTCACACACGCTGCAGCTGCGCAGCTTACAACACCTAACAAGCACAAATACCCACAGCAATATTCCAAATACAATGCCCACTTCCAATGCCGACTTATGGAGAGAACCCACATTGACTAGTCCAGACCTGACCTTCTACATTAAAGAATACCTTGAGTAGATGCTCCTTGTCTGCTCCCGCACTGACCCGACTGGGGAGAGGAGCCCCTCCGCAGAAACCTCCGCGGCTACCCAAGGGACTCCTGCTCTCAACGACTCCTAACACACACCACACACACCCCGCTCACCACTGCCCGCCAGCCTCCCAACTACCACCTTATATGAGATAGGTTCATTCCATAGTCATTATCAATCACGCCCTCTCCACGCCCCTGCCTCGAAAACTCCTCCCCACGTCAGTGCCCAATTCCTCAGTCTCTGCCGCCCTCCAGTGTCCCTGCCCTGGAAGAACTCCTGAGCAGAGGGGAAGGGGGGAACTGCGATGGGCTGGGGTGGGTCCGGGCCAGGGCGCTGGGAGCAGGGGCTCCCCCAGAAAACACAATGGAATTATTTTCTAGGTTTTATTATTATTTTTAAGGAGGGGACATGCTGCCGGGGAGGGCATCAGCCTGCGAGAGACACTGCAAGTGTTTCTACCTGCTCTTACTTATTTTCCTAAAATCATAGAATCCTACAATCGTCATGGTTGGAAGGGACCTTAAGATCATCTCGTTCCAACCCCCCTGCCAACCCACCTCCCACTACAGCAGGTTACTCACAGCCCCAGCCAGCCTGACCTTCAACATTTCCAGGGATGGGGCTTCCACCACCTCTCTAGGCAAGAACTTCTTCCTAACATCTCAGCTGAATCCCCCCACCTCTAGTTTTGACTCATTCCCCCTAGTCCTACCACTACCCAACATCCTAAAAAGTCCCTCCCCAGCTTTCTTGTAGGCCCCCTTAAGATACTTGAAGGCCACAACAGGGTCCCCTCAGAGCCTTCTCTTCTCCAAAAAGCCCTTCAACATCAAAACTGTAATTTCAAGCTGACCATAATCAGCAAGCCTACAACCTTAGCAAACTATCCCTTCAGGAGCACCATCCCTAATCATCACAATGGGCATCCTATCTGACCTCACCTCAACTGCAGCATTTCCTTTAGGAATGGAAATGGAGCTTGTCCATCTAGACAAACAGGTATAAAGCAGCAGAGTCAAAGATGAAGTTTCTATCTCCTTATGTGCCTGTCTTCTTTTGAGTCTGTAAAGAATGATACTGAAAGTTGCTTAACCAAGACAGTTCTGGAAAAACTGCTTGTATAATCAAACTTAAAACATCTAATGACAACCACCATGCACACCTACTGCAGAAACTCTTTGGTTTGCTACCATTCAATTGAGCAATACACTGCAGCTGTGTCATGTTCATCAATTTCAAGCCAACAGCAACCAGTATTTCAGGGACCTCTGAATTCTGAGTCTGTTTCTGCCCCCACTAAAACAAAGTTGTTTGTCACAGAAAGACAGACCTTTCCATGAGGAGAAAAAGGCTGTTTCTCTGCTGAGAAGCTGAAAGCAAAGCTTAGTACACTATCGAAAGGGAGCAGGAATAAAGTACTCATCTAATAATACAACCAGAAACAGAGTTGTCAGACACATGCAGGCAGCAATATACATACAACAAGCTCCATTTACTTCATTTTGGCCCCTTCACCTCCCACCTTCTGCACACATCTTGCTGGGAATTAGCTTGAAAGAACACTATTCAGAAAAAAATTATTACAGCTTTTAAACACTTAATGGAAACCATACTCAATAAATACAAGATTATACCCAGAGAACAAGAATGCCCAAAATGTAAGCCTAAGTTCCAGCACCCTTAAAGAGTACTTTTCCTCTCTTGGGGATGTCACCTGTATGAAGCCACAGAAAGCAAGTAATTTTAGAAGCCATCCCAGCACCATCTATAGTCTGTATCAGCCTGGCAAGTCATTTACAGCTGCTGCGAGGAGACAAAAAAAAATTACCAGCATTTGCAAAGCAGACTATTTTGAGGCTTTTTAAATTCAAAAATTGGAGCCAGAAGCAGTAATACACAGATCCTTGAAGTCAGGATTGTACATCAGGTCACCACTTACTTCTCCTTCCATTTTTCATGAAAAAACCAATTCTGATCCTGTTAAAATTCCAGAAGTCAGTGACCAGAAGGTATGAAGTAACACCACAGAACAGGTAGTTCTAATCTGCCAAGAAGCTCCTACAAAAGCATCATGTCAGCAGGAAATCCTCAACAATGACCTACTGTCAGCAGCTACAGACCTGTACAGACCACAGATTACATACAGTCAACAAAAAACAATTTGATACTTGAAGACAAATCCAAACAAACTGTCAAAACAGGATTCCAATTGAGAAGGCAAAGTTCCAGAAACTGAACTCTGTAGACTTACCAGAGGCATAGCAGTTTCTTTGCTCCCCAGCAGGCCATGGTGGTTGAACCTTAAACAAGAATTGGACAAGAATCAGCTTTTATTCATTCATTTCCAGCAAGGCAAGTAAATGCTCTTGAAGAGCCAACATTTAGAAGATTTCATGTGTGAATTTCTCCTTAAACAGGAGTTTAGAGTCTTCTATCCAGCAAGAGAGCTTTTCCCTGCGTACCTCACGTGGTGTTTAGCAGAAGGTCAACCTTACCACAAATTCAACTACCTCCTTCCTCTTCTCATTCCACGTTAAAAAAAAATCAAAACTGAGATTTCTAAAGATAAGAAAAATAAGGGCAACCACAGCAGCTACACTGAAGCCATCTCAAACCTCTAGTTACTTCCAGTTTATAAACTACTACTTCTAGTTTGAGCTCACTCTCAAACACAGGAGAATCAGCAAGAGGACTACTATTGAGCTCTCTGCCTTAGGAAAAAACACTTTTCTGGGAGTCACTGCAGTTTGCTCATCTTCATTTGCTTAAGAATATACAAACCAATCAGTTTGCAATTAGTATTGCCCTGTTGTATTGCCACATCACAGAGGGCTAATACAGGAAGAGACCATCACCTGGAAAGTCACCTATTCACAGTGGGGGAAGTACCACAGCCAGCTTCTGTTCCAGAGTTGTTTAAAACAATACATTCTAAAACATCNGCTCCTACAAAAGCATCATGTCAGCAGGAAATCCTCAACAATGACCTACTGTCAGCAGCTACAGACCTGTACAGACCACAGATTACATACAGTCAACAAAAAACAATTTGATACTTGAAGACAAATCCAAACAAACTGTCAAAACAGGATTCCAATTGAGAAGGCAAAGTTCCAGAAACTGAACTCTGTAGACTTACCAGAGGCATAGCAGTTTCTTTGCTCCCCAGCAGGCCATGGTGGTTGAACCTTAAACAAGAATTGGACAAGAATCAGCTTTTATTCATTCATTTCCAGCAAGGCAAGTAAATGCTCTTGAAGAGCCAACATTTAGAAGATTTCATGTGTGAATTTCTCCTTAAACAGGAGTTTACAGTCTTCTATCCAGCAAGAGAGCTTTTCCCTGCGTACCTCACGTGGTGTTTAGCAGAAGGTCAACCTTACCACAAATTCAACTACCTCCTTCCTCTTCTCATTCCACGTTAAAAAAAAATCAAAACTGAGATTTCTAAAGATAAGAAAAATAAGGGCAACCACAGCAGCTACACTGAAGCCATCTCAAACCTCTAGTTACTTCCAGTTTATAAACTACTACTTCTAGTTTGAGCTCACTCTCAAACACAGGAGAATCAGCAAGAGGACTACTATTGAGCTCTCTGCCTTAGGAAAAAACACTTTTCTGGGAGTCACTGCAGTTTGCTCATCTTCATTTGCTTAAGAATATACAAACCAATCAGTTTGCAATTAGTATTGCCCTGTTGTATTGCCACATCACAGAGGGCTAATACAGGAAGAGACCATCACCTGGAAAGTCACCTATTCACAGTGGGGGAAGTACCACAGCCAGCTTCTGTTCCAGAGTTGTTTAAAACAATACATTCTAAAACATCTGTGGTTTATATTGAGGCAGAGCAGCAGTACATTAAATATCCAGATGCACTTGACTTGTGAAGTGTCTCTGTGACAAATAACATCACTCAAGAACTTATGTAATTAAATCTTAGCTCCACCTTCAGCAGTTTTCCCCTTCTCAAAAGTATTTCCCTATCTTCTGCTTTATGAAGAGATCCCATCACTGAACAAATCTTTCAAGGTCGTTTGCATCCTTTTGAAGTGCTTTGAAACTGGGTGCTTCTTGTTGAGAAAGGTACTATGGAAGCAGGTAAGGGAAGACTGGAAACTCAATACATATTCCCTGCAGACTTATGTGCTTGCACCTTATTATTCAAAAATCAGTGGCATCAACAGCCTCACCTGAACACACTGTGTTATGCACTCACTACAGCTGGAGGCTGCACATACATCTCTGTTTTGATTCCCCCATACAATATGGAACTGAGGTGCAGGAGGATTCAAGACTAATGGTCTGGGATGCACATAAGAACCTTATTTTAAAACAAACAAAAAAATGGAGTATTAAGACATTTTCACATTTACTTCTCTAGTCATTAGAATTCAAGTTGCAAAAACTACTTAAGTACTTTGAGTCTTAAATTTAGATCCACATTACCTGTATTGTATTATGCTACCAACCCAAGTTTTATTATCAAAACTGAACATCACTTAAGTAGCAAGGTCATAACATTCAGAACTGTATCTTCATTGTAATATATGTATTACATCAGATAAAAAGGATTTGTAAGGATATTAATGTCTAAGAAAAACACAAATTTGTAACATATACTTGTAATAGGAACACATTTGTTTACATTACTTACACAAGGTTTGTTGCTTTCTAATTGCTGGCCCCAGCTTCAGCTGTTTTCCATGGAAGTCCATTTGTGACTGAAAGACAGGTTATTCTGTAAGGTGGGGAATCAGCAAGGTGGGGGGTTTGCTTGTAAAGAGACTGCTTCTACACCACAGCATCGTCCCCTTTCATCCAGGCTCAACAGCCTCTGTTCCTCTCCCAACACCTTAGGCCTTTTATCTCCAGTTTCCTGCAGTGCCCTCAGCACCCCCATTCGCCCACTCCCTGACTCTCCCAGCCCATTGGGTGTCACTTGCCTTCACAGCAAGGTCCACCACTAGCAGTTTGCAACGATGCATTAGTGACTGCCAGCCTGCTCCTTCTATACACGGGGATTAGAACTGCTCTTGCCTCAGTAAGGAGAGGAATGGAGGGTGACCACTGCCTAGATTCCCCTGAAACCCTCCTTACATCACTCACCTTCCTTACTACAAGCTTCCTAACAGGCTTCCCATAACACATGAGAAGCTGTCCAGCCAATATCAAAGGAAATGAAAGGCTGTCCAGGCACTGCTGCTTACCTGCATCTTACTCTATTCTCTCAAGAGATTTTCACACGAGTTCCTCCACAACATCAAATGAATATGCTGATATTTCACAACTGTTTTGGCCAAAGCATCTACACAGCACACAGACTGACTGAGGAAGAGTGAAACTCAAATGTGGTTTCCATATTCCTCAAATACCCAAGCCCAGGACCACGAGCATCTCAAAGACTTGCAGAAGAGGGCTGGCAGCACTCCTCAGCACTCAGCAAATGCCTAGGACAGGGAACTTCTCATGCCTCCAGTTCTGCTACTTCACACAGCAGGCACAATTTCTGACTTAAACCAATCAATGACCAAGTGCTGCTTTGCCAGCACAGTATCTGGGGCCGTAACTAAAGCACAGGAAGAATTCCAAACACCCTCTCTCCCTGCAGAAGTTGAATTCTGAGTTCTCTGAGGAATCTGCTTAGTTTGAAAGCTACAAGAACATTCATTGATACATGCAGGCCAAAGTGACACCACATCTTCCTTCAAGGCCTATTTGGGCTGAATTTAGAAAAGGGCCTGTAAGATTTTGTTCCAGCCTTCATTTCTTCAGATAATTCAGACAAAGAGCTCACCTCTATTATCTTTTGAACATCCACATTTTCCAGGAAAGATACAAATCCATACCTGGAATGAAAAAACAAGTTGTTCAATGATCAGATTTTGAGTGATTAGCTAAATTATTTTGAACAAGAGGAGTTAACAGTGTCTACACCAGGTAGATTGTACTGCATGCTAACAGTATCAAGCAGGATACTAGTTTGTAATTCAGCCTGAAAATGTATTGCTAACTAGCAGCATCTACTGCTGTACCAGACAAAAGGGACTGAATGCCAGAGTTTAGAATAATAAGAAATAGATGTAAGCACTGTTAATGCTCATTTTGAGTAGCTGAAATGTAGGACTGTTACATTATTAACTTAGAAAGCAAACATTTTAAGTATTAAGATCTGAACTATCAAGCTTTGTATTTACTACGGAGGTTTCAACGAAAGCTGGCACTACACGAGCAGTGACAACAGCAGGGGAACTGACCTTTCAAGAGGCTTCTCAACTTATTTCACTGCCTTTCTGCTTTATCTAGTGTCTAGAATGACAATAATCTCAGAGCACTATAGAAACAGTTGTGTCAATGAAGCATGTCAATTCATTACCAATACTCAGAACACACACCAGCTAATTGCATGCCAGAATTCACCATAAAGACCAGCAAGGGATAGGAGGAAATAAAAGGTATCTCCAGCTCATGCATTACTACACATCTAAGGAAAAAAAGAAAAGTAATTTGAGGGTCTGCTCATAAAATCTTAGGGAAAAAAGGTCTGGAAGGTACTTCCAGAGGGTAACACATCATTCTAGAAGCAGGGATAACTTCAAAACTGGGAGAGCTTCTGCAGAACCTCTCAGGCTACAGCCCTACACATCCTTATTTGTTTCACCACAGACAAGCTGGAATTTTTCCTACATATCCAATGAAAACTTCCCCCGCTTCAACTCTGCTCATGTAGTTTCACTCTTCACCCAAGTTTGGCTGTTTCCTCTTAACCTATCCCAGGGTGTCAGAAGAGCTCAGTTCCATTGCCATAAACAAACCATCTACCCCTTCCCTTAACCATTCTGACATCTCTCCAGATTGTTGTTAACTACTCCACAGGCATCAGAAGAGTCCTGTGGAAGAACTGGCTGCATAAGCACCAGACAAGTTTCAAGCTTGCTTTCCACTGGTTAAGCAACAATAGCCCTCTTTTCCCTGAACAGATTGATAGCAGAAAAATCAGGTTATTCTTTGTAAGGTTATACAGATTTACAGATAATCGAGATTTAAAAGTCTCGCAGTGTTAACTCACCCCAACAGAGAACTGCAGCTATCCTTAAGGCTTAAGCATGTCAAGTGTGTTGCCAAGTAGCTGCTCATATCGTGGAATTATGTCCACATAAGCAGCAGCTTAAAACAACTGTTCAAATTCCACTCCCCCTTTGGAAACACCAGTTCTGTCAGGGATTATTCTCACCTCTTTCACAGCACCGCATTGTTCGAAGAAACTCTGAATTTCTGCTTCGTTCATCTAAAGGGAACAAGGTCTTACACTTCTCCAAACACATTCAACTGGTTAGAATCAACTGAAAGCAGCCAGGACCATTTTTTCAATCCTTCTACTCCTACCATGAGAACTAAAGTTACTCACCTGTTCCAAAAATCTCTCATGACACTGCAATACCTTAAGATTGGTAAAGACACACATTAAAAAACCAAACAAAAGACACCCAGGACTTAAATTCCCATTTCTTCTCCACATTTGCAGACTGAACAAGTTTAGAAAGAATATATCCTTCAGCCAAGTTACTGTGGTACACTTCAGATCCTAGAATGCCTGCACCTTCTGGTAAGTACAACAGCCTATGGTCAAGTTACTCCCTGACTATGCTTCCTACTGCAAATTCTCAATTAAGTCAATCCTTTCCCTTCATCCTTGAAGAACTCCCATCTACCCTGCCTGTGAAATTGGAGGCCACAATTCCCACCATTCTATGGTAATAAAGATTGTGTATGTCTAATAAGACCTTTCTGCTGCCAACAAAAAGACAGTAGCTCTCCCCCTTCCCTCCTATTGTACCACGACAGCTCTTCACATTGCTGCACAAGGAAATCAATCCTACATTTCACAGGAGAAAAAAAAAAATGTGTAGTGCTTTTCAGACACATCCGCTTCTCATCCAAGCTCATTCTGCAGTTATATAAACACTTGTACTAGCACAGGCACACAAGAAGCAGAAAAAAAAAAATTAAAGAACAGGTGGGGTGGAGACCACTTCTTTAGCTACAACCCCAGCCAAAGGGCATTTGAACTGCAACCTGAGACTGCAACTCCACAGCAACCTTAAGCTGACCAAACTGTTGGCTTCTTTCTTTCTGGAGCTGTTACAGTGAACCAGGCTAGAAGAGAAGCCTTCGCTTTGCTGTGCAAATCCTCTGGCAGCCTAGAACAGGAACCCGCTCCCAGCAGAGGCACCCAGCGAGTGCCAGAAGCTGCACAAGGAGTGGGCAGGCACAGACGCTGACGGAATGCAAGTCCTCAGAGGCCTTGGCTGCCACTGAAGAGCAGGATTAGTTTAACACTAATGATGCAGAACAAAATTTTAAATCAAAATACTACTTAATACTTTTACACATTAAATACCGAAACGAAAGAGCAAACAGGCTACGGCAGCATGCTGACAAGTTGGTCAACATAAAAGAAGCTTTAAGGTCTGTTAATACACCTATTGCTTAGAATTTGAAAAAGAGCTGGTTTTGGAAAATGCACAGCAGGTAAAAGTCTTACAGTATGAAGACAGGAAACAAAATCTCCCCCCTTCAAAGTTACTTTCCAAGCCTTCAGTACTACAACGCAAAACTTTTGTCATCTCAAAGTATTGCCCTATCTAAATCCAAGTTATTTTGCCAGCACAACATGCAATTGTTATTTTGCTACCTAATGTAGCATTAAGTACAACAACTGTACTTCCACATACAGTACAGAAGAACTCAAACTGATGCTGATTCAGCGGCCAAAGCCTAAGCTACCTCAAGTTTCCAAAAACTGGAAAACCCTGAAATTATAGCATCAGCTGAAGTAACCCAGCTCTTTAAAATAACCTGAATGGGGCTGATTTGTCTATCCATCTCATGCAGCATCACCGATAGAGTTGCTAGATGTCAGGAAACTCAGGCTTATGCAAATTTTTTCATCTCACTGTAATGAGCAGGTTATTTTCCTTTCATCACAAGGTAAACTTAATCAGCCTGCTCTTTGCATTATTCTAGCAAGTATCAAGTTTAAATTGATGCCAGGAAAAAGGCTTAACCTCTTGATTACAGCAGTCATGAGGCTAGCCAGACTTTTGGAGAACATCAAAACAGAAAGAAAGAAAGAAAAGAACTCCTGTTACGGCCATGGTGGCGGAAGAAGCAGCAGCTGCTCAAGAGCATCACAAACATCACTCGGTCTTACGCATTTCTAGGTGAAAAACTTCACTTCTTTCGGCCACAAAAGTCCCTGAGTTCCTTGGCTTCTCCCATCTTTCCCTGACCTCACACTCTCCAAGCAATAAACACCCTCTTGTTTTAGTTTAAGCATTTCAGATACGCGATACGGGCGCTGCGCAGCGCGGGCGGCAGGCGGAGCTCTCCGCCAGCTCCTGCCGCCGCCGCCTTGGCGGGCTCCGCTTCCCTACAGCCATCCGGCTCCTGTGTCGCTGGTGTTTTAAGTGTCCGCGCTACAGTCGCTAATTTCATTTCTCCAATTCCTCAAGAGGAAACAGCGACTGGCACGTTGGAGCCGCAGTGTGCCAGTTCAGATAGAAACTACCCCCAGCCACATTTAGTCCACACCGCGCTACGCGGAGCGGCTTTTTTCGGACAGGTTCAAACCCTCCGGGCAGCGCGTTACGGAGCAGCTGGGCCGCCGCCGCCTCCCGTCCGACCGGTTTTGCACCTCGCCCGCCCAACGGCCCCGGGGCGGCGCGAGGGATGGCGGCGATTTGGGGGCCGGGAGCGGCGCTCCTCTGAGCGCAATGGAGTCTGTGGAAGCCCCGACGCCCGAGGCAAGGGGTCCCGCCTGCCCCACAGCGGGCGGGGATAGGTACTCAAGCTGGGACGGAGCTGGTGGCGCTGGCGCAGGCGGAGCAGCGCCCGCTCAGGCCAGGAGCGGAGGAGCGGAGCCCGGCGCTTCGGCGCGGCGCCATGTGGCAGGACCGCCACGAAACGGCCGCTCATGGGCTGAAACGACGCTAAGTCCTCACCCGACCATAGCGCTGAGGGCTGCGAGACACTTTCCCCCCACACAAGCCCCACGCTTTTTACTTGCCGTATTCCCTTCCTGGCCTTAATCCCTCACGTCCTCCGAGGCCTTTAAAGCCTTCCAAGGTATAAAAAATGACAGTCACCCTCAAGGGTGCCGCTCAGGCAGCGGCGCATCCCTCGCTAAGCAAGAGAAGGTAACACTCAACTCTCCCCTCCGCTATCCGCGGGAGGCCCCCAGCAAGTCACTACAGCCTCAGCAGAAGCCTGCCCCGCCACTCGGCATCCAAGCACAGCCTCTTCGCCCACCGTGCCAACCACAGGACTCCTTCGTCCCTCCTCCACTCACCATCAGTCACCGAAGCTGAGGCAGCGCCCACACACTTAAAAATAAGCGAGACCCTTTTCCTTCTTTTTTTTTCCTTAAGGCGAAGGAAGGCAACTCCTTTCGGCTACCGTTCCTCCCTTTAAGTATCCCCAGGTGGGAAGGGGCGGGGAAAGGCCGCCCACGCCCCCGCTACCCCCTCCCGGCCGGCACCGGCGCGATCCGGGGGCTCTCTGGGCCTCGCCCCCTCCGCCCCTCACGGGTAGGCTGTTGTGTTGTCCGTGTTTTAGGAGTGTTTGTCGACAAAGGGTGGTGGATGCCGTGCCTTTCCTCTGTTCGGAGATTAGGGGAGACCACTCTTGTGGCCTTGAGCGGGACGTTGCTGTTAAGTGCGTGTGGTAGCAGCAGCTCTTGTCGTTTTGACCAGAACTGGCCCTTCCTTGGGTTGTTGAGGTTTGAAGGTGGTGTATTGTTGAAGACGCTTTCACTCACTTCGAGAAAAAACCTGGAGCTTTTTCATCAGTGTTTTCATGAACCAATGTTATGCAGCTGTTCCCATCACATCTCTTACTGCTCTCTGTCCACCAGTCGCCCAAGACCCTTCTAGAAGGAAATGTCTCCAAAAGCCCTTCTGGCTCTGCAGTAGGAAGATGCTTCTCTTGGGTTTTGGAAATTAAATAGTTGTTCATCATTGCTATCAACTGTTTAGGACAGATGCTGATTTTAGACAGTTTCCGGGAGAGGGAAAATCTACAGATGTCACACCAAAATAAACCCAACCTTTGACTGGGCTAGATTAATAAGCTGTTTGTTTCATGTGGGCTTTTTTAATAGCAAAGGCAAAAGAATGATACTTGTTCAGGATGAAAAATCAAAGTACAGCGTTTAACTGATGAACTGAAGTGTCTATAACATGTAAGCTATTTTTTCTCTCGAGGTTTTATTTCTTCTAAAGCATAGATCTTGTTTTAACAGTGCACCAAGCGCTCACATTTTTCAGATGCTGATATTAATAACCAAAAGCAGACTGCTGCACTAGGTACACCTGGACACAGAGTTCGTTTAGTTAATAGCAATAACAGAGGCCTGATCACAAAAGATGTATTTATGCCAACTATGGGAGGAATTCAAAAGCTGGTGGGGTTGATGTGTTATCTGAAGGTCAGCATATGTGTGGGCTTTATGCAGCTAATGCCCGTTTACTTAAATGTAAGAGATGCTCTACAATATCATATCATATCTTTTCAATTTTTATGTGAAATGGCTGAGACCTTGAAAA
>VYZX01021398.1:2337-27789 GCA_013401335.1 Brachypteracias leptosomus | reverse complement strand
TTATATTATATTATATTATATCATATCATATCATATCATATCATATCATATTTTCATTAAAATTCCCTACTTGCTGGGCAGGGGAAAAATCATATTGACATAAAGATCACTTTTAGGGATAGCTGCAACCATCTGAATTTCAATGCCATCTACCCCAAACCTAGGAAAAAAAGACCTTTAAATGAACATGTAGCCATATATATATTTAATTGCTGGGATGCACATACAGGAGTAATGTTTAAAATTCCATCTGATTCATGCTGCAGGTAAACAGCAGGGTGGTGGTTTGGGTTTTTTTCTGCAGTATCACCAGGGACCACTTCCACAACACAGACTTCTAAATAAGTGAGTGAATTTGTGCTGCCCCCCCCCCAGGTCAGGCACCAGCCAAGCTGTCACTCTTCACATATAGGTTAAATAGGTTATGGGAGATAATACAGGAGGGGAAAAATAATGGAAAAATATATAGTGAATGTTAGGCTGTCATTAGCAGCAGCTGCTCCTGATAAGGCTCAGCTCTTAAACTATTGAAACAGGGAAAACAGATTAAAGCTGTTGCTTTGATGCCTTAATACAGTATCTATTTAATTTGAGATTATAGAGTTCATGAGGCATAAATCCCCCAATATTTTTTTGTGAAATCCTTTAGCAGCCTTCAAAAAATATCACGGTGTCATTTGTAGAATTCACTCTCACCAACCTGGTTTTAGAAATACACCAACATGTGGATGGTTTGAGGGAGCAAAGAGCCCAGCCTGGGTTTGAAGCTGTAGCTCTGGGTGTGATGTTTGCTCTGGGTCTCAAGGATGCTCAGCTGGAATTGGAGACAGGTATTAATGGTGGGAGTCCAAAGGCATGGGTGGGAGCAGTGAGGAGGGATGGGCACGTGCTCCAGCAACGTGCCGTGAGACTGATGAGGGAATGAGTGCTCCTGTGACTTTGAAAACACCTACTCCAATATATCAACTAATTAAACACTGCTTCACCCACATTGGAGTGGATTTGAATACAGGGACAGCTCCAGTGTCCCTTAAAATCCCATGAGAAGGTGCTGCAGAAGAATTGTGGCTCTTCCACTATGGCCATCACTGTCAGTGTCACCACACTCAGTCCCACCTACCGGTGACGTGGACCTGAGGTAGGAGAGCACAATTTTCCTGCCTGAATTCCATTTTTTGTTTCCATTTCACAGCATTCATCCCACTGAAATACATGAGAAACTTATAAAAAACCCCCCTTTTCACTGCCTGGGAATGCTGCAGTTCTGGCCTATCTCTGAGAACATTTATGGGAGGAATGTAAGAAGAATCCTCTTGAATTACCTGTTATTTCGTGTAACTGCTTCCCAAAAACAGTAAAAGAAAATGTAGCATCAGCAGAATTAACGTAGAAGTGAAAAACCACCAGGGAGGAAAAGTTGGTCAACAACAGCCTAAAACTTAAGGTCAAAGATTTGTTTCTCCTAAAATCTGTTTTTTGCCACTCTTTATTGTACATAATTATCTCCATAAATAAATAACAAAAAGCAGCTGGTTATTTTGTTGTAATTTATTACAATCCCAACATGACATGAAACATTACAAGCTCAATTACTAATCACCCTTTTCCCCCCCACCCCGGTTTGTTTTTTACCTTTCAGAACCCCTTGCCAGAGTAAAAAAATGTTTGTCATTAACCTCTGACAGCTTTGAAAATTGTCTTTGGACTAAGAGAAAACAAAGCAATTTGCTATGTCCAATCACCCAACATCAGTTCAAACCCAGGAAGTCAAAGTCTGTGGTTTGCATGGAGTATATTTAAATGAAGATCTAAGGGATCTACGCCTTGTGCTGCACAATCTTCAACCCTTTCTTGTGTGAAATGAGTTTATGCACGTCTGGTTCATTGCACAAGGCTGTTCAGTTTTGTTAGTCCCTTGAATTAGTTTCTAGGTCAGCAAAGCAATAAGAATATTAAAAAAACCCCAAATGAAAAAAGCACACACACACACAAAACAACAAAAAAACCCCCCAAACAAACAAAACCACAAAAAACCCCCAAACAAACCAAAAAATCAACCAACAAAAAATCCGAACAAACAAAAAACCCCAACAAACAAAAAATCCACCCCTAAAAATCTAAAAACCTGCATTTTTGTTCTGCAAGTCTCCCTGCTCATAGAGTTAAACACCTCCTTTGAAGAGCAGAGCTGGGGTTGCTGAAAGTTAAGTACAGGAAAAAAACAAGGCTAATGATTGTTTTGCTCAGTGGCAAACTCTCCAAGTTGTATTATTCAAGCTCCTATAAATATCCAAATAGGATTTTCATGCTGCATTGGAAAATTCCACAGCAGCAACTCGCAGTCTGGTTCATACCTAATTCATTCCCCCCACCCCCTCCTCCTCCCTCCTCTCTTTTATGCCTGGTCATTTCTTGTGTACAAACATGATCCACACTTCCCCCAAACATTTGGTAATTGTCTGAGAGACTCAAACAAGTTGTAAAACCTGCAGCACGACAAAGCTCAGGGCGAGACTGAATTTTGCCCTGCTGATGATGGGTTTTAATGCTGCCTGTAAGTCACAGGCAGCTGATGGGATGTACCAGACAAATGTAAAGCCATTTGTTCTTTCCACTGTATTATTGAAATCAGTGGAGCAGAAGGATAAGAGAAACAGAGAAAAAAAAAAAAGATAAGTCCTTCCCATTTCCATAGCTGCATCAGGCTACAGTTGTCTGTTTATTTTTAAAAAATGAAGGAAGTCTGGCTCTTTATAAGTGCATTTCTGTGTTTAATACACTTTAGGAAGGCCCAGAGAGATTACTTAGATGCTTTCCACTTGAAGCACTAAAAAAAAACCCAACCCTGGCCCAACAAGGTATCACAAAAAGTCAAAACTTGGGAGGTGGTCTCCCCATGGGCTACCTTGGCACAGTCATCTGCATCTTCACCTTCTTCCATAACACCCCCATCCATAAAACTCCCACTATAGTTAAATCACTTCCATCCAGCTGGGACACAGACCTTGTGGTTCTTTTCTGAGACATCAAACTAGGCAGACTAGGTCTTTTTAAAGCATAACTTCCTGGGGCTTAATAATACTTGTTTTTTGGGGTGTGGGCCAGGGTAAGGTGTGTCCCAAGGACGAGGAGATCCAAGGTGTGCAGCTCCCACTGTAGGATGAATCCATCCTATTGAATATTTAATTATTTATTATTTCATTATTGAGCATCTTGCTCTAAAGTTTGCAAGTTTTTAGCTGATGTTGCAGTGAAAGCTGTTGGTGCTTCAAAAGAGGAGCCTGCATTCAGGTGCTTTCAGACATAATGTGTTTATTTCCTAAGGTGGAGTCCTACACAAAAGATATGGGAGATGCTGAGGATTCAAGCTATGGATCAGATCAAAAATTGAACCCATTTTACCCGTTCTACTTCCAGCATGCAGCAAATTATTAAATTGAGGTGTCTTCAGTATTTCTGTGCCTCTGTTTCCCTACAGAGGATGGTGGCGAAAATCTTCAGCCACGGTGGGACAGGGCAGATTGTGCAGCCTCTCCTTGCCTGGCTCCAGGGGAACTTCTCAAGGTGACTGCCCTCATCCATACCTCCAGGGCTCTCACAATCAGCCTCCCGGAATGAAAACCAACATATTATTGTCAGTGCAATATAGTAAAATGCTGATGCTGCAGAAAGAAATAAGGGTAGAATGTTCTGGATCCACGGACTCATTCAAAAGCAATATAAAATAAGTAAGGAAAATGACTATGTGGTGGCCAAGCACAGTGGTGCCCATACTGAGAAAAGAGAGAGGCTGTTTCTTTGTGCTGATTTCGAGGGAGGCTGCTGAGGCACAGCCAGTAAATTACTATTGTTCAGAGGCAGCTGAACGAGCATCTCTGAAAGCTGAGCTTGAGATAGGGGGGAAACACTCAACCAATTGTTATATAATAGTAATTGACTGCGGAGGAATGGACTTGCTGTGGAAGCTGGGGCTGTGGTTGGAGTTGGGGAAAGCTTTTTTAGGACGTGCAGCAAACCCTGGGGCTCCACTCTATGGGCATTTACTCCTCCAGATGGCTCAGAACACTCGCAGGCTGCTCGGGGGGCAGGAGATGGGCTGCAGGGACACAAAACAACCCCAAAAGTGGCATCAGGAACACAACCAGGAGGAGAAACAGGGTCTACACAAGAGCCTTGAGTAGCTAGAAATGGCTCTGAAGAACCAGTGAGAGGAAGGAGGGAGCAGGGGCAAAGCAGCTGAAGCAACTGCGGGGCTGTGCTTTGTAGTTACGGGATGGTGAATTCAAATACACATTATTTTTAGCACTTAGAAAACCCGAGCAAAAGGCTCCAAGCAGCTGCTACCTCATCTGTCTTGAGGAAACATTTGCTTTTGTCAGTTTGATGCATAATTATCAAAATGTAGAACTTCCTTCTTTTCCTTTTTCTTTTCCTTTCCCTTTTTTCATTTTCTTTTTCCTTTCCCTTTTCCTTTCCCTTTTTTCATTTTCTTTTTCCTTTCCCTTTTTTCCTTTCCTTTCCTTTTTTCTTTCCTTTTTTCTTTTGCTTTCCCCTTTCCTTTTCCTTTTTCCCTTTTCCTTTCCCTTTCTATTTTCCTTTTCCTTCCCCTTCCCCTTTCCTTTTTTTCCTTTTCCTTCCCCTTCCCCTTTCCTTTTTTCTTTTGCTTTCCCCTTTCCTTTTCCTTTTTCCCTTTTCCTTTCCCTTTCTATTTTCCTTTTCCTTCCCCTTCCCCCTTCCTTTTTTTCCTTTTCCTTCCCCTTCCCCTTTCCTTTTTTTCCTTTTCCTTTTCCTTTTTTTTCCTTTTCCTTTTTTTCCTTTTCCTTTTCCTTTTCCTTTTCCTTTTCCTTTTCCTTTTCCTTTTCCTTTTCCTTTTCCTTTTCCTTTTCCTTTTCCTTTCCCTTGTCCCTGTCCCTTCTCAGCCTCCCATCCCCTAGAGCCAGCCAGCAGCACATTGCTGGAACACCATGTCCATGAAGAACTGCTGCAACAAGGTCACTAAGGTTCTTTTTCTGGGAGAGGACAATGTGCTGCTGACTCATGGGCCACCTCCTCGTGACACAGGCTACTCCTGAATTATTAAGCATGATCCAGACTCTGCCACTCTGGTTGCTCCACATTAACACCTCACTCCACAAGCAGTTTTGTTCCGTGTCGGTGGGGCTGCATCTGCAAACGTTCAGGAGAAGGAGGAGAGAATGATGCCCGGTAACTCCAACCATGGCTCCAGTAGGTCCTGATAGGAGTTTTAACACCCAGCAGAAGGAAGGAAAATAAACTTGGTCTGGGTTCAGACTGGGCTCATAAAGAAGGCAAAAAAGGGAATGAAATCACAGCTCTGGCTCATATAAATAGCACCTGTTTTGACAAATTTTGTATGCCTGTATTTTCTGAATTAGCATGCTTCCAAAGTACCACTTTTCTCAGAACATAAATGACAGCATTGACAAAAAAATAATACAGGCTGTTACTATATATGTTTATAATCTTTAAGCTTTGCAAGCAAAGAATGCTTGAATTCATCTGGTTATTCTTAAGCTAAGCAAACCTGCTTCGTCTCAGCTCCAGGAGTTGAGGTGCTTTGAGACACGGTCTAGGGGTCAGGGAGATGTTGGTTTGATGATCCTAGAGGTCTTTGCCAACCTAAATGATTCTATGAGTTAACTCCTGCAAGCAGGAGCCCAAGACACAAATATCTGCTTATTGAGGTTCAAATGGTTGTGATCAGCAGCACTAGTGGTGTCCTCAGGGGCTGATACTGGGTCCAATGCTGTAAAATCATTAATGTAAAATCATTTCTTCTGCAAAGAAGTTGAGTGGTGTCCTGGGATCCATTAGGGAAAGAAATTCCAGCTTTATTCACTTTATTCAGCGCTGCTGAGGCCACAATTGGGGTGCTGGGTCCAGGTCTGGGCGCCTCATATAAGAAGACATGGACATACTGGAGGGGGCCCAGTGAATGGCCACAAAAATGATTTAAAGGCCCATCACAAGAATTATAGCTACTGGGATCACACAGCCTTGAAAATGAGCCAGAGCTGGCTGATGGTGAAGCACAAGGCACAGGAGATGGGGAACACAAGCCCATTGGTGGCACCCACCTAATTTCCCAAGCATCTAAAACCATTTGAAAATGTGGTTGTGACCTACTAAGAGAAGTGAACACACTGAGAACAAATGTAAGCAAAATATTTATCAAATGAGGGCACGACGTACATCAGGATAATTTGCAGAATTTCTTTGTCAAGCTCTTGTATCTCATCCCAAGGTTGCTCATCCATCCATTCGAGACAAGAGCACTGCAGGTTCCTGTCCTATTGAACCAAACCAGATGGGATTCACCCATTACCACAACTCCAACTACCAACGTGACATTTGGCTCTTCCCTCTCATCCCTCTTGCTGTGACATTAATGCAAGAGTCACTGTAATAGGGAGGCTTGTTATGGAGAACTCAATAGTAATAAAATAAAAAAAAAATACAAAAATTGCTCTTCTTGTATTCTTCTTGTTGTTGAAGAAGAAAATTATACTGTAAATTAAATCTGATTTTATGACACTTTGCATGCATATAGATCTTCATATGAACTCAGGGGAGCATACTTTATTTGAGCTCTGTAGTCCTTATACTTTTTAATTAATTTTTCTTTGTAATTCAGAGTAAGTTTCTAATGGATTCACGGAACAATATGGGGTCACTTGGGGGTGATTTTAATACCTGCAATTCCCATGGTTATTAATCAAAGACTTTTTAGCCTTTTAGATAAATTATCTGCCTTCTGTTTAGAAGATTGAGATTAAGCATGTGAGAGAAATTGTCCCCACTGACTCCAGGAAAAAAAAGTCAAGAAAAAAACAAAATACAGCATTTTGGATATCTCACAAAACTGCAGAATGTGCTGCAGATTTTCCATTTTCTTTCATCTAGCTCCATGGAAATAATTTATTATGAAACCAGCAATGATTCTCCAAAGGAGTGTTTATTGTTGACTGACTATAAATCTCAGAAGCTGTCAGAACCAGCAAAACTTTCTCTAACTTGTGATTTACAGTTTACCAGTGACAGTCTTAAAAATAATCATCAGGCTTGCTAAATACCTAAGAAAGAAAAAAAGTGTCCATTTAGCATGTTTAGTTGGACATGTAAATTTACATACGAACCCCTTAGTTTTAATTCACTGGATCCTGAACCATATAAACAGAGACAGTTTCTGTGCAATTGATTTAATTTCTCTTGACTTTGTTGCTTTCAGTAAGGTGAAAAATCCTGGTAGATTCCTGGGTGAACCAATGGGGTTGGATGAGATGATCTCCAGAGGTCCCTTCCAACCCCTACCACACTGGGATTCTCTAAAGAGATTATTCTCACTAAAGAAACCACAAAAAGTTTGTTTTGCACACATTTTCGCTTGTTCTAAAAGTGCATAACAGTAGGGGAAGGTCCTCGAGACACACCAAAGAACATGTAGCTGAGGTGATACATTTACTGGGTTTCTATACATGTGAAAATATATAACAATATCAAATCTCATAGTTCCAGTCATCATTCAACAGTGGTTAACCCTGTATCATTAAGTATGAACAAAACACAGCTTTTAATGTCAAAGTAGCTGTGGACTTCAACTTTCCAGCTGCAACCATCCCCAAAGTGTGTGGAAATTCAAGGCTTGTCTGTAGCTCACTTCTGGCTCTCTGTCAAAGAGCAATTAATCAAATTTTACAAAGAATTTTCAGTATTTATAACAGGTCTATCATTAATGTCTATGTATTAGCCAAGTTTTCTTCACTTCCTGAAGAACAGCTCAATTTATTCGTCTGCTGACCCGAGACTGCTGCCTGCAGAGGATAGTGTGGTCAACTGGATAGAAGGAAGAAATTTTTGATGCTGAGGGTTGTGAAATGCTGGCCCAGGTTGCCCAGAGAGGTGGTTGATGCCCCATCCCTGGAACCATTGCAGGGGAGGTTGGATGAGGTTCTGAGCAACTGCTTCCAATGCTCCAAGTGGCTCCTTCAGCCAAAGCTGCGCATCATGGCTTTATACCCTTTTAACTACAGGAAAATGGGTAAGTTGGTTGGTTGAAAAGATGCTGGAGTCTGTCACAGGACCTGGACATTGCTTTCCTAAATCTGGGGCTGTTACCCATTCTTCATCCTCTCTTCTCTCTTGAGCATCGACCACATAGATGCTGGAAAGTAGCAAGACAAGAAGAGAAAGCTGCAAGTCAGCAAAAATGATCAGCAGGAATTATTCCTATAAAAAAAAAAGACCTAAGTGGGTAAACAAACCATACGACCTCCTGATATAGCACCAAAACCAACCTTGGAAATTTTTTTCACTTTCATTACTCAGGGAGTCTTTTCTGGAAAGGTGGTTGAAAAGACAAGACCTTGATGAAAGTCACAGAGGGAAATCAGGGAATAAAACCATGAGGTGAATAAAACAATCAGTCCTTGTAGACAGCCCCACACAGTGACATCTAATGCCCCCCACAGCAAGTATTTACTTCCTATGGAGGACATTGCACACAATGTGTAATAAATTGCAAAAATACCTTCAGGAAAATCCATTTATAGATGTTGTAGGGTATAGAGAGCATCCTTAGCTCCATCATTGTGTTATTAGTAATATGAATATATGAAGTGGAGCTAATGCAGACCATAGTCCTGCCTTCATCTGCCATGATCCTTTCATGAATCTGTGGGTAATTATATGATATTAAACACAGACCATATTTGTCTAGTAACTGCAATACTAAAATAGTGATGAGGAACATCATCCAAACTTTCCATAATTCACCCATTGACTGTTCAGGAGTCCAAGTGGCCACGTGGCTCAGTCTCCAACAAGGAAGAGAAGAGGCAGGATGAGTCAAACCAGATGGTTGATGACCTTAAGGCAACATAGAAATGGATGAGGAGAACTATTCTCAGCTGTGCTTCTTCTAGACAGTGCTCCAGAAGCTTGGTAATGGAAGAAATTTTAATATCAAAGAAGTTTCACTTGTAATGTTAAAAGTATTAACTTTGAATACTTTGTTTTTCATAATGTACATATTTTTTCATTTAAGATACCCAAGTTGGATGGCAATAGGAAAAGCAATGGAATTTGCTTGACTCATAGCATCAGACAGTCTGGGTGATAATCCTATAAAGCCATGAAAACATCATTTCTTCTAAAATCACACTCTACTAATACTTATTACTGCCCTTCAGAGCCAGCCACTGGAACAATACTCTGAAGAAAAAGCACTTGTGTTTAAGCTGCAATGTTTGCATTCCTTTTGAAACAACTTTGAAGGTTTTCATCCTGTACTGCATTAAAAGTGCTGCAAGAGGAAAGTTTGAAAAGCTGCAGCAAAACTGTGAGACAATCTGAAATTGCCATGATTATTGCCATTTTTCTTGAAGGGAGTTAGATACCTACTGAATTTATCCGAGGTAAAAGAAACCAGATGTCTGTATTTCAAAACCCTGTGTAAAATGGGCTTGTCAGTTTCTGTCAATACAAATTTGGTGTCAGATTTGAGGTTTGAGTCAAGGCTTTTGAAAACAGTGGAAGCTCTTTGACTCAGCATACTCTGGATTAGACTGAAAAAGGCTAAATTTCTAGGCTGTGAGATAAAATTGCATGAAGGAGACACCTCCCTGTAGCTGTATGTCTCAACCAGCTCTGATATTTCACTCTTATAATGGTGTATTCATGACCTAAGAGATAAACCTGAGTGAAACATAATCAGTAAATCAGAGCTGAATAATAATAAATGAAAAAGTAACCCCTTCCCCAGCTATTTCCAGAAAAAGATGGAAAATGAAAATATTTCTGTTTTCTTCCTGTGAATCCCTGAGAAGTGTTAATATTCTGACTGTAGTAAGAAGATCTGCAAAGTCTCTACAGTTCTATAGTTTTCTAAAGTTATCTTACTTTTCAGCAGTACCTCCAGCATCACCAAGATATATTATTATAATTCCTGAGTGACAGCCTAATTATGGCACGTTGTATCCTTCTGAGTGGGTCAAATCATGCTTTAAATACCAGCGATGCCTGAGTATCCTGCAGTATATGCTGCTGACTGGGAAATTAAATTTGTATTTAATTATGTGATGCCGTGTGGGATTGAGAATATATTGCACCAAGTGGCTTGGACTGACTGTTGCATCCTTTCTGCTGGGGTTATTGTACATCATGCTAATGCAGTTAGCTTTGGGTTAGAATGATAGAATCACAGCTTACGTGGGAGCAAAGGAATCCAACGCTGGGGATGTTCATATATTTAGGAGCTCCTATCTGCTCAAGTTTGCTCTCCTGGTTATGCAACACCTCTCATTCAGACTAGATCAGCTTGCAAAAAAAAATAAAATCATATATAACCTGTAGAATTTGATATTTATACAGTAGCATTTTGTATTCCCCCAAACCTGCTCCCTTGACTTTGTGGGAGCCCCATTAAGTGGCATCAGATGAGAACTTGGCTTTGTGTTGTGTGTTGTCCCCTGGGAATGTTCTGTGTTTGTTGCATGAAACTCATAAATCACTTTGATGGTATCTGGGCCTGTATTGTCATAGGAGCTGGTAAAATCTGCTTCTAAATCATATAGAATCCACTTATTGCTACTGGGCATTGAGTCTGCTATTAAGGCTGCACCTCGTTCTGCCCTGAACCACATGAATATTCCATAGCACAGGTGCAAAAGTGGCCAGAAATGGGCTGTTTTCTACACTTTGGTTATTCTTTCATCATATTTCCCACAGCTACACTGACAGGTCCTCCTGCTTCTGCTCCAAGCCATAAACAAAGCCAGACAGCACTTACCAGGCTTTCAAACTTCAATATTTGCAGATTATATTGAACTGAGAAGATGAGTAAATAATGAGAAATGCTGCAGTCCACTGTAGGAGGACTGAGGACATTGAAGTGCCTGGACTAATAGCTGGCAAACACGGTTCATTGATGAGAAGAGCAAAATTATGAGTTTTAAATAAACAAGCAATAAAAGGGAGGCAATATCTTCTAACCAGGGAGAAACGGAGCTGCCCAGAACACAGGAGAAGCTTGGAAATTTTTGAAAAATAATATCTTTGTAGCCCTGAACCCCACGCTTGGGCAAAACCTGAGTTCAACCACGATGTGGAGAGGTATTCTCAGATAAATGCTACAAACCAAAGCGTAAGGAACTGATCTAGATGCTGAGGGCAGGGCTTCACACTGGCCTTCGGGGAAGAGGGTAAAGAATCCGAGCATCCCATAATATGCACGCACACCAGAGTGCAGAATTGGACTGTGATAACATGGAAAATAAACGATCAGGGAGCAGAGAATAAACTAATTGTGCTGAGAAGGAGCAAAAAGTAAGAATTAATCACACCGCTGGGTAGTGAGAAGGCTGAAAACAAAAAGCCTTGGTAAGAAAAGTCACTTCAGGAATTATTTTTTTCCTTTTATAAACTCACTGAGGCGTGAAGTGCTGCCGAACTTAAGTGGCTCCATGATTTCCTAAACAAAGGAGGCACAGGGAGCTGCATGGGAAGAGAACAAAGTCAGGCGTGGAAAACAAAGGGATGGAAAGCAGGGAAAAGCTGAAGGAACATTTTTAACACTTCAAGGCAAGAGCAGGAGCTGGGCAGAGGCGACCCAGGCACGGAGCAAGAGACTTTTCAGTCCAAAGCAAACAATTTGAATGCTGCTGCAAAATTCAGGTGGCTTTATATACCAAGTGTGTTGTGCTCTTAGCAGGATCAGAAGGTTCTGCTGGAGGCTTTGGAAACTCAGCTCTGAGGGATGGACAAGAACGTTTCAGAGAGCCCCAGATCTGGGCATCTGCTGTGGAGCTTCTGGGGAGGAATCTCATGGATTTCCATGGGTCTGGGAATTTGCTGGTGCCCTACAGGGCATTTCAGATCCTAAGTTATGATTGCTGGGCTTGAAAATGTTCATTTCTTACCTTGTTTAGAAGAAGACAGCATTTTTTTTTCACAGAGATCTGCCCCCTCACACATACTTCATAAAAACTGCTGTCATAAAACCCCTATTTCACCTACCCGGAGGGATTAATATTATGTTGAAATCCCGTTTCAAACCACAGGAGAAGGATCTCAAATCTTAGGAAAGTCCAGATAAAAACCTTGTGCTTAACTTTTTTTTTTTTGCTCAGTAAGGAACAAACCAACCCTTGATGTAATTGTGCAAGCCAAATACTTCAACTTCTCACTTCCAGATCAAAAAAAAATGTAGCTTAGAGCTTGTCTTGACCCAGGTGGCATCCGAAAACCATGAAAGACAATAGAAGTCCTTCAAAGTGCTTTGTAAGCAGGGCAACCCCTTTGGGTCCAGCAGTTAAGCTTTTTTTGAATAATTATTGACTTTCTGGCCAATAAGCAATTGCACTGAAATGTCGTTAATCCTCTTACATATTTCAGATATTTTCTTTTCAAACTCTGTGTTTTCCAGCACGGCCTGAATTAATGAATGAGAGTACCAACTTCTTAATTTTATTATACAGAATCTGTTTCTGAATCTCCCTTTTTGATTACACCTTTTTGCTCTTTTTTTAAAAATATTGTTCCTAGCAGGGTTGTTTTTTCAGTGGGATCACAGGAGATATTAGTCAGATAACAGAACTCATTTCCAACTCATGCTGTAAACCATTTCTGACTCTGATCTGCAATAATGACAATTATCCCTGTGCTCAGCTTTTGCTGTACTCATTACCACTTATGTCCTCCTCCACTCCAGCACTTTTTACTTTGTTAGACTTTCTTCCTTTAGGCAAAAACCTTCATATATCAAAACTCTGTAAGACTTACAAGTGCTACACAACTAATGTAACACAGCTATTGGAATAAGACTGATTTCCTTCTCAGCATCCACCCTTTTTTCCTTTTATTTTAACATAGAAAAAGCAACCCCAAAATGGTTCATCTTCCAGTGTCCATCCCAAAACATTAATTCAAATATGCTAAGATGACTAAAATACATATATTTGGCAGGATTTGTTATAGTCATTCCATATTTCCTAGAATCATAGAATGGTTGGGGTGGGAAGGGACCTTTCAAGGTCATCTCATCTGCCAGGCTCTCATCACCCTCAATGTGAAAAATTTCCTTCTTCTCTCTAGTCTAAATCTCCCCCTTTTAGTTTCAAACCATCACCCCTTGTCCTGTTGCAACAGGTCCTGCTAACGAGTCCGTCCCCATCTTTCTGACAGGCTCCCTTAAGTTTTGAAAAGCCACCAGAAGGTCTCCTGGGAGCCTTCTCTTCTCCAAGCTGAACAAGCCCAACCCTCCCAGCCTGGCCTCCCAGCAGAGGGCTTCCAGCCCTTGAATCATCTTTGGGGTCTCCTCTGGACTTGCTCCACCAGGTCCCTGTCTCTGCTGTGGTGAGGATTCCAGAGCTGGTCCCAGCACTGCAGGGGGGTCTCCCCAGAGCAGAGCAGGGGGCAGGGTCACCCTGAGATATTCCATCTCTCTTTGCTTATTCAGTTTCATTAAGAAAAATAACAGTGTCTTAGTTTCCAGAGCATGGAGATGTGATTTAGAAGTGGGCTCCTGAAAATGTTTCATTTGCAGTAAGTAACTCTTCATTATTGCTATTAAAATAGCAAGTGTCAAATCTGCCCTTTTCTTACACTGTTTCACTGTCTTTTCATTATATTCTGCTTTCACTTTTATTCCATATTAATTTGCTTTACACGAAAACTACCTTTAAACTTATACAGTGCCTACTCCTGCTTAACTCAGTGTGTGAACTGTTCATTCAGCTGCACACGGTGAAGAGATGGGCAGGTCAGGCCCTTCCACACTGATCTGTGACTAGTTCCAGGAGATAAACAAGAGGTTAAGGCCATGGAAATGACAGAACAGTTCCTTCAGGCTTGGTCTTCTCTTTTGAGACCATTCAGAGGTGTCCTCATTAGTGTTGGTTATAAAGAACAAAAATCTATGTGTGTTAAAATGTGTAGTGAAAATATCACTGTTCTTTACATGAGTTACTGGTGAGAAGTTCCAGTTATTACTGACCTGAGCCAACAAACACAGGCTAGCACTCAATATTTAATTTCCTTGTGGCATGCAAGATGTCCCTTCTCACAAAAAAAAATGCTTTCTAGAACAGTTCTTAGATTGTCTACTAGTGGTCTGAAAAGAGGATATAATTAGGAAAAATATCTCTATTGCTCTGGAAGAAAAGAAGTTGTCCACAATATCTTCTCCAGTGGATAGTATCGTTTGCCTGGTGTGGCCTTACCTTCGCCTGAAGAGAATTCATGAGTGAAAGCAGCTTCTACTGGAACGTCAGTATCAAAGTCAGCTCGTGGCCTGAGACTTCGGCAGAATTTCCTCAGGATGCTGCTGTAAATAGCTTGTGTTGATTTGGCCTGTTGTGTTTTGAGTTTTCTATTGTCTGAGCTAATCACAGGTTGGAGGCAGAGCACAATGTAAGGCATGTGAGCTACTGATTTAACCAGTTTTATTCTTTTTTAGCCCCAAAGCTGGAATCTGGTTTTCTTTTCAGATGGAGGGATCCTGCAAGGCATACTGACCCCCATGGTAAGCTGTAGCTCCAGCTCTATGGAGAGAAGGAGAAGACATGATTGACACTTCGAGACACAGAGCTCATCTTGGATCGTGAATCACTGAATTACTTGGGTTGGAAGAGACCTTTAAGATCATCAAGTCCAACCACTAACCCAGCACTAGCAAGTCCACCACTAACCCATGTCCCTCAGCACGACATCTCTATGGCTTTGAAACCCTTCCAGGGATGGGGACTCCACCACTGCCCTGGGCAGCCTGCTCCAGTGCTTGACAACCCTTTTGGGGAAGATATTTTTCCTAATGTCCAACCTAAACCTCCCCTGGGGCAACTTGAGGCTGTTTCCTCTTGCCCCTTGGGTGAAGAAACCAACCCCACCTGGCTCCAATCTCCTGTCAGGGAGTTGTGGAGAGCCAGAAGGTCTCCCCTGAGCCACCTTTTCTCCAGGATGCTCTGTTGGATCCTGGCCAGGAGGCTTAAGCAGCACGTTTAAGCCGCAGGTTTAAGCTGCTATGAGCAAAGCGATCCAGGAAACTGCAGGACATTAAACTTCACAACTGAGAGATCAAAGCCCATCCTAAAGATAACTGTGGGTTTTATTCATGCTATTCTGCAGCTTTCCACTCTGAGGTATCGACATTTTGTTAAAGATACAGATATGAAAGCAAATTCTCTTCCCATGGAAGCACACTGGAACTTTTTCATCCACTTGGATGGCACAGGTTGAAGTTCTGCACAAGCTGCTTCAGCCTAAAGATGAAACTTCTGACAACGGTGGCAATAGATTTATGAGCTCATATCCACATTTAAAAATTTTTCCCAATAATGGTTTCTAAAAAAAATAAAATATTTTAAAGATTTCTACCTAAAATGTCAGCTTTTGGAACAGGTTTAAGGATTTCAGTGAAGTTCACCCCTTTTATTACATGTTTATATTTATTTCACTTTATTTTATAGTCACTTCAAAGTTCATTAGCCTCTACAAGGTTTCTCATAGCACGACAATATCTCCCACCAAAGTTCCACCCATGGAGGAAATCCAAAATGATGTTGCTACAACTATAAGGTAAGGAAAAAGAGCTACAAATGAGATATGGTTACAGATGTTCTTCCATCAATAAATGAAGTCATGCTTATCTTAATCTCTTTGTGGATTCTTTCTTTCCTTTTATTTCATTTTTCTTTTGCTTCAGCTACCAATATATTGAATATAACATAATATACCATTATATTTAACATATGCTGAATGTAATATACCATTATTCTAATATGCTTCTGAGAAAGCAGGAATCAGAAAAGAAGATGCTTTTTCTCTGCCAAATCTTCCCAAATTCTTTCCCAGACCCTATTTTTCTCTTTAGTTTCCACTGATCTGTCTTTCTCTTTGTCTTACACCACCTCTATTATATTAATGTTGGAATACTAACACAAACTCAACATGAAAATTCAATTAGCAGGAGGTGTATTTATAGGTGAATAAAAATTATTCAGCTGGAAAGAAAAAAAAAATTCTTTTGTTTGATGCTATCAGTTAAGGTGCAGGCATAGCCCTGAAAAATATATTTAAAATTATATACTACCTATTCTTTCAAAATTTGATTTATACAGAATATATGTAAGTTGAAAGCATTTTGTTGGTGCTACAGATTCTTCCTGAACTATGTGGTGGTTTGTTTTTTTCTTTCCTGCCTCTGTGGTCATGAATAAAAATGAACCTACAAGCCAAACTCCATTGACTTTGCAATTGCATTCTCTTCATGTAGAATGGTCACATTTTAACTAACTTACCAATTTTAACTAAATGTGCTTGTGAGTAGAATTTCAGCTTGATCGTATTGTTGGAGAAAGAGCTAATCAAAATGAAATCCAGCTCACATTCCCAGATATGTTGTCTCTTCAGAAAAAAAAAAATAAAATTAAATGATTAAAGCCTTTTTATGCTACTGGAGAAGGTTGAGAAAAATTTTAATGATCTTTGCTTTCTGTTGAGAAAGAACACAATATTTCCATAAAGTTAGAGTGAAAAAAAGGCCTCTGCATTAAATCCAGGATAAATAAACCAGCTGAATTTAAAAGGTTCTGCAGTACAAGTTATTTCAGTGTAATAGTTTTATGCTGGTCTCTCAGTACTCAGGGATTTAGTAATTTCTAACAGAATTGGCATAACAATCAGTGGAGTGAATGATGTTGTTTCCCAAAAGGGCAATTCAGGTTCTCGTTTCCCAGACAGATATTGTGTGCTCCAACTTTGTTCTTTATTAAGCAGAGATACGTAAACCTCGAGAAGAGATTAATTTCAAACTTTTCAATAGAGTTAATACTTGAATTTCAGCACTCGAAGGCTAAATCTTCCCTATCAGTTTGGTCTGGCTGAGCAGAGAAGGGAAAAAGCAGAAGTAAAAAACCTCCTGCCTACTCCATCCTTTTGATTTGTCTTTATTCAGCTCTTCCTCTTGCCCTTCATTTCAATTCCTCTTCCTTTCCCTTTATGCCCCAAATTCTGCTTTTCAGACAGATTTCTGGACCTTGCAACAGTTCTTTGGTTGAAGGGATATGGGAAAGTAGCTTTGAAGAATTTTCCTGATAGATTTAATGATTTCATCCCTCTCTGATCCTGTATCTACATTGAGTTTTAAGATACTAGCACTTAGTTGATGACTCAGATGAAGCCGAAGAACAACAAAGATACTTCAGATTGTATTACCCGGTATGTTTAATTAAACCTTAAATGTAAAAATATATGGTATATGTAGCCAGATTAGGAATCTGAAGAAGTATTAAACTATTTTATTTCTCTTTTGAGGGGTCTCAGCATCCTCCAGACAAGACCTAGGGATGGATGCAGCACCTTTGTATAATCAGTAGATGCAGATGCAAAACCTGCGGCGAAAGGAGCTGAACAATTAAGAAGCTTCATCGTTACCATAGTACTTGTAATTGCTTTAATTTCATCAACTTCTTTGGTGCTAATTTGATTTGCTTTAGCTTATCCTCCTTGGCCTGGATCAATTCCACTTAACATTAGTCTTTGCATCCCAAGATAGGCTTCCAAGAGCAGTAGGATGAATCATCCCTTGGATGCTTTTTCTCCTTTAACTCTTGAGATAGCCAAGACAAGTCATTTCAATTGGTATATTCAGTTTATATAAGCTCTTAATATCAAACTCTGGGGTTTTATTATGAGGTTATTTATTTTAGCCCCCGTTTTCCTTTAATAATTTATCGAGTGACCAATAGCTACTTATGAGGTTGAGAGCTGGGGTTTGTCTAGAGGTAAAGGTGAGGAAGGAGGGAAAATTGAGAGGAATAATGCCATGCAACTAGTTTTCAACTAGACCATCTTATATATTGAGCTTTGTGTAAGCTCAATATATGTGTAAGCTCCCTTACCAGGTTGCTGATCCCCAGGTAGTGTTAGATTTTGAAACAAGGACCCACATTTGGGATTTCAACAGTGTATGTCCAAGCTGCAGAGGGCTTCTTCCTTTAGACCTGACCCCACAGAACCTCCCATCTGAACATCAAAGACACCATCTCCCCTTCTCATTGTTATTGCCTGATTGTGGGGATGGGCTAATAGAAGCAGAAAGGACCAAGCCACCTAAAAACATCAGAGTTACCCATTTGTATCACCACGTTTATGGGACAACACCACCAGGAAGATCCCATGTGGGCTCCATTTGGTACCACCCTTGGTGGTATCAATGGCCCAAGAGGAGGGTGAATATATTTGGGCTTTGGGCATTAAGTTACCTAGAGAGAGCTATAAATACACAGAGCATTTTGCAAACACGTTGGAAAGCAAATTACAATCCCAAGAAGCTCCCATCTGAACAACTGATCTCTGCTTATGAAAAAATAGTATGTTCTTTGTAAGTTCTTTATAAAATTTGGGGAATTTAGTATGTGTAAGAGGATGGTAAGGTGATCATAAGTAGCTTTTAAACAAGGAAAAAAGATCTTTGTTCCTATATTTTTAGTCATTTTCAAAAGAAAGAAGAGCAAGAGAGTTATTTCTTTTTTATTGGAGACAATTACTTTTTATTATTTATTCTTGTTCTAGATAACTATACAATATAATAAATGATAAAAACTTATTTTAAATCACACCTTAAGTTTTATTTTTAATGGTTGTTCTCTTTATATTTCCCTCTCAAGAAATATTACTGTATAATAAAGCTCCAAATCTCAGCATAAAATTGCAACTGAACTATGGTTATTATAGTGAAACCACGGTAATTATTCTGTAGTTTATTAAAACTATAGTAAATCAGTCCTAATAATAGTAAGACTACAGTAATCATATTGAATAATAGCTGCAAGTTATTATCTGTATATTTACTGTACTATTATAATAATTGCAGTTCAACTATAGGGTTCTATTTAATACAAAGTCTAAATTTACTATGGTAATTTTATTCTAGTTTCTTCCTTTGCATAATTTCTAGAATACAATAAGTATAACTTCTGGTTTGAATTGTGAAAGCTTCATATCTGTTTTTAAAAACTGTCATTAAAAGGATTAATAATTAGACAAAATAGTTTTAAATGAATACATTTGAGGCCTTTTTGAATGAAATCTTCCTTTTGCTGTGGTACATGAAACTAATTTGTGAGACTGAAAGGGAAAATAAATTACATGTTTAAAAACATTTGATAGATTCATTTTCCCCAAAATTCTCTAAATACTTATTAAAGTTGCAGACAGGTAAAACAGTGCTCTTCTAAATATTATCTCATGATAGAGGAATTAAAAATAGTGAAATCAGACTCCTTTGGTATAATTTTGAAGACTGAAATCTGGATAGGTTCTGCATGTGTCCACATGCAACTATACATGAAGTTCTACAACAGAAGAAGAATATTGCAATTCCTGCATTTTAATGGGGACATAAGGGAGTGATTTAATTTTTTTGAGAGCTGGATGTGTCTCTGTGTTGGTCATTTCAGTTTCAGACATTGCTCTCTAGCTCCCTGAAAGGAGGCTGGAGTCTCCCAAGGAACAAGCAATAGGATAAGAGGAAACAGCCTTAAGTTGCACCAGGGGAGGTTTAGGTTGGAAAAATGTCTTCTACAACAGGGTTGTGAAGGTCTGGCCCAGGCTGCCCAGGGCAGTGGTGAAGTTCCCATCCCTGGAGGGGTTTCCAAGCCGTGGAAATGTGGTGCTGAGGGACACAGGTAAGTGCTGGACTTGCTAGTGCTGGGTTAATGGTTGGACTTGATGATCTTAAAGGTCTCTTCCAACTCAAATGATTCTATAACTGCATGTAAGGCCATTTGCTTGTCTCCTATCTAGCTTCCACATTCTCACAGTTCTTGCCAAAAGCCCACTGCTATTATCTTTGTACATCCCCACTTCTTCCTGCAACATCTCCTGCAGGTCACCCATTACAGGTTATTATCCAGGACACGTTGAAGCCATTCAGGATGCCCTGCTCTCTGATCAGACAAAAAATCAGCTCTTGGTCTTCGAATAGCTCTTGAGACTTTCAGGAACAGCTACTGCAGCTGGTGATTTAGAAAATAGTTAGTTCATGGCCATTTCACTAAGTATGATCCATGAGTGTCCACCCACAACCGCCCCACGGTTCAGCTACCAGGGCTTCCTCCCCTGGGCTTTGTGAGTTCAATTTATAAAAGCAAGAAAGAACTTAAAAATTCCTGGGCTGGATTCAGACTATTTATGAGCTCTTTCTTCTGAAGATGGATGGGGAAAACAAGCAAATAAAGAGGGGAGAAGTGGAGCTTCTAAACCACAAAATGACCTCAGCAGAGGCCATTTCATATCCTGTGCGATGAAAGCAAGGCCCTTTCTTGAAGTGAGACATAAGTCAAACAGAAACCTGTTTTAACTGAATGTTTTAGTTAAATCAGGAGGAATCGGGCATTTGTTAATGTCTTCTATCCCTCCCATGTACATAAATTACTATGTCACTCTACACAGCCAATCTGATAGAGTTTTTTTGTGTAAAGAGGGAAAACTTGTGTTACAACCAAAAGGAAAACAGTCTAAGCTTGCCCACCACAGGAAAACAAGAATTTTAAGGTTAAGCAGTCATCATATTCATTCAGGATTTAGCTTTAAAGTCAGGCTGGCAATGAGGTTGTATGCTCGGTCACATGCAATTGGAATCACTTCCAGAGAGCCTAAATCTGATAGAAACTAAAGTATTTGAATTCATCTCATGCACTTAAGATGATGATATCCCCAGTTCGGCAAAATGGAGCAAAAATAAGTTTCAGAACATCCCCCACAAACCTCTAATGTAAGTATCTATGGGAAAATAACATACCCTCGAAAGATTAAAGTCTTTGTTCTATATTTTAATGAGAAAGAAAATGCTTAATTTGCTAGCTAGGAAACCTTTTGGCAGCTCGAGGGTTCGTGGGTGTCTGAAATTATTTGTAAACATGGGCAAATAATGAATAATCTGAACTGATAAATACATTTAACAAAAAAATTGAAATAGAATACATTCATACCCTGATTTGCCTGTCATCCAAGTTCTCTTAGCTTAAATACTGAGTTGGATTTTTTTTTTAACTTAGCACAGAAAATGCACATTACAGGCGAGATTTTGAAGTTTCTCTTTATCTAATGATGGGAAATTTAGTCCATGGCTCCACATCTGTGATAAACAGCTCCTGGTTAGAAATTCATGCTCATACCAAGGTAATCAACTTCAGCATCCTGGGAGAGAAGAACAAGAAGGGAAGCTGTAGGGAGTTGTGACTCACAAAGAGGTGAGATGAAAATGTGGCTGTGAACAGTCTGAGTGAGCCTACGAGAAAGAGTTCATTCTGCCATGACAAAAGAGGTCCCAGGGGAACGTGGTGCTTGCCAGCACAAAGAAATCTAGCAACAGGCAGGAGGTGAAAGTCAGGAACTGATGTGCACGGGGGCTCCACAATGCATTTAATTCAGAAAGCAACAGGAAACTTCCCCCGAGAGGAGACCCTTGTTTTACGTTATCACAGAACAAGCAGAAACACAACTGGAGGGGATTATGGTTGCATCTGCCAAGTGGAGGCCAGTCACTGGAGCAGACTTAATCATGAAGCAGGATCCTCCACCCATTGGCAGGCTGCAATGGACCAGATTCTCACAAACCACCTCTGATTCTGTGATTGTGTTCAACCAAGGGTGAAGCTCTGCAGGATCAGGATAATAGTAGGATGAAGATGACTGATTTATTAATTAGATAGCAGTAGCAGCCCTGAACATCCACAGACAAAAGCCTCTTTCTGCAGAAGCTTCTAGAAGCACACAAGGACTCGGGGCTGACCCTGAGGAGCACACAGCCTAAAGGAAGAAATCCTCTGGCCAAGTGGAAGATCTTCTGATGGAGCTGGGAGTTGTTCCTTGCTAAAATAACAACCCACAGGGAATGCTGAAGGCTTCTGTGTATAGCCAAGCAGGCAGTGGAGTGGCTTGCAGGAGAGTAAAAACACTGTTTCATAGAATCACAGAATGGTTTGGGTTGGAAGGGACCTTTAAAGGTTGGAATGTAGTGAACATGGACATACCACAGTCCTCCTTGCTGGATGTGGGGAAGGTCTTGTACACAGGCAGGTCAGCGTGGAGTAAAGCAACATCTAGTTTATCAAACACTTGCTACTCTGCACTAGCTCTCTGAAAATCATGTAAAATTCAATATTCAGGGCCAAAATTTACCTCTTTGTTTACTGAGCATATAAAAAGAAGAATGCTCAACTTGGCATGAAGAATGTCAAGGAAAAAGACTGGGATTACTGGAAATTCCCCTGCCCACTGAACATTTGTCAGTGCTGGGCTCATGGTCCCTGTCCTGGGGAGCACAAACAGACAGAAAAGAGCCAGTGACCCCCAGCACAGGCAGCAGGAGGAAGGGAGAAGGAAGAAACAGATTTTCCAGGTTCAGAATGACAGAATGTCAGCAATAAATCACATTTCTCTTTCCTAAGGAGAAAAAAAAAGAAGAAACAGAAAGATTTTACAGTGCAGCCTGAGTATCATATTTTCCAGCAAGCTTTTGAAAATGTTTTATCGCATCAGTGTTAGCAGCCAAGTCTTTTTACATGAGAAAGTAACAAGGGCTGCTCTGGGTTAGATGAAGGGTTTATCTAACTCAGGTATCTTGTCTTTAACAGTGGCCAACAGCAAACGCCTGCGGAGGAATAGAAGAGCCAGACACGCAGAGATGCTCCCGGGTAGAAGAAATCCACAGCTCAGGGACATCCTGACCCAGAGGTGTTATCTCTATGTTTAGTAGCTTTTGATAGATTTTTCTTCCATGAATTTGTCTAATAGCTTCCTGAACCCTTGTCAGCTCCTGGCATTTCAGCACCAGCACAGCACTAAGAGCTGCTACTTCCCTTCGCTGCAAGCCAGATGTGAAAAACATTTTGATGAAAGGCTCATCTTTTTAGCAGAGACAAGAACCTGAAGACTGAGCAACAAAGACAAGCAGGAGCGTGTTCCAGACAAGAGTTTTGTGAGCTGCCCCTGAATCTCAGGGCACTGCAGAGGATCCCTGGGAAGCCAGGTCTCTGGGACTTTATCAACAGAAAACACGCAACCCTTATTGTAACAGAGTTGTGAGCAATGAACTACAATGAAAACACCACAAAGACACCAGGCCAAAAGAATTCATTCTGGAGGCAGAGGGATTTATTAGGGAAAACAGTTTTACCCGAGCTTGCATAGGGAACAGGGTGCATTTAAGGTAAATACATTTTTATACAGGCACCAAGTTGAATTCTAAGGTTTTGACGTCTCACAATCATGTGTCTGGGTTCTTAATATTCAAGAGCTTTATCACAACCCATTTTCTCCCCTTCTGAAATGAATATTTTTAAACCAAGTACTCATTAGGGCAAAACTTGGACTACATCAAGCCAAACTCACCCTTTGCCAGTAAAACTTGGGCTGTCAAAGAGGAGGGAACATTTAAGCATAGTTAAATGCTTCTGCAGAGCTGCTCTGCTATGCACAGGCATGATCAGGTGAGTCCCCTGATCCACAATGTACCTTCAGACATCACCATCAATGCTCTATCTCAAATATAATATACCTGTAAATAAACAGCTTCTCCTTTAAATGGACTGCTGGGCATCTGATTTTTTTTTTAAATCAGTGCAGGGCCACACACAGTTCTAAATGTCCCCGAAACAACTACTACAGAATGGTAATAAATCAAATAACCAACAAAAACAATAACAACAGGACACTAAGAACACAAATTCTGTCATGTTGAGTAGCTGCACGTGAAGTCACTAGAAATTTGCTTTGCTTTGGAAAAGCTGGAGTTAGAATTTGGCCAGAAATGGAGAGCATCCTTTTAAAATGAGAGAAATAGACCAGCAAGACAAGGGGAATACAGGAACCCCAAATATCCCCAGATCATATTCAAAAGATAAATAATTCAGCTGAGCCCCACCAATGTCCTTTTCTCCGTGGATTCAGTGATCTCCTGTCCAATAACGTGCCACAGCACCTCCTGATCTGCCTCAAAATTAACAGCCAGCCACTTTATGAAATATTATCTTTGTTAGCTCTACCACTAACAAAAATACACTTTCAATTCTTTGCATCCACCGAGCACGTCTATTAAAGCAATCTGGGAAATTAGGTTGAGATAAACTGTACAGCAATTTTATTCATAGCCTCCCTGTATCTCACACTGTTAATCTGCATCACAGCTCACTAAATAGTGCCTAATGTTTATTGCATTTAACTGAATGTATACGATTCTGAGGGTACGCCAGGGACCGATTATCATAATTATACATGTTTCTATGGAAACCCACAAGTCTATCAGTTTTGATTCATTATATTGTTATACCTTCTAGCACTTTCTAATTATTAGGTGCCCATAAAAAAGTCTCAGTCTTGCTGTTACTATAGAAATGAGCTATAGACAGGCCTCAATTGTTAACCCTTGGAGGGCAGGAATGAGAGAAAGGAAGAAACACAGCCCTGGGTAGAGGGTAGCTGTTCAGATAAGATAAATCCTAAACTCTTTTAATCTGCTGGCTTAACTTTCCATAATTGCTTCACTGAACTTACTCATTTGTTTGAAAAAAATAATGTCTGGCTAGGAAAATAGAGGAAAAATGTACAGCTGGACTTGGACATGGAATGGTAGAGTAATGCCTCAAGATGATCCCTTGAAGGACACGAGTGTCACTAACAGACTGCACGAGACACCATAATTTTAGGCCGTTACAAAGCAATACAAAGCCTGTTAAACCCACCAGGGATATTTACACTCTTCTCCGTGGCCTTCAGCCCAAACTGGCACTGAAGAGCAACTGGGTGATTGAGTGGAGGCTCAATTACAACTGGGACATCACTGGAAGCCAAGATTTCCTCAGGTCGCTTCCATACGGTAAGAATAAAGCAGGAAAAAATGAGTTGCAGTGAAAGAAATGCAAACACTTTATTGTGATATGGTTATTTTAAGCCTAGGTTAATGTTATTCCTTACTTAGCCATAGAGTATATCCATTTTTGTCCTCTTCTTGTGTCTCCTATCCCAGCCCCGTGGAAGGTGGAAGGGACGGGGTGGTTTCACTGTTTCCCCAACCCTCCTTCTCTTCCTGTTTTCAATTAGAAGTGCCTTTTAATTTANACAACAATGAAAGAGATGTACATTTGCATTTGTATGTAAGAACTATCATCAAAGAAAGTGAACAGAGTGTCATTCTATATAAAGGTCTCAGATTTAGACTATATTTTCAAGGACCATTCTGCTCAACTCTCATTTCACTATTGCCATGGAGAAACTAGATTTGCTGCTAAACAAGATCTTAAGCAGCTAAAATGAAAATTTAATTAGATAATTAAAAAAAATCCACTAATTGGTTTATTAATATGTAATTTATAGTATAGAATACGCTCAGCTAGATTAAAATAAAAATCACACGGCAGAGAATATGAATATTTA
>VYZX01021397.1:26024-94963 GCA_013401335.1 Brachypteracias leptosomus | reverse complement strand
AGTAGATGTGGCACTTGGAGACATGGTCTAGTGGTCAGGGAGATGTTGGGATGAAGGTTGGACTTGATGATCCTACAGGTCCTTTCCAACCTATATGATTCTATGACAATCTCAAATGCCACTACTATTCTTTTCTGTTCCACAGCAGAACAATTTCAGCATTAAACTTCACCTTACCTCATCATCTTTTGCTGCAAAGACCTTCAGAGCCTGGTTGCCCATGTAGTAATGCCTCTGGATCTACAAATTCAAATGGTCAATAGTTAGCCCTGGAGTTTCATTATTTAGGAAATGACTATAAGGCTGCTGAAGTCAAGTGACAATTTGCACCAGAGCAGATCTGTTTAATGAATTACAGCATGATTCTTCAAGTCAGATTATTCTATCTGCAATTATTCTTTGCTGGGCTGTCTTTAAAAGCTCAGGAAATTTTATGTTCAGTGTAATATAAATTACTAGATGTGTGTATCACCACACCTTTTTCTGTTTGCAAGAAAAAAAAAAAAGGTCCCTTTGTAATATTTTCAAGTATTATTTCTTGATTTACATGGCATTGCTTATAAATTAAAAATCAAAGTTTAAGCGGCCTCTGATCTTCTTTCCTGAGGGATGTGAATAACTCAGAAAAATAATATAAGGTGGTTCTATTCCTTCTTTAATTATGTATTTGGAGCTGTTCCAGTTTCTCTAGCTAATAATAAATTATCTTTTCTCCAAAGTTTTTAAAAAAAACAATTTAATATAAAACATACGTTTGAATAGCTTCAGTATTAGGATTCCAAACAAGAAAATTCAAGAGCCAAAACATAAGGAAAGCACAGGTCTTGAAAATTCCAGTTGCAGTTGAAAACTTCCTGATATCATTATCTATATAGTGCAATAATCCTGCAGTCACACCTGAATAATTTTATTCCGCTGATGTCTATGCAACTACTATTGGGCATAATTACTCACACTCCTAGTTACAGGACCAGAACACACTTTACTTGTAATTCCTATTCATTATGAAATCCACAGGCAAGAGAAGCACAAAAATTATCAAAAGCAATAGATTTTGTGCATTGAAAAAGTATTAAACCAATCTGTTAATTCTTTGAGGCATATTTATGTGAATCAAGAATATTCCTACGATCAATTGTATTCCTACAATTAATTATTAACTAGGTATTTGAAGGTATTACTACACTACCTGACCAATGGAGGAAAAAAAAAAATATCCTTGTGAAGTTACAGCTCACTTACAGGAGCATGATTCTTATCTTGCTTCCTTTTAGTTTCTCTTTTCAATAAAAGTCAGATTTCAAGTCCAAATGGGAGTCCAGCCTCCAGCATAAGAAAAGGCTGCACAGAGGGAAATACATCTTACAGAATTAAATTAAGCCAGTTAAGACTCAGCTGCAGGATAATAATGCATGAAAAAATGCAAGAAATTGTCTCATTGAAACACTGAGTTCAGACACAACATTTCACCTGTTAGATTCTGGTTTCAGGTACAGATTTAGCAGTCCCTAACATCTCTCTGTCCTGGTCAGTTCAGGACATGTCAGCTGAAGCTTGACATTTCCTTGATCAATGACTTCCAGCACACAAGCTCCCCTGTTACTTAAGTTCTGAACTTCCTCAAGGAGTAACTGGGTTACAGTTCCCATTCAGGCTGGCTTCTATTTCAATATTCAACAGTTAACAACATGCTTTGGACGACCACACTGCAGTAGACTATGGGCAACATGCAGGAGTCTCTGTGCCACCTGTACTGTAAAGTGAAAATATGTTTAGTCACATGCATTTGGGAGTAAGCTCCCACAGATAGTGCTCCTATTCCATTAGCATCTTCCCTTCCTGATTCCTCAGCCTTCATCAAGGGTTCTATTTGTTCAGGCAGAGACATTTCAAACGTCTCTGGGGCTCATTTCAAATGTCTCTGGGGCTAGGAGCTCTCAGAGCAGAAGGCACTGAGCTGCCCTATGATTTCCTCTCAGTTTTGAGTGGTGAAGGGGACTGGGTGCAGTGAACTCCAGGAGGAGTCAAGTGCAATACCCTGGAGAAGAAAAGAGTGGGAGCAGCTTAACATTTCTAGCAATTACTGGTGCTCACATCTCTGCACTTTCTCCTCATGTGTCCTGCTTTAAGAATGGCTTTATTAAGCCTTTGCCTTAAGCTTCCCTAATGCTTAAGTCCTAGATTTTCTATGGGAAATCACCTTGTGCTGGATGGTTTTTATTAAGGTACTTGCTCAATGTAAGTTTCTTACAACTTCCAAGTAAAACAAATGGCAAAGTGAACACCACAAGTCTAGGGAAGTGCACACAAACACCAAGCAGCTCATTAAAATATGGAGAGTTTTTGAATGATCTTTATTTAAGTTCTACGGAGTTTTTGCTACATTTAGTTTTCATTATAGTAGAAACAAGAAGCCAGTCACAGTTCACAAACTAAACCTCATGGAAGTAAGTGCAGCCAGTCCTTAGGTTTTCTTTAACATTTCTTTAATGTTGAGAGAGAGGGTTCTTCTGTTAAAAAGAACACACTTGTGGCTGAACAAAGCCCAAAAGGGCTTCTGCATGACCTGAACAGAAGAGACCACCTCCTGTTGCATCACTATTTATGGTTGTGAGATGAAGTGAGACTATAATACCTCTGTCTCCACTTTGCAGAGAACCAAGTTCAGTGGCTCTGGCTCCACTCGAGGGCCCAAAGGCCACATTTATGGGCTTCTGTCCTTCACAAGACCACATACTCTTCAAAGTTACCCCTGTACACCTGAGTGCAGATGCCCCATTCCCAATACTGGAACCCAGCACACCACCACACCTTTAATGAATGCAAACTGAAATCAATTATCTTGAACAACACATGAGGTCAAATGAGAACAAGGTCAGTAGCGTACCTGAGAGGCTCTGCTGAATCCCAAAACAGAAAAACATTTTGCTTCTGTTTTGTATCTCATTTGCTCTTCATCTTCCTTGGAAAAAGGAACTATATCACTCCCATAGCGAAACCCTGGAGAACCATAGAAGAGCATCTGGTAAGCATATGGGCCTAAATTCTAGCACCGAAATTAGCTCTCTGAATATTTTAACAATGCATGCATGCCCCACAGCTACACTCCACACACGCTCATCAAATTACTTTCTCTGTTAACAAAGAAGCCACACACCCCATAGACACATTTTGTTCTTCACAAACAGCAAGTGCACTCCTTGTGCATCATTTTATACAGCACAGCTACCCTCATAGACAACAGGGAAGAAAAGAAGGGAACTCAACAACTTGCCCAACAAAGTTATGCTCACGGAACGGATATAAGCAAATCAGAATAGATTTCAGCAAATTGACTGCAATGCTCCCTGCAAACCTAATACAAAAAATCCAAACATGTCACATCATGGAGAGGAAAGGACATCAGCAGGGATTCAGAGAACAGAATCAGCACTGGAGGTGAGATACACCCTCACACACAATGGAAAACCAAATCAGAAATCCTCTTTCTATGTATTTCAGTGGTTTATTTCCTGTGCCTTACATTACAGGGATATCTCCACAAAATAGGAAGCTGTTAGTTTCTCAGAGGTATCATCTGTTCCAAATGCTTATTCCTCCACCTCAAGCTCCAATATCCTCCCTGTCACATCATCACTTTATTACACTGCCACGGGCAGTGATCTACTCAGGTGCAAAGAAAGCAGAAGGAACAGAGGTAAATCCCTGGATGGAAACCCTATATGCAGATACATTTTCTTGGAAACTGAAAAACAAACACCCAGGCAGAATGAAAGAAATTTCAGTACAGGTGCTGCAAATGCAAAATATTGTCTAATTATGCCATTTGTCAAAAGGTCCCCAAAAGGCAACAGCAGCTCTTTAGCAGCAAGAAATATCACACCAGTAAGAGAGAAAATTTGGGTCTCTTGTTCACACTGAACTTTACTTCTTTTTACTAGTATCCCACAACCACTCACCAACTCAGGCAGTCAGGACATCAGCAGAGTATGGTCAAAAATGCTTCAAAATATATTCACTATAAAAAGTGGATTTTTATTACTGCAAGTTTTGAAGTTACAAAACAAACTGGCTACTAGATTTTAACTATCATTTTTGCTTAAAGAAACAAAGAATATCACACTGACAGGATATTTTTACCTGCTACCACTACAAAACACCTATGACTGCTACAATTAAAAAAATTTGAATAAAAACAATAGTGTCTACCTTAATTTTTCATTTATCTTATTCATTTGACAGCACTTTCTATACTGTTAGAATAGTTCTGTCCTTTATAGTTAATATGCTTACCCTACTTGTGTGAAATTGAAACAAAGGAAAGAAAAAAAATTAGTAACAAAATATATCTATATGATTGCAAAAAATTCAACATATTTGCTTAACCCCATTTTTAAGTAGATTATTTCATATTGTTTCTGGGGCCTTTAGTCTTCTAAGGAATTGAATCCACTCAGAAAGAAGCAGAAGGTTATAAAAGCAGTATTCTGCATAGCACTGCTTCAGATTGAAGCTGTTAGGGAATATTTAAAAAGCAAAGCTAATAGACTCTTGAACTCTTAAGCCTTCCTTTAATGGTTTCATCTCCCCACCAGCAGAACATCTAGAGTAGCTGCTTATCTAGAAAAAAGCAGTGTTATGAATGATCTTAAAGGTCTTTTCCAACCTAAATATTCTATGTTATCAGTATGACTGAAGATTTGAGAACAGAATTGAGATAGCAGCACTACTCACTACAGAGCTGAGGTATGGTCCTCCACAGAGTACTTAGAAGCTGTAGTGCTTCCAAGTTCCACCTGGTGGTATTATTATTCTTCCTACCACTGTCAAAAATAATAACTTATTAAATATGTAAAGACAAAGACTCTCACATAAGTCTCTGTGTTCCATCAGCTTACATTCTAAGACCACAGCTAGGCTTCAAAGTATAAAATTAAATGGTGCTTAGGTGCTTTAAGAGTACAAGCCATTACCTTTGGTTTGTCCTCAGCATGCACATAAAGTCATACCTTGAATAGTATCATCTTTCTGAACCTCTGTCTCATCATCATCGTTCAGGCAGTAAACAGTTTCTTTTTGCACATCATCCTTTTTGTGGGTTCGAGCATCCACAACTGTCCAAATTTTTTTTAACTTCTCTTCTGTGACCTTTGTATCAGAAGTCAAAGAAAAGGAACATGTAACAGTTCAGTGGGATCCAGAGTGGTATCAGAACATGCAAAAAATTCTTACACCAAGTACTACTGCACTATTTTGCCAGAAAGTGACTAATAACAGCTTGAAATATGCCTGATTGCTACCATTGTGTCTTCAGCCCAGTTTCATCTGTATGAGACCTAATACCTGAACTGTATCACACTGTATTTGTCTTGGTTATTCATTCAATTCATGGGCTACGTCCCAGCATGGGCTATGTGACCAGCAGGAGTAGGGAGGTGATTGTGCCCCTAGTCTTGGCACTGGTGAGACCGCACCTTGAGCGCTGGGTCCAGTTTTGGGCACCACAGGATAAGAAGGACATTGAGGTGCTGGAACAGGTGTAGAGAAGGGCAAAGAAGCTGGTGAGAGGTCTGGAGAATATGTCATATGAGGAGTGAAATTGGGATTGTTTAGCTTGGGAGAAGAGGAGGCTGAGAGGAGATCTCATCGCTCTCTACAATTACCTAAAAAGAGGCTGTAGTGAGGCTGGTGTTGGACTCTTCTCCCAAGTAACTAATGACAGGACAAGAGGTGATGGCCTCAAGTTGCACCAGGGGAGGTTTAGACTGGACATTAGGAAGAAGTCCTTTACTGAGAGAGTGGTCAGGCACTGGACCAGGCTGCCCAGGGAGGTGGTGGAGTCACCATCCCTGGAAGAGTTCAACAAACGAGTAGATGTGGTGCTTGGGGACGTGGTCTAGGGGTCAGGGAGATGTTGGACAAAGGTTGGACTTGGTGATCCTGGAGGTCTTTTCCAGCCTGGATGATTCTATGATTTGTGGAAGTCTTTTAGTCATAAGAAAGCGGCATATAACTCGTTTACCATGTTCCTTACTTCCTCCACCTACATAAAAGCTTTTGACAAAGCATTAAGATATATGTTAAAGATACAAGAAGGCTCAGTGCTCATTCAGCTTGTTTGACCAAGTTTTGCATCACTTACTGCACCACAGGATAAAAATACTCTGCATTACTGCAACTGCCCCAAAAGGCAGAAAAAGATCCCAGTTTTATTATGGGACTGGGAGAAGAAAGAAGGATTAAACATCTGCAATGAGTGAATGTTTCACAACTAGAGGGAAGGAAAATTGCTTTCTTTTCTCTCTACTTCAGTGAAATTGATGGTATGCTTGGTGAATGAGAAGGAAAATGGAGAACTGGGCAGAAAACAGAAAAGACAGAATGGATTACACCTGTAGATACTGCAAATCTATTCCTAGCTCTGACCCAACTGCTGTATGACCTCGGGCTAGTCACTCAGTTCATGCTGCTTACTCTCCCAAGCTTAATTTGTGTGTACACACCTTTGGGAGGGAGCTTTCATTGCATATTTGTACAGGTCTGGCACAATATCCTAATAAAAAGAAGAATTATGAATAAATAGAAAGCTGGCAGCAGAGATCTCTTTCAAGGCTAGTATGTCTAACTCTCAGAAAGCAGATATACTTCAACTTCAAAATACATCTTCCCGAAACCTTGCAATACTGGCCAGACTGTCAGTCTTGGGTTCAGTTAACAAACCAATTAATCTCCATTTCACCAAATCAATGCTACCACACTATATAGTTAGAATCATAGAATGTTTTAGGCTGGAAGGGACCTCCAGAGGTCATCTGGTCCAATCTCCCTACACAAGTAGGGACATCCCTACCTAGGGCAGGCTGCTCAGAGCCCCATCAAGCCTGACCTTGAATGACTCCAATTACCTATTAACTATTCAATGACTGGAATTTTGCACATTTTCTGTGTTTAAATACACTTCTTCCTAGCATTGTGTGAAAGACTCGGACTGTAAGGGAAACAGACTGTGCACAAGCAGTATAAAGCCAACAAGCTAAAAAAATATACCTTTATTCCATGTCTGAAATAACAATAGATGTGATTCAAAACAATAGCTGGGAAAACATCTACATCCACCATTTCACATACACATGGCACAGAAATCCTATCATGTCTAGGGGCTGAGAAACACATAAGAAGTCTCACTGAGCTGCAGAAGTATCACTGATGCCAATGTAAAGTTTCACACAATCACAGCATTCTTAGTCAGGCTCATCAACTTCAATACCATTAAGTGTAACAGTAGACAGCAATTACTTCTATTTCTGTACGTGGTGAATTTGAGTTCTTTAACATATGTGTCCAATATGGTGAAGTTAAGAGTTGCTGTGGGAACCACAGTTTGAGATGTACTGGCTTCTAGGCACATAAAATCTCCACTATAATTATTTTGGATGTTGTTTTATCTTTTATTTTCTCAGCTTTAAGGAAAAAGCACACAGCTGCACCTAACTTGCTGCCAAAATACACTAAGACATGGGATTTTATGAACTTACTGATTTGTAGGCCACAATCCTTATAGACAAATTAGAGCCAATAGTGAGCTGGCAGGGCCAAGCCATAGGTCTTCTTTCTATTTTCTTAAACATTGACAGACGCTCCAGGCTCTCTCTAAATGAAGGAATGAGGAAAACAGAAATGAACTCTGGTGAAATGTAATAAAATATCACAGACAACGCACTCTTTTCAAGGAATTGCAGGAGTCCCATTGTTCCAGCTTGGACTGCATAGAGCATTAGAAAAGAAACTGCATCAATAATCTTGTCATTAACTATTGACAGAAAAAAAGAATTACAAAAAGAGGTGGCACAGTAGATTATTCCCATCCTGAGCCTTTATGATGGTGTGACATTAGGGCTCCAAGACAGTGTGTTAAGTCTTGCAGGGAAACCACAGCATTGCTTATTAAACATTTTACATTTATCTGTGCTCACCCAATTAAGGCATGTAGTTAGCTCAACAGCCCAAATTAGAAAAGGCTCTCTCAGTGCTAAAATGTTTTCTGCAGTGGAGGTGAAGTTTCAACCCAATTCAAAAGAATTCAGTTTCAATTAACAGGATTTTGTTTGTGTGGTAATTAACTCTTGGTACTTTTTTTTTTTTTTTTAATACAGTACTAATGAACTCATTTCAGGGCATTCTGGTAGAGTGAAATAAGCTACTTTGAATATTTTTAGCCTAAATAGCATATATATGAGTTCATAAGATACACAAAAAAGGAACCGGAATGACTTTATACTAAAAAGTGTTAACTTAATCGTACAACTTTAAGCAATGAGTCCAGAAATTACAGTAGAAGTAATTTATAATATAGGATTTTTAAAAAGAACCTGTTGCTACCTCATTAAAAGTACTGCAACACATACAACTCATGGATGGATGTGAAAATTAAATACCTAAGGGTCAAATGCCTAAAAATGTCATTTAAGTTCAATTTATTAAGTCCATCCTTTAATTTCTTACATTTATAGAAGAAAAATGCTCCCTGTTATCAAAGACTCAGCCAATAAAACCCCAGTAAATGCACTTTTGAACTAGTATTTTAAAAACATGTCCCTTCTCTGTTTTCCAATCCCTTCCCCCAAAATCCACAGGCAGCAAAAACATCTCCTGTCCAATACTCAGAATATCAAACCCTAAAAAAATACAACCAAACTTTCTCACTTACTTTTCTGGCATAACTAATTTACTTCCACAAGAGTTGAAATATTTTTTATAAGAAAGTACAATGAATATAAGAAAAGAGAGAGTGTATCTGAGTTGGTAAATTATCATGACAGATTTGCAAGGCTGACTTCTTAAAGCTTTGATAAGCAACTTAACCACACCTAAAACCTCACATATTTTTAAACAACTAAAGCTTTAAGCTATTAGCCAAATGCCTATTTATCCCAAGATTTTGAATTTCCCCTGAAAGCTTGGCACAAAGACAGCTTATACAGGAGCAAGAGCCTTTGATAAAAAAACCACAAAATATATATAAAGAAGGGGCCAAGCCACACAGTAGCTTCATGCATATGGATTATCCTAAAGGATAAATGGGCCCAGAAAAATACTGCTTTTCTCTGCAGTCTTTTGATGCAATGACAAAGCCTGCTTGATTTTTTGGAGACACAGACTCCTCTGGTGACCAGTACAGAATACATACACAGCAATATGTGTTTCTTCACTAACAACAATTGGCTGCTGAGGGGCAAAGTAGAGCTGCTAGGCTGGTTCACCCATCATCATTTTATGCTGCCATCAGTTGCCTGATCACACAGGCCAACACTGAACTCAGCAACAGCCCCTTAGAAGTCTTCTTTGAAACAATCCTGTCCTGTGGGCTCAGCTCCTCCACTGTCCCCTGTGGTGCCAGCATCACCTGCTGGACACTAAGGACAGAGATGGCTCCTCAGTGCCCCTTCACATGGAAGGACACCACAGAGAGTGCTCAGCAAGGTGTGACAAGACCCAACAGAAGCCACATCCAACAGAAAGTTCCTCCAACTGATCAGCTTTTGGTTGATATAGTCCTGGCCTCACCCACCACTCCAACCACCTGGGTGAGGACAGAGCCACAGAGACATAGGTGGGCCAGGTTCTGCCTCTGGAACCTGAAGCCAATGGGGGAAACCAAAACATTCTGCTGGGTTGGGTCTCATCCACAGGTCAACTTCAACTTGGGGCCCACAACTCAGGCCCCAGCACTTCAAGAGCAGTTGGGCAGGGTGAAGGAAAAATAAAACTCTGAATAACAGCACACAAACCTACAGGTACCATCCTCATCTTGAAATTACACTTGATAATCACATTATAGCTACGGTCTATCAAGCTTCCTGAGAACACACTGTCCACCAGATCACACTTCATCATTGTAGAACAGACCTACTAAGACAGCAACATCAGACTTTTATAAAGCTCATAGATGTATTTTGCTTGTTTCCCATCTGAGGCAATATCTGTGTGGAAAAGTCTTGGATATATCATTAGCTACATTTCTCAGAGACACAGATATATTTTTATTCCTTCACTGGGGAAGCATGAAGTGAAAAACCATCTTTCAATGTTTGCATTAGGAATGCTGCTAAAAAAGTGAGTTGTTTGACACAATGGTAGTCTGTGATTAAAGAGCAGGATTCAACAAACAACATTTCTCAAAACATTTGTGGGAGTTTGATAAACTGGTGAGCTAAAAAGTCTGCAACCAAGGAACAAAGGCCACCATTAAATGCAAATGTCCTATCTGCACTGTCACAAATTCCACCTCTTTCCAACACATGCTTTTGAAATCTCATTTATAGAAACATTCCCTCCAAAATCCATCAAAAATAAAGATGGAAGAAAACCATCCTTTCTTTAAATACAGATATAGAAAATTCTTTTCTACCTATGCTATAGCCCCTGAAGAAGCTGTTTGAAAGGAACTGAGAGTACAATAACTTATAAAATTCACTGACTTCCATGAAAGGGAAGCCAAGTGACTGATTAATTCATTTCATCTTTTTGGGGAAAAAAAATAAATAAATCAGGAAGTCAATTTACAGTGTGATAAAGAGGATTAGCCAAGTTTACCTGAAAGTATAAATTTCTTCCAGCCCTCCTTCTTCATCCAAGGTATGCATCAGTTTCCTCACCACATTAATACCTTCCTTCTGTTGCTCAGTTAAACCTTTTCTTGGAAAAGAGTTTCTGTGCCTACGAGACCATACAGTGGCACTTGTATCTCCAGCTCCAGCATCAATATCTCCTGGGAATGGCAGACTAAGAACACAAGAGGAAGCAGTTAGTTTGATTTGCTTCTTAATTAAAATAACGAACCAAAACCAAACCAAAAATGGTATCAGGACCAACAGCTTGTATCTAGCTGCAGTCAGGAGTATGAAGAGCTACATGGCATGTGAAACACAAAGTGGTATTTCAGGTCTACTTGGCATTGGGAAGATCTTGATCAGGGTGCTGCACCCATTCTGGTTATCATGCATCAATAAAGATGTCCACATCTTTAGGGATTAGGGAGTAAAACCAACGCTGATTAGAAAACAGAGAAAAGACTGGACAAAATAAGGGAGTCAGAGGGCAAGACAGTCTTGTATACAAAAGGCTGTTGCAGAGAGGTAGGAACAACCAGTTCTTCATATTCAGCCTGCACTCAAATCACATCATGGAGTCAGGTCTGATATTCAAAACCCTGATAAAGGCATTTCAAACCATAATCTCTAAAACCAACTGCCTGAGGAGACAGAAGAGCCTCCATCACTGGAAATCTTTATAAAAAGATTAGACAAACACTGCTGAGCAATGACACACACTGAGACCCAGGCTGAAGCAAAAGAGTGCTCTGGATGACTTGTTCAAGGACATCCCAGGCCTGTGCTTCTGTTTCTCCCTCAAACACCAGCAAATGGGGCTCCCTCTGCAGTGGGAATAGGAGGGATTTCTGGAATAAATGCTGCTTTTTGCAATTTTCATAGCTTACAAGACTAGGTGAATTTCTGACTGAAGGGGACACATTTTCCTGCACTTCAAGAATCAGATTTTAAAAGTTAGCCAGGGGTTATAGATAAAATGATTTTGCTGCTCTTCAAAATACAGAGTTAACTGAGTATAACAACCACAGAAAAGAGGGATGTGTAAGATCCCCTGCTCTGTGCTCCTGACAATGCCTGTAGACTTTTCAGATCGTTCATCTGATTCAATTTTGAATGAACCACATGATACCTTTTACCACATTTCCACAAAGTAAAAGAATTCCAGCATTGTATAATGTTTTCAAAAAAGCAGCCTTACTTTCACCTCTTTATTCCTCTCTAAACTTACCTGTGGAGCAAGATATAATAAGCAGAGTTAACAATATGCACAAATTAACATACAGCAGAATCAAACATCAAGCTTCAAAGTGTTTGGTACCTTTTTAGGAAGCAGCTTCCACTGACAAATAGAGAAACTGTATTTTAAAGCTGTTATGAGAACAAAAAGCTTCAAATCTCTGATAAATAGAGTTAGAGACTCCTGTGATGAGAACTGTATAATACCCAAAGCTACACAGTGCTCAGTATGTGCTTGGGGCTTGGCAACAGGAAGGAAAACCAACTATCTGCACTTAATCAACAAACAGGGCATAAAAGATGGAAGCATGGATTATAACAAAAGGACAACATTTAGCAAGAAATTATGTTTAATCTAGAGCCCTGAGTATTTTACATTTGTAAATGTATTTCTCAAAGTATCATTTTTGCTTGTGTGGCTGGGAGACAGGGTGTAAATGTGCTGCTAATGCTACCCCAGCAACATGTCCCCAGTGCTTCTATTAGCCACGGGCTTTTCCTTTGTTCCATTGCAAAGAAAATGTAAAGATGGATCAGAAATCTCACAGAATAAAACTGAAACCTTAACTTGTGGTGGCAGCACCTGTGCCAGCCTGCACAGCAAACTACAGGGATGGAGACAAGGCAGCAGGGGCTAAATACCAGGTCTCTGAAAGATGTACTCTGGCTGGCAGCACGTACCCAGGGTCACAGTGTTGTCTCCACTGCCTCCAGTGCCAACAACAGCTCAAATAAACTGGAAGGGGCATGTCAAGGCATGTTGTAAGCACACCTTTTGCTGTGTATATAGAGCCTGAGAGTAGGCTGACATTTTGACATTCAGCTTCTCCCAAGCTCAGGATAAAAAGAAATTTTTTTTGTGGAGGATCAACCCAGAATTTTCAGTCACTCTTTCCTCTACCTACCCTTTATGTGACCTTGCAGGTGGGCCTGCAAATGGCTTTAATAAACTTATCAACTTCACAACATTGCTCCTTACAGAATGCTGGATCTAGGTGAAAGTAAGTATTAAAATGGCCAGAAGGAAAATGGTGGCTTTAACTTTCTCCTGTGAAATTATTTCTTATAAGCAGCAAACACTTACATTCACAGGAAGTTTTGCTTTTAAATAAACTCCTCCTGGAAGTCCCATAGCTTCATTATTACCATCATGAGCAACAGCTAACACAGCTCTCCACACCACCATTGATTCCTCAGATCAACGTCTATGCCAAGAAAACAAAGGGATTCCTGTCATAACACTTAAGAGATTACTTCCATTTTCTGCTTCCATTTTCCAAGCCCATCACTGTGAACACAACCTCTTCAGATTTGCTTTTCCACTGACATCAGAATCAGGCTATAAACATCTGCAACAACACCTCATTATTTCTTTTCACTAACTCCCTTACCTAAAAGGATCTAGGCTGTTGCTGTGACAAAACCACTGTTTCTGAGGCTATTTCTAGCTCATTGTTTCCTAGTTCTCTGCTTATACAGATCTTTTGTCTCCCATTTTAGACTTAGGCTTTAAGTTATAGGCTTAGCTGGAGAATAAATCATCATCTTAAATTGTATTTGTGCATCATTCAATCAAGGGGACTGGAATTATGTCGTGTACTTGAGAGAAGTACTGATAACAATCATTTGACACACTGGTACACCTCTATAAAAACAATACACCAACAGATCACCAGCTCCTTCAAGACTGTTATTAAGAAATAATAATTTCCCTTTAAGAAAATGGCCACTTGCATACTTACAAAAACTGAAGTGAAATTCCTGTTTTCTTCAAGTTAGCAATGATAATTTCCAGATGATCCTCACTGACATGACTACTAAGGTCTGTAAACAATTCGATGTGTCTCTTGTCGTATTTCTTTCCTCTTAAAATATAAAAAGAACATTTATGTATATTGGAAATAATATCCACAAGGCTTTTTCCTAATTCTTTCCTTACAAAATTGAAGCTTTACCAAAGTAATACACTTGCAAAAGAAAAAATAAACAAACAAATCTCCTTGGTAGAAGTTGTTCTGTCATTGGTTATAATATTTATGTAAGTTTTTATCTTTATATGATTCCCCCTACCTACTCCTACCCCCCTTAAAACTAAGGATTCTAGCCCTGGGACTGCATAAATTACTGATTACATCTAAATGAATGGAACTCTGCCAATTTTCACCAACGCAGATAAAGTGCTAATAAAATATGTTATTTTATTGATTATACTGGTTATTTTCATTGCATCTGTAAGTCTGTCCTTGTGAAAATGGAAAATGTAGTTTAAATTTCTGTTGCTGCTGGGTGTTCCATTTTAGTAGGCTAATTCAGTAGGTTCATGGGTCTATAAGATGGATTTTAAAGCCCATTTAATAAGCTAAGGAGTAGCAACAACATCAGGAAGTTCAGACAGCTACAGAACAAAATACAATTAAATTGATACAGTTTTTATCTGGACATTCCAGCACAAGGGTGGCTTTCTTGAATTTTTACCTAAAAGCATTTTCTCAACTGAAGATAAACTCCTTATCAAAGGGCTTGATGCACACAAGCAGCTTCTGAGATAACAAAAGCACTTGTTCCATAGGTATTCAAGGTTGCACTGCCATAAATACAGTGATCTTAATTCACAATTCTGTTTTAACCATTAAATTGATACAGCTTTCCACATGGATTAGACCTGATTTGTAAGAACACAAATTGCATCACTAAGTCTCACCTTCTGCATTCTCAGCTAGATCACAGAACCTTTTTAACAACACGTTCAATCTCTGCTCTGAGAAGTAAGGTTATCTTCATTTCCCTGGACTACCACTTCAAGGAGTGTTAAGAAACAGTCACCTTTCCAGTCTGAGTACTGGAACATCAACAACTTTGTAACACTTCTGCCAACAATTTCTTTCAGCTTAAAGGGTGTTTTCTCCTACTGCATTTTTATCTCCCAGTCTGCATATTTACAAGCAGCCACCTTATCCCCCCACAGCCTTTAATTTGCTCGGCTGAACAAACTCACCTTTCTAGTTTTATTTGCTTTTTTTCATTTGGAACATGTGCCATCATCCTTACAAATCTGGTAGCCCTTTCTAATGCATTTTAACAACTGAATGAATGTTTTTGAAAAACATCACAAGAAACACGACACTAAGTGAAGTCTTTGTGCTTTGTATAATGGCATCAATATTCTCATGAACCTACTGCAAAGTTCCCGGTTGCATCAGAAAGCTCTTAGATTGTCTGGAGAAGCTAGATGCCTCCTGGGGATTCTTCAGGGACAGACTCCTGTGCTGTGGTGTTTGTTTTTCTGTTTTGTTTTGGTTTTTAAATAAAGCATTTTCCATATTTACACAATAACTCAGAATGTAATGCTGGCAAGGAATCTGATCAGCTCCAAAATACAAGGTCAGAATTCTGTACAAGGCTTTGGATTATATACTCACATTGTTTCCTTCTGAAGCAAGTCCATACACACAATAATTGCATCCAGAACTAAGCACATTAAGAAAAATCTCATTTAGAACACGAATCATTTCACAAAAGTGTCTTTCCTATGAAACAATCTTCTATTTTCATCCCCTCCCCAAAACTGACAAACATGCATTTTAGTTAACAACCAAACAATTTTTGAGACAGGCACTCTTCAAACATCTACTGTGCAGGAGGCTCCTACATAACTTGGCTGGTTTGTGAACCTGTCTCCTCCACTTCTCTGACAGAAGAGTAAAGAGAATGCTCCAGGGCCCAAATTTTTAACTGTCAAGGAGGAGGCTCAAGCTCAATGAAAGAGCAATCTAATCTTTACAATCTTACTTTGAATCCACAAACACAATTTACTAGTGCTTTGAATACCATTTTCTCCTGCAAAATCTCTTTCTAAACATCTGCATCTGGCAACCTCTTGACAGTTTCTTCCTCATCACAATTTTTTTTGGGAACATATCACTGCCCACCCACCAAAGAAGGACCATGGCTGCTTCTGCTAACTTGCAGCTGACTGGCTGCACACTTCTCTGAAACAGCTGAAGAGAGCTCACAACAATAACTTAATGGCCAGAAAAAGGGAAGGTAAACAATATGTAAATGAAAGGGATATTACATAAATCACCTTCTTTTAAAACCCTTCACCTCATGCAACTAACAGCAGAATATATTCAAACATGAACATCAAAACCAGCAAGTGACATCTAGTGATGTTAGAAATACTTTATATAGAAATGGATCTGATAAACCTCTGTTCTACTTTGTCTGGCTTTTGATACTTCTGCTGACATATTTTGTAAACAGTATTTTAATTTTATATAAAAGCATCAGTTCTGCAACACTGTTTTTAAAAACACATGCCTTATTTGAGCTCTAAAATTAAATTATTGCTATCTTTGTTCTCTTTAATTAAGAGAACAGTTCATAGAAGCAATGATTCCCTAAGGCCAAGACTCCATCTGCTAGCCTAAGAGAATGTCAAAAAGCAGCTCATCTGCTTTTGAACAAACTTACAACCAGAAATTAGCTGAACTCTGAGAGCAGTTCAAACTTTGGAGGCAAATCTGAGCCCATTTCACCAGACTAACTTCCTGTCTCCTGTGTAGCTGAACCAGTTCAAGAAGTGCTCTGCAATGGGAGGATACAGTCTGCTTGCTTGGAGCCTGGTTTAATCACTTCTTGAATGTCTTCCAGCAAATCAAAATCTGGTAGCATCAGTGACCTATGCACAGTAATGTTTTGGTATTGATCCTCACTGGCAAGGTCATTCCTCGTGCCATCTGTGCCAAACAAAACTACAGCGACCTCATCTTTACTCTCAGCAAAAACCTGGAAATAGAGAAAATAGGAAACAAGTATAAAACCACAGCCAGATTCATACTGAATGGATTTTGAAACAATGCCAAGTACAGTGGATTCACTTTTTCTTACTGTTCTCAGTGCTATCCTACCAAAATGTAATTTTACAGAGAGTTCACTAATTTAGATGTAATTAAACTCACAGACTGACATGAGGATATATGGGGTAAACCAAGCAAAAATTGGCTGACTCAGACTGTGAAATGAGTCTTCAGTGTGGTAAATCTTAAGAATGTGGAAACGCTTTAGGGAAAGTACTTGATTTCCCTAAAGGTTTCTACTGCCCTGAAGAAAAAGAGACACTTATCCAACTGCCACATCTCACCCACCAAAGTACAGCTGAAACAAAGAGCACTGTTACTCTTGCATGAAACCAGACTAATTCTTACTCATTTCTCATCTATTTATTACTAAATGAGGAAAGTATTTCACAGATGTTATTGCCTCCTCTCCTTTTTCAACAGTTTTTTATCACACAGACCTGTCGCTGCACAAACTTTGTCATAATCTTCTTGGCTTGTTCAAGTGAAGACTCCTCCCCAGAGGGAGAACTGCTCATGGTAAAGCCAACATCCAGGCACAGCACTATGGCCGCCTAGAAAGGAAAGATGATGATGAATCACAAGGCAAAAGAGCCAACATAAGCACAATTACTTCAGAGAGTACATACAAAACCTAAAAATCAAGGTTTTTCTTTTACAGTAAGTTTTAATATAAGATCATGGTGGAGGACAGAACCAGTACAACTGCACTGAACTGGGAAACATTTAATCCTGTGCCTTGTTCCAGGCATCTCGGTGGAAAATACAAAAAAATTCTATTGTCAAGAGGAGCAATTTCTATACAACCCTATGAACATATTGGGGATCTAAGGGCCTTTCTGCACCAGGAAATAAAATAGAGATATTTTGATTGACAGTTACAAGCACAACACAGTACACCTGAACAACATAAGGTGGAGATATAAGCTAGTTCCCTAAAATCTATAGCTCCACCCACCCCTTGCAGTAGCTTTTAATTGCTGTAGAGACCACTCTCTGGTCTAAGCCTGTAAAATGACAACACTCCTATAGCTTCCAGGGATTGTCAGAACATCACAAACCAGAATGTCAACCAGAAGAATCTGATTCTTTTTGTCACCCAGGCAGATAATTCTTAATATCAACTTTAAAAGAATAAGTTGCCCAGATTAGTTGTCTAATGCTCTATATTAGCAGCTCTCAAACTATTTTCTTATCCTCCTTTTCCCAGAATATATTGAGCACCTCCCCTGTCTTTTGAACAAGCACTGATTTAACAACCTGCATCCTCCCAGGACAGGACAAGAGGAAAAAAGAAAGAAGCTGATCAACAGGGCTCCACAAGACACCCAGCAGGTTATAATCAGTCTCAGCACTCTATCCCTCACTGCTGGCTTGCCTGGGAGCCAGGAATTACTGCCTGTGAGTCAGCCAGGCCTGCAGAAGCTTCGAGTGGAATAGATGCAGTAACTGAGGCTGCACTGGGTTCTTACAAAAGCCTTGTTACTGCTCACCTGCCAGCCTGAAGAATTACCCAACCAGAATCTGCAGCTGCAGATCTTTGACTTGTTACTGCCCTGCCTCAAGACACAAAATGGCTGGCAGATGAATTAATCCTGTTGTCCAAAACAGCTGAAATGCTTTTCACAGCTGGCAAGATGACAGAAAAGAAACCAACTTCCTTAAAAAAAAAAAAAGATCAAGTGTCAAGTGCTAACATGCTCTTCTGGAAGGCAGCAAACTCCAAGCCTGGTATTAATTCAGGTACACGGAATCCTCCTTTGGGAAGAGGGATGATCTTTCTTTTGGGAATCCTCCTCCACATATCTCTTCATCTGTTATGAACCCTGTGCAGCTCACCTTTGAGCATCCAGTGCTGCCATTTTCAGGTGCAGGATATAAAGATGCTCAGCATGTGTGGCTGTAGGGCAACACTGTCACACCTGACCTAGCATCGATCTGCTGTGCTCAAGTACTGATAAGGGTGGAAAATGGAATGAGCCTTATCTAACCTCTCAGTGCTGAAGTTGGTCATATTAAAGTTAAGAGAGATATGGCTCCAGCAGCACAAAGTATTTAACAGATACTGAAGTGCCCTGTATCAGAAGAGACCACAACACAGCTTTCACCAACAGGATTCCTTCAACGCACCAAACAAACTGCATTATTATCTGGGCAAAGCCATCTACACCATAATTTCAGCAAAATCAATGGTAATTACTGCAGGGGCAGAAAACACCCCCTGCCCCCAAGCCAGGAATACTGAAACCCCTTTGAATCAGAAACTTTTATACCAGCAGCAACCCGGGGGCCGCCACAGGAGTGTGTGTGTGGGGGAGGTTCGGTGTCAGAGAAGCCAGAAAGCCTCCCCCACCTCCACAGCGAGCAGGGGGGTCCCGCTACGGGGGGCCCAGGCCGCAGCGCTCGCATTACAGGCGGCTCCGGCCTGAGGGGGGGAGGCTGCTCTCAAAAACCCTCCGGCCCGAGCGGGCAGCACCCCCTCCATGGCCCCCCCCACACCCCTCCGGGGACATTCCGGGGTGCGGGGGGCTGAGGACGGAGGGTGTGAGGGGGTGCCCAGATGCTGTTGGGAGACTGGGAGACGAGACAAGACCCAACCCTCCCGCCCTTCTTCTCCCCTCCCGCCTCCCCTCACCTTGCGCGCCATCTCGCAGTTCCGGGATGCGGTGCGTTGCTCCGCCTCCCCCCCCCGGGAACACGGCGGCGGAGCCTCGCGTTCCGCCGGGGGGTGGAGGGGGGGAGGACGGGGGGAAGCAGCGCCGCGCAGTGGCGGGAGGCGGCGCGGGCGGGACCGGGACAAAGGGAGGGCGAGGGTCGAGGAGCCGGCTCCAGCCACAGGCTGCAGCCCCACCCCGCTGTGTTGTCTGAAAGTCAGAATCTGGACTGGTTCAATTCGTCCTTTATATTGACCAACTTGCCTCTATTACAAGAAAGAGGAGCTGAGAGGAGACCTCATTGCTCTCTACACCTACATAAAAGGAGGTTTTAGTGAGGCTGGTGTTGGTCTCTTCTCCCAAGTAACTAATAGGACAAGAGGTGATGGCCTCAAGTTGCACCAGGGGAGGTTTAGATTGGACATTAGGAAGAAATTCTTTGCTGAGAGAGTGGTCAGGCACTGGAGCAGGCTGCCCAGGGAGGTGGTGGAGTCACCCTCCCTGGAGGGGTTCAACAAACAAGTAGATGTGGTGCTCTGGGACATGGCCTAGAGGTCAGGGAGATGTTGGGATGAAGGTTGGACTTGATGATCCTAGAGGTCCTTTCCAACCTAAATGATTCTATGACTCTAAGTCTCTCTGTTCTTAACACTGGTGGTGTGCTTGGTGTGCCCCTGTTGTTCTGTCACATTGATATATATTAATTCAATTGTGCATGGTTATTACAATCAACACCTGTTAGTGGTTTGTTCAGGACAATCCCTAATATTCTACACCATATATAGAGGCACTGTGAGGGGATGTGGCCTCAGCAGCCATGGCCTGGAGCTGGGCTGAGGCTGGTGTGGGGCAGGCCGCTGAGGGCGGCTGGGCCGGGGCACAGCTCAGCTGAGTGAGAGGGAAGATGTCCTCAGGACATCCCCCTGGCACTCCTCAAAGCGCCACATCTTGCAGTCCTGGCTGTATCTGTGCTTTTGGCCAGCGTGTAGCTAAGGACAAGCCTGGTTTGGGTGGACTGAGGTCCCTGAAGAGAGGCAGTGCCAAGGCGAGACTTTGGGGCTAGAGGTCCTCCTGTCCTCTCCTGCCTCTGAGCTCCTCCTGACTCACCCCATCCATCACCCACCCCACAGGGCTCATCCACCCAGGGCTCTCCATCCTCCTCCTTGCAGCACCCAGGAGTCTCAGAGGACACAGTCTGCTGAGGGAGCAGCCATCCTGCTTCTCCACCAAGACAGGGCTTTGGGCTTGATGGAAGCATCTGGTAAGTTGTGTTCTGTCCATGGATCACCAATGGGACAGGATTATTTAATTAAACATTGGCACACACCAGCTTTCTCCCAGCATTAACAACAGAGAGAATTTCTGAACCAGATTACATCCAGGCTGTTTGATGAAACTGAAATCTGCTGATTTTAAAAAGTCCAAGTATAATAGATGCTATATCACGTATATCTTGGCATCTGTTGGATATTAAATCATCAGCAGAGATGTATAGAGAATGGCAAATATTTCATCATATGTGTTGAGTGCTTCTTGCTCTGCATTACCTTCCCTGTATCCTTTGAGAAAATCATTACCAGCGTTCTTTCTATTCTCACTGTATCTCAAAACTCACATTATTATCTATAATTATTCTCAAAACAGTGTAAAGTGGTATTAGTGTAGCTACAAAAGAGTAAATCTCACATGAACACTTCAAAAACCTTGTAGCAGAAGACTGACCCTGCAAACACAAGTGTTTCCTTTTTGTAAAGAGTGATGTCTGAAGACAAAAATCCCCTTTCTCTCCTTACTACATCGCCATGCTTTGGGAATATTGATAATTGAGGGATTCTCTCTTCAAAGCACTTTGCACATCAAAGTAACAGAGCAGCTTGGCAATGTAACAAATATTTTATGGGAAACCTGTAGACAAAAAAAGAAAAAGAGAGACAGCAACTGCAGGAGAAAGCTGTGCGTTGTCTTCCTGAATGCCTCTAAGGAGATTTCAGATTAATCAGGCAAGGAAATCAGGTCTGCTTACTATTATTATTCCTGATGTTGTCATAGTCCCTAGGAGTGCTTGGCACAGACCAAAATCCCCTCCCCTGCCCTCTTGGCCCAGCAATCAGGTAACTCCCCACCCCAACTGATTTCCCACACAGCCCAGGCATAAGACAAGAGATGTACACACACAAATGGGAAGAGCAGAGAAACAAGAATTGATCAACTTCATCAGGAAGGGCTTTTCACAGCCCAGCAGAAAAGCATTTTGCCAGGCATAATCAATGAACTTTTTTTTTAATGCAAATTTGTGAAGTAAAACCCCAGGCCTGATTGTTGGCACAGAATATTGACACAAAACCCTTCATAGTCTGCTCCAAATCCTAGGTTTGACATAAAAGCTGACTCCCAGGCTCTGGTCCAAACTCTCATAGCTAGAGCAGTAACAGAGAGACATAATTTAGGTATTAACAAGGAACCTCTGCTTTGCAGGAAGGTTGATACCCAACCCAGGTACATGCCCTGTTCCCTTACAAACTTTGAATAAAACTAAAGACACCTGTAACCATGAAACTCCACATGTGATCTTCCTATACATTAGCCCTCAGTCTGGCATAAATGAGGTCTTGCAACTCTCTCTGCAAAATACACAAACAATAAACCCCAACATTCCCCCTTTGCACCTTCATGCTGCCAAAGTTCCTCAGAACTATTTCTGCCATTCAAAGGAAAACTGGCCAATCATTTCTGAAATAATCCCAATTAATCCCAATTTCCTTTTCCTTTGTGAGCCTGCACAGAGCTCCCTTCTAGGTCATCATCAGATCTGACTAATCAACCCCATCTAGGGCACTGGGGCTTTGTTAACCTGGATTAAGACTTGAAGATCTTTGCTTGTAAACACTTGCCAAAAGATGCTGGTGATGAATTGGCCGTTTAAATTTTGCAGAATGTCAGTCTCTGGGTATAAATAATAAATATGTGATGTCTCAGAGGACTCAGCATCCAGCTATAATCTCATTTGCAACAAAGTGAGTCAGTCCTCAGTCCCAGGGAGATTCTCACTCACTGCTCTGCTGACTTCTTTTTTGGTTACTTTTCTTTTCCCCCCAAAACTAAGCCTGGATTGAATAAACACACTTTTGGGAAAGTAGCAATGAGGAGCCTGCCTTGTGTTTAACTTCACTCGATGCCTTTACAAGGCAGCAAGGAAAATGGCTTCCCTGTTTTGTTGCAAGAAGGAATGTGTTATCCAGAGGGCTGCAGCTGGGACCCAGCTGCTTGTGGCAGCTCTGAAGAAATGTGAATGGCTCCAATATAAAAGTAGAAGGATGACTTGGCCTTTCTCCCTCTTCAAGCAATTGCCCAGAGGGTCAAACATTGGATAAATGCCTAGTGGGAAGAGGAATACTGGAGCCATCTGGGATCTAGCCCTATAGTTTTATTGGAATAGATGCATGAAGCAGAACTTTCCACAAAAGAATTCAGCTTGCAGTCATTACCTATCCTGCGCCTGGGTTCACACATAGAAGTGGGCACTAACTGCAAAGTGAGGAATTATGAGATGAATTTCCTACAGAGATAAACAAAGCAGGGCAAGGACACTGCGACACCAGTCAGCTTTGTGTGTCTACCAGTACAAGCTTGGCAGCAAGCTGAAAGATGAAGTAGGCAGGAACTTGGCACCCAAAGCAAATGAGAGCTTAGAAGCACATGTGCTAGCATCTTCCTGCACCAAGCTTCATGAGGTGTGCACAGTTGTCTTCTCCCAAGAGGCCTTTCCAAACATCTGCTTGCAAGCAAATGCCAAAACTGCGGTGCAGACCAACACTAGTTTTTATTACCTCTATTTCATGATTCCTGATGGTCCCTCCTAAGAGACATAAGCCTAAAGAATTGTCTTTGCTTAGCTGCTTCTGGGGAATATCCCTGCGGGGAAAAGGTCTCAAACACTCCTTTCAGGCTCCAAAGCAAAACTGGTCTTTAACTTTGAGGATCAGCTGTAAGTCCACAGGGCTTGTCCTCTGGCCATCTATGACTCATGAACACTTGGCACATTACAAAAGTGTGCCTTTAATAAACCAAAAAATGATAATAAAAAATCCTTCTGGAGTTTTAACAGTTCCCATCTGTTGGTGTACCTGCTCTGTTCAGTTTTGGTTTAGTTCATGCAATGGAAGGAAATGAATCTACCAGGAAACATGAGGAAGTTATTGTGGTAGGAAAACTAGAAAGCTAAATAGGAAGTATTGTAAAAAACCATCCAACCTTGCCTGAAAACACAGAAGAAAAACACAGTAAGAAGAGGTAATAAGTTAGTGTATTGACTCAGGGTGAGTCCTGCTGGGCATATTCTAGCTCAGGGGCTCCTGAACTGTGGCAACTGGGTGGATCATGGCTAATAGACAAACTACTTCAAAGCAGCAGGCCCACAACTCCTGGTTCCACACCACTGCAGAAGGGACAGGGAATGCTTCAGAAATAGCTCCACAAATCCTTCTGCGTGGAGCTGGGAGATTTTGAGGCTCCATGTTCATAGCTCCTCTTCTAGATGTGCCACTATTGCTTTTCCTCCTCACTGCCCCCTAGCTGCTGAATTTTCAGCCTTCTCTTCCCCTCTGACCAGTCCCTTTCTCTTCTCCGGACTGTGCAGTTAACACACATTTCTCAGGTAGAGGAACAGCTTCCACTGGCTGTAATACACCAGCAGTGGCCTTATTAAGTACCACAGAGAGGAAAAGCAAGAAATCATAAGCCAACTCTGTTTACAACCCTTTTCCCCATGTGGTACTTCCATTTTTCACACTATCCTGGAGCCACATTGAGAATCACACTCCTCTGTAGCATGCACACACCATCCTGCAGAATTGTGCCCATCCAGTCATTCTTCCACCTGCTCTTTGTTATTTTCAATGAGCAGAATGACATATTTGGCTGAAAAGTTGCATCCTGGGCTTTTTCCTCTCTCAGACCATTTATGACATTTGTGATCATCTCTTTTTTAGTTCTAATCTTCTCAGCCATTGTGCTTTGGTGTCATTTCCTGATTTCAGAAGCACATTTTGTCTTCATCCAAGTCACAAAGGAACAGTGCTCGGCCTGAGATGGCCACCACTACTAAACACAGCTCAGTATATAACATTCTAGCTGCTTTTGCAGCTTTTTTATCATACATCAAATTACTCAACAGCTTCCTAGCCTGCTTATGAAAATGTCACTTAAAACAGCATCAAAGCCTTGTTAAAATCAAAACATTTTCTATCAAAAAGCCTGTTTCACACAAAAAGATTTTGATTTGATACCATTTGTTCTTTAAAAAAACCAAACCAAACATTTTTCCCTTTACTTACTATCTTCTGAGCACTTACAAATGATTTAATTATTTGTTGTGCTAGTTTCCAGTAACCAGAGCAGAAATAGTCTGTAAATCCCTGACAATTTTGCACTCCCTCTTGCCTTTTTCAAAAGGACATGTTCTATTTGTAACCTCACCCATCTTTTCAAGGAAAAACATTAATGTTCCTGGGATTGCTTTAGCCAGTTTTCTATTTGCCTTGGACGAAATTCACCTGGCTCAGCTGATTGGAAAACATCTCCACTGCTTAAGCATGCTGACTTTTCCATTTTTTTCTTGGATCCCTTTTTGCTGCTGGCATTAATTGTGTTGCTGCCTGATTGCAGGTGACCTTTGTAAATGGAGAGTCTCCCACGGCTGTCAATTACTTAAATAGTGCAAAAGGCAGGAGCAAATGCTCTGGGTCCAGCTAAAACCCAGGTAGCTGTCAGGAGGAGTCTATATAATGGAATTTCATTTTATTTCTTTAATATGTTTTTCTTTAAGAAATGGAGAGAACATTAAAGTTGCAAAAGTATCACTCCAAAATGTGAGGAAATTTTGACATTAAATTTCTCTTGCAACCTTAAACAAGGACTTTGTATATTATGATACAGGTTCAAGTACAGGAGCAGGTACTTCTTTTGTCCTTCAATTTCTCTTTCAGTGCACATTGGGATAAATTTAGGGCTATGCACTAAAAGAATCATGAGACTCTTGCCTAATTTGTTAAAAAAATTGGGAAACAGCAAAAGAAGTAATTCCTGTGATTATGGTAAGTGAATGACATTTAAAGAGTTGAATTATCTGGTCTTGTTCAGCAGGTTGCCTGTGTTCTGATTTACAGATCACTTGAACCCAAGCCTCCCACTAGTAGGCACTGGTTATGGGAGTCACATAACCAGTTTGAGATGCAGCCTGAGCTGTGTTACTGCTGAGCTCTTGCAGGTGTTCACAAAAGGAGCTTCACTTTCAACACAGAAGGAACCTTATTATGCTAAATGTTCTGAAAAAATCAGCTGCAAGGCACCTCAGAGGGGCACTGAGACTTCATAGACATTTGTAGCTTTTTAAATCCTTGGGCCTTTAGTGCCACGTGTAAGTTTATCAGCATTTATGTCACATGCTATTGCAAATTGCAGTGTTTATGTGATGTACTCACATATTATAGGGACAGGTATTATTGAGTGATTTGCACAATCTGTGCAGATGGATTCTGGCCACACTTTGAAATATAAAGGCAAAACAATATGCTGGATTGGCTTCTTATTAAATGCTTTCACATGCCCCACTACATAAGCCTGGCACACCAGAGGAAGAATAGCATGAAATCCTCTGATGGAAAGTCACTTCAGATTGCACACCTATAAGGAACAAAGGGGCGAGGGATTAATTTAATATTAATATATTAAAAATGGGCATGATACGTCTTAGTATTTGCCATTCCACTTTCATAGTGTGTAGACTTCTTAGGTCTGTTACGGATGCGTTTCTAAGGAAGAAAAAGAAGACTGCAGTGGCCTTTTTTCTCCCGTTTTCCAGTTCAGCCACTGGAGGGCAACACGATCCCAGTCACCCGGGCAGAGGAGGGGCTGCAGCTGCAGAGCTGGGAAACTGCACCACCAAACTGCAGAGGAATTTCTGCTTAAAGGTATGGCAGGAATTAGACAATGATATATATGTGTACACAATTTGACATTGCACTCTTTTTTTTTGGGAAGGTAGATTTAAAAATGTCTTCCTACATCTAAAATCTGTTAATCTGGGTTCCTGTTTAGGATCACGTTTGCATGAGTTCTAAATCCATGGATTAGCCAAAGGATTTCTGAAGAAGGCAACGTGAGGGCTACTCAGCCTGGTATCACCAGAGGTGAAAATATTCCCACTGCTGAGTAACTGGAAACCTGACACATGTTTTTACTCTTGAAATAACTGGCAGACTTTCTGGATTAGTCGTTAAATCTGTTACAACAGATGATTTCTTTATTACATTTTAGAGGAGTATCAACAGAGCACAGGGCCTGATTTTCTTTAAAATTAATAGAAATGGTTTGGCTCAACTGAACTCCAGAGCAGCTGGGTTCCTGGAGAGGACCAGAGAGTTCATGGCAGATATGTTTGTTTGGGGGAAAGCACCAGAGCCTGGCAAAAGGATATCAAATAGTGTGTGAAAAAAGTTAAAGCCAGTGTTTTGGGAAGTGGCAATAAGCACAAAGTAGATTCCAATAAACTGAAACAGCACCTTAGAAACTGGAGGAAAACACAAACTGCTTTATAGGACATAAAACAACATTTTGCCCAGAAGTCTTCTATTGGCTGCTGCTATCTCAGCTGGGCTATTGCAGGAGGAGAATCTGGTCTCTCTCACCCTGCACATGCTCTTTGTTTCACAGTCTCTCTGTCTCCCCTCCCTCTGTGCAGCAAGTCTTTGTCTGCAGCCATTAGCAATCCAGCTGTGTTTCCAGCATCTTTGGAAAGCACTTCCATGCAGTGGGATTGTTCTGGACAAGCTGGCTGGGATAACTGGCTGTGTGAAGGATTTGCTTTGTGGATGCACAAGGATAAGCCTTTAGGGTCCTCTCTGTGTCATCCTCCCCCACCATGCACATATGCATGCACACACACGCTGGCTAATGGCCCAGTTTAATCCTCACAGCACAGGATTTGTTCCTTATCCATCCAACTGGCCTGCAGGAGGGGACAGGGAGAGTTTGCAGCTGCTGGACAAAGCTTGAACTGAGCTGGGAGAAAGGATCTCATTTAAAATCCCCATTTGTTTGCCTGCACCTGGAAGCAGATTGAAATCAGACTGAAAGGGTGGAAGTTTGGATCTTTAGGAAAATGTCAGCCTGGATGCACTTTAAAAATGGAGTGTTGCAACATGGAAGATGGGACATCATGTTTTAAAGCTTTCAGTTTTGTGAGTTCCCAGTTTGTACAGTTTGGGGGAACAAAGCAGCTGCTATTTGAGGGGAAAGAAAGAATAAAGTTGGAATTTTATTTCTGTAAATTGGTGCTAACCCCTGATACTGGCAGATACATGGCAGTGTCAGATGTAGAGGCAGAGGAAGAACAACTTCAAATTCTCCTTGTCAGGAATTCCTTGGAGGGAAAGGAGTCATCAAGATAACTGCAGATTTCTGAAGGTTTTTGTACTACACAAGGCAAACATTCAAATGTTTATAACATAAATATTCTATTGAAACAATTGGCAAATTTAGCCATCAAAAAAGACTTGATTTTAGGGTGGAATTGGAGCCTCAGAGCAATCCTGCTGTAATCCTGGGGCTGGCTGAAGCCACCGTCACCACATAAGGCTTTTGGTTTGGAGCCTGTTTCAGTGTTGGAGTTCATGGCTTCAGTGGTGTGTAATCATGTTGTAGGGGAGTCAATGTTTTTATCTACTCTGAGTTGCTAAAGTAGCTTAGAGGAGACCTCCTTGCTCTCTACAATCACCTAAAAGGAGGTTGTAGTGAGGCTGGTGTTGGTCTCTTCTCAAAAGTAACTAATGACAGGACAAGAGGTGATGGCCTCAAGTTGCACCAGGGGAGGTTTAGGTTGGACATTAGGAAGAAGTTCTTTCCTGCAAGAGTGGTCAGGCCCTGGACCAGGCTGCCCAGGGAGGTGGTGGAGTCACCATCCCTGGAGGGGTTTCAACAAATGAGTAGATGTGGTGCTTGGGGACATGGTCCGGGGGTCATGGAGATGTTGGACAAAGGTTGGACTTGGTGATCCTAGAGGTCCTTTCCAACCTAAATGATTCTGTGATTTCTGTGATTCTCTACGTGCATGTATGTGAGAACTGAGATGTCATTTAGCAATGACACTGCCTGTGCCCCCGGATGATACTGGTTACTATGTCAAATATTTGCCTTTTTTTTTTTTTTACTACATGCAGATACTAGGAATTATTTCTTCTCATTTCTTAAGTCACAGAGGAGCTCATTTGAATAAATTAGTGAAGGTTAAAATTGCTTGTGTTTATTAATTCTGCGTGTAACTTTTACACGGTTAAAGCATAAGGAAAATCCTCATTATGATAGAAGGATATTCTAGTAATTGCCTGTAATTATAAGGGTAGCTTGCTACAAATATATTTAAATACATAATAGCAGAAGATATTAGAAGCTGACGCTTCCATAGTTTAGGACAAGTAATGTACTTTAGAAAGACTGAGTAAAAGGCATGTTCTCCTTAGGCCAACTACCCCAGGAGCTGCTGGATTCCTGCCCAGCACTGGCTGTAAAAGCCATTCTGTTTACTTCTGATATTTGAGGGTGTTCAGATCACAACTGCAGGTGATTCAGATAACCAGGCTAGAATGAATTAAGCTCTATTTGTGTTATATCACAATGAGCCATTTTGCTCTTGTTTTGTAGTAGGAATAATTGATTCACTTACCTTATCACTGAAGGAAGAGAAAGAAGATAGTCAAAGGCACCTTGAAATATATTGGTCTTCATATACCTTAGTGATGGAGGAACTGGTAATAAACCAGGCTCTGAGGGAACACGTTGCCCAGGAGGTGGGTTTTTATCTTATTTGTCAGGCAGAACATGCTGTCAGATTCAGTAGTTATCCTTTTTATCTTGTGAAGCTCAATTTCTAGCTGGAAGAAATGGTTGGGAAAAGGAGCCCTAAGAGGGGGAGATCACATCTGGGCAGAAACTTGGTGTCTTAGAGGGTTCCGGGTTAAATCCATCCATGGCATACCCACTGTCAAAGGATGCAAACCACAATGGATTTTAGCTGCTCTGTTTTGGGGGGAAGGTTTTATGTTTCAGCATGCTAAAAGCCAGGGCATTTTTTTTACCACAGGGACAAACACATTGTTGGCCTGACTCGGGCGTTCTCTTTATTTTAATGTGTTCTGACAGACTTCAGCTACCGTGTAATGACAAGAAATTAGGAAGGCTGAAAGTTAATGGAACTTGGTGACTGAGGGGAATCCAGGAGAGCCCCTCAAGCCTCGTTTCTCTGGGCTGATGGTTCACATGCAGTCACACATCACCTGTTTACATGAAAGGATGCTGAGGGGGCTTTTTGAACCCCCTGGCAATTTACTGTGATCAAACATACAACCACAAGCCCTCCTTCATCATTAAGTGGCTGCCTGTTGGAAGACAAGTCATGCTTTAGTAGTTAAACAAACATAATGTCCCTTCTAATTCACCAAGTTAATTGAAAAGTTGCTTTTCCAAGTGGATTAGCCCCTGAATTTGCTTCAGCCTTTCTCTCTTTTTTGTGAGTTCCCATTTCCATATAGGGAATAAATTTGGATGGACCAATTTACTCAGAAATGAATCTGTGTTAATCTAACTGCCTCCACATCAACAAGTCTTTGGAAAGAAGCAGGAAGGGCACTGGTCCCACAGATAATCCACTGACTGGGACAAAATGGGCTTGCATAAGTTTTGAGCAAAATTGTGTCCCTCAGAGCACAGGAATGTGGGCTGTGCATCCTCATTTTCTCTCTTTAACTCCAGTGTAATTGCATGTAAGAGCAGACTGGGGTGGCTTTTCTGAACTAGTGGTTGCAGCTTCAACACGGATCCATGGAACAGCCCCTGCTCATAGTGTCAGAGTGAGGAATTGCAGGATCCCAGCCTCAGGATTCAAAGCACTGGCCCGAGGGATTAGAAGGGTGAATTCAAGAGACTAATCATGGTTAAAAGCACAGTTCATAGAATCATAGAATCATTTAGGTTGGAAAGGACCTCTAGGATCATCAAGTCCAACCTTTGTCTAACATCTCCCTGAAGTCCAAAGTTTTCATTTGTGCACTATGAAGTAAAACCAAAGCAGAACCCAGAGCCCAGAGATCTGACACTTCTGGATAGGAACAGGTTAAAGAGCTAAGACTGAGACCCATTTCAGACACACTTCAAAGCAGGTCTTCATAATGACTTGTAATCAATTACCAGTTCAGAATGCCTGTGTCCATCCCACAGCACTGTTTTTGACACAAAGTCAAGCAGAAGCACGAGAGCAACACTATTCTAAAGCCACATATGTCTTTATTCTCCACCCAGGCCAGCAAGGGTGGGAAAAGGGAATGCAATTAAAAATAACAATCAGCAAACACGCACAATTTTACTTTAAAAAAAACCCCATCTGGACTAGAGCAGCCAGAAACACCCTCAACAATCAGAATTCCCTGCAGCACATAAGCAGAAATTACTTGTGAGTTTTTGAAAGCAAGGGTAGAACAAGACAAAGTTGTGCTTTTTTTCATTACAACAATTGATAATGAGTATATATTTTGCAGCAGGCAAACCACTCCAGGGGAGAGAAAGCTATCCAGAGTTGTTTGGAGAAAAGTTTGAGTAAAACTTTTACAAATAGCACCAGAACTAACCCCAAGCTTGAACTATCCCCCACCAAAACCAGTGGCAGAAGCCCCTGGCTTTGGCAGGAGCAGAGCCAAGCTTGGTTAAATGTAAAGAAGTAAAAACCACACGATGGATTGTTCCAGTCTATCCCCCCAGAGGTGGCCTCCAAACCCAGAACGTGGCTGCCATGGCAGAGGGAGGGTGCTAGGACTTCTCTGATGCTCCTTTGTGCCTACATAGCAGTGAGAGGCACAGATTTGGTTTTGTCTTCCCCCTGGCAGGCTGTTTGCAGTCCTGAAAGCAAATCCTGCAGCTCAGCAGACATTCCACAGGGCTGTGTTCTGTAATGAGCTGGGGTTTGTCATTCAAGCCCTCCGTAAGCTGAAGGCCCTTTGTGCTCCTGACCCCAGCCTTTCGTCTGGCCTTGAACAGCTGCTCTTTGGCAGTGGCAGCTGAATTGGGTTTTCAGCCCCTGCAGCAGTGCACACTTGCCAGCCATCCTTCCCCCAAACCCACTTGTTGGCTGCATGCTGGGGCCAAGGTACACAATCCACTCCTTTCATGCCAGCAGTGTCCCTCCAGGCAAGGCGTGAGGACACTTGCCAGCAGGCGTTCCTTCCCATGGATGCTTGTTAAGCATCACTTCTTCCTGCCATCTCCATGTGAAGGAGCATGGAGCAGAGTGGCTGTGCTGGATCACTGCAGACTGCCAGCACTGGCACTGCTTATCCTCAGCTTCTGTTAATTCAGAGGCATATCTGAAACAGCCCTGTGAAAGGTGTTTCACTGCTTGAACGTATGTCAGGCATACATCAGGCTCTTTGAACCCCACTGAATTACCTGCCATTGTCTCACAGGTTGGGGTCTACATGTTTGTTTGGTTTTTTCCTGGAAGTTGGTCATTGCCTTTAAAGGCTTAGCCAGTAAAAATGGAAAGCTGTGCATCAGGAGGCAGCAAACACAGCCTGGCTGTAGCTGTGCCCAGGGAGCACCTCTGCTTTGTTAGTGAAGTGTGGGGCCAAGCCTGCTCTTGTATACTATTCACAGTTAGTCCTCAAGTCAGCACCAAGAGGTTGCTTTGGCTGGACCTCCCAGGAGTGGACAGACCAAGGATGCTACAGGGACTTTACTTATTTCTCAATGTCAGGCCTAGAAGATCAGATGGACATGTTCACATCATGGGTTCCCAGATGTCCTAACCAGGACAGACAGTCAATGTACTCTTGAGCTCACCCTTGAAATGCAGCACAAAGCGTTAGCTCCTGTGAAATCCAGCTTCTGAAAGCCTTGCTTTACCATCCTACAACTAGAGCAGCTCCCCCTCTGGTAGGGAGACTGAGGAAGGGAAGCACCTACACAGACATGAGTGACTGCACAGCCCCACTGACTGCACACTGTGACCCATCTACCTACACGCATGCAAACTGGGGGCTCCTCAGGGTTGGGGGCTGAGCCAGACTTTCCAGCAGCACCAGCTGAACTAGAGCACTTGGAATATCAATCATGTTTCAGGCATGTAACTCAGTGCCCATTAGAGTCTGTTATACCTCTCTTTTATTTTCCTCATGTCCTCCTTAGGCCAAACCCCCAACAATCAACCCAGAAAAAGAGTTTTTCTGCTAGTTATTTTTTTAAAGAGACAATTAAAATTTCTCCAGCCTATGGTGGCCACCTCAGCCTGGTCTGGGAGCCCACTAAGAGGCCATGCAAAGTCCCAAAATGAGGGAAAACAATTTTGAAAATGAGACATGAGGTGAGGAGGATGTATAATCCATTGCACTTCCATATAACTTACCAACAAGTGTGAGGAGGATTCAGATTTCCAGAGCTGAAGTACAGTGACCTGAGGGTCCTTGGTGACAGAACCATCAGGTCCTCAAGCACCAAATTACAGAGCAAGCCCCACTCTTCCATTGATGGGTGTGTTTCAGGTCAGTGTAGAGCTCACATGTCTTTGTGGGAGGCTATGTTGTCCTCTCCCAGTGATAGGCTGGGCACAACTATTCCAGTGGGGTCTGTTTGTCAAACTCCAACAGTGTCTAAGAAGTTAGTCTACCTGGAAAGTGTGCTGCACTTCTTGGAAGGACTGGAAAAGGACCCTTTCTAGGAAAACTGCAGGAACACCACAAGTTTTGCAATTTAGCTTTCACCTCTGAATGGGTTCCTGTCTCCTGAAGTTCATCCCCTGAGTAGAGACTTCTTTTCACTAGATCAGCAGGTCACTGTTGTCCTATTCCTGAAAAGTCTAACTTTACAGAAGTGGACTTCTCTGTCACTCCAAAACCAGCCTGAGCCCCACAGACCTGGATATTCTCCCCATTCCCAGAAGTTTTAATTAACTAAAACAGATGACATATCCTTGGAGAGCCATGCACCTCCCCACCCAGACCACGTGAAGCTAGCACACTTGCATTCTGTGACATTTAAAGAGCACTCCCAGCCCAATATTTTATTCATTAAGTTTGTGTTTAAATATATATATATATATTTTAAAAATCAGTGTGTTATTTTCTAGGTGAAAACCACTCACATATGACCAAAATAGTCAGCCAGGACAGAGGCTCAGACTGCTGAGGTCTCAACCCCCTGGGCAGAGCTCTTGCCAGAGAGACTACCTGAGATATTGTCAGAATCTAGCAGCTCGACAATGCTGTATGGGGAACAATCCTCCAAACCCAGCTTGCTGCAGAGCCAGCCACAGAAGCCCTTCTCCATATCCCTGACAGCATGCCACCAGTACCCAAAGGACCATGCTACCTGGGCCACAGCTGAGTACAGGCCTAGGGAAAAAGACACAACCATAATTATAATTGGGTAGAAGATGATCAAAAAGGGACAAAAGGTGATTTTGTGCCAGAAGGTCCTCTCTTCATTGTACACCAAGAAGATGTTGTACCATGTAATGGTTCCATAGTAAAATGAAACCACGAAGGACACAACAAAAATGATGGGGAGGCAGATGATGGTCCAGAGGATGATGTGGGGTCCTCTGTCCAGCCCAACTTCACACTTCTTCTTCTTCTCAGGTGCATCCTCTTTAGGAGGTTCCTTGGACTTAGCCAGTTCCTGCAGCTCTTTGTCTGTTAGTGTGACATGGATGTCCACCATCTGACCCTTCTTCTTTCCCCTGGTGATTGTTCCAGTCAAGGTGACATATCGGCTGTCTAAGGGCATGTTCCAGACACCTACAAACACAGATAAACTCATCTACATTAAAGTTATTTTCTAGACAGGGTATTTTGTGTAAATCCCCCCCAAACAATTTGATAGTACATATGGAATTACAGTTAGATTTAAAAAGATGGAATGCAAGAAGCAATGCAGCATAAAGAAGATTATCACAGAAGAAAATGGAAAAGAGCTAATGAGGGAGAAGACAGGAATTCCAGATGACATATCACAAGGGAGAAGACTCCAGCATCTGCACTAGAGACAGTGTGTGAAGGGAAAGTTCATGAGAAGAAATGAGACAGAGCAACTGAATCCCAAATAGTACCCCTGTTTTCTCTGGCACCCTCATAGGTTTATTCCTGAATTAGATAAATATGAGTAACACTCTTGCTCTGGAACAAGCACATCCACACATGGAGTTATACTTCAATAGTTAAATATTCACTTTACATTTGCATTGTATCTCAATCCAAATTAATTTTCAAAGTTTAGAAAAAAACTTACAAACTCTCATGTAATTATATTTGCATTTTAAAGGATCAACAAAGGCACCAAACAGGAAAGGGCTGGGATATGGCTCCAAGTGACATTGGTTTAGGGTGGTTCCTGCAGTGGTACTGGCCATAAACTCTTCTATGGGGCTGAAATATGCCTCCTCCTGGTCTTAATTCTGATTGGGAGAAGGTCTTCAGAGGCTCTTTAAAGGAGGCTGAGCAGTTTGAAGTGGCCCACAAAAATAGGAAGGCAGCAGATAAGCCATGAGGATAAGGATTGGGACCATGGGGGAATCTGGTGAGGCTGATGGACTGGGAGCATGCAATCCCATTTAAGACCCTCTCAGCCTGCGCTGCCGACTCACAAGAGGATTAGCCATAGGTCCTGCCTCCCTGCAAGGGAAGACATCAGGAGTGAAAGTGGCTCCAAGATGCCCTGCAATGACCTTGCCAAATAATCACTCTTAAAGAGGAAGCTGTGCTGAGAATATGCACATAGAAGGCAACAGCAAATCCTAGATAAGGAATAAAACTCCCTGTCACAGGTAGAGCCACTAAATCCATCTGCTTCCATCTTTTCACTTAACAGGCAGTTGTTTTAAGCATGGACAGGGGCTTGATCACCACCTCATTGCCTTAAAGCACCCCCAGCATCTTTCTGGATCAACCCCAACCAGCACACAAATTTAAAACTAAGAACTGCAGGAGACACCCCAAGTCAAGCCTGTAATGCTTTTTATTTCAGAGCATTTTCATGTATGAACTCAAGCTCTCCTTGCCTGCAGTCTTGGAGGGGGTTGGTCCCACAGTCACTTCCATTTGACTTTAGTGCATATTGGCATCAAAAGAAGTTTATAGGAAGTGGGTGTTCCCAGGAATACATACCATCTGCCATGGACTGACCCAGGAACTTGGAGCCTTCCTCAGAGCTCCTCTCCCCTCCTTCTTCATCTGCCTGTTCTTCTTCCACCTTATTCTCATTCTCCGACCGATACACTATGATTGACTCAGGACGAGACTCTTTCTTCTTCTTTTTCCTCCGGTCCATAGTGGCTTCTCCATCAAAGGTGACCGTGGTTGCCATAGCCCTTCTCATGGAGCCACGGTGAGGGCTCTGGCTTCCAGACTTGCTTTCTTTCTGCACCGTCTCCTCCATCCCACTGCTGCTCGCCAGCACCTCACTTGGCATCTTGTAGCACTTGTTTCCAATCTAACAGCTCCTGCACTTAGAAGTCATTGATTAGACAACAGTCCCCTGCATGCTTGTTTTGGTAAGATGTCCCAGTGCTGGCAACCAAACTATGCACTCCATTCCCAGCCTAAAACAAGAGAGAAGGCTGAAAAAGTGTCTTTTTCTTACCAAGCAGAAAAAATTATCAGATTTTCCCTAAAAAGGGTTATTTCCAACCTGTTTAAATGTCATCTGAAGATCCTTATTACTGCCATGAACATTGATTTTATTACATGGATACATGTTTTGTAATATCACCTAATCCCGAATCTCAGGTTCCAATTTGAAATGCAACAAAGCAAAGCTACTGGAAGAAGAAAGAGTATTAACATTTATAAGAGGAGATTAAACAAGCACAGCTTACTAGGTGACCTTAACATTTCTCTGTGATGCTGGAAGCAAACAGAAGACAATAGTTTTGGCCCATGTACATGAGAATGAAGAAATGACACCCCAGATGAAAGAGAAGTTGACTGATTGAAGGGACTGGCCTTGATTAGAGACAAGAGCAGCAGGAATCCTGTGCTCTGTGCCTTACATCACCTAGGTTGGTGCTTTCTCATTTGGAGTGGCTTCTGATTTACTGCCCAATGCAAGGCTAGTCCAAAAAGTAATCAAGTGATGTCAGAATGAATGATATTTCAAACCTCACCAATTTTGCATTAGGTAGTGCTGTCAAACCTTAAAAATACAGTGTTTACAGTGGATTTAAAGCAAAATTACTATTAAGATGACTTCACTAGGGAGGGGATTGGAAACCACAGCAAAGGCTTCTGATTAGGCAGGGAAAACAACCCCAGTCTTCACAAATATTTGTAATAAATGTAAGGGCCCAGCTTTTTACTCCTCATTCAAGAAAAACCAACAGTGATATCAAGTGACACTGTTTGCTATGGGAAAGCTGCCCAAGTAAAAAGCATATAATTAAACATGCATTGAGGCAGATAAATCCTGCTCCATGAACATGGAAGATGTGGGATTAATGGTTCTCAGATTTCATAACATTTGAGAAACTGACTGTGCCAAGTATTCATGAAGTATTTAGACACAGATCTGAATACCCTGAATAACATTTTAACAACTCTGAAGAGCTCTGTTGAACACTTACGTGAAGGTTTATGTTTAAAAGAATGCACATGACCAATAATTAAACTTCTACCTAGTGTCTGAGTCATCTCTTTAACAGGAAACTAAGAAACACAGTTACCATAATTTATAGCCCACACAACACTGGAGAAATTGTTTTACTTGAACAGATGCTAGAAAAAAGTTGAGCATTTTTAGATTTGGCAGCACGGTCCTGGGCTTCCCACAGATAGAAGATTTTGCTGGTTTGTTTTGAAATTTTTTGCAGAACTATTTATGCCTCATACACTCACACACACACAACTTTTAACTGCATCACTTTAACACCTAAGACTGTGGCCAGTTGGCTCTATGTGGCTTTGAAGAACTCAACAATTCAGATTATTTTTTGCATTATAAAAAAATAATCTTCCCCGGTGAACATAAAATGGGAGTCAAAAACTTAAGATTTGGCATACACCAGAAGTTGGACCTCTGAATTTTACTTCTACTGCCTAAATTTGCAGACATACTGGAAAATAGCTCTCTATATACTAATTTTTCTGCAGATACTCTCCCCTTACTACACTGTTGAGTGTTGTGCTTTGGAACTACCTAGAAGCAACTTGCTTTAAATACTCCATTGTTGATCAAGGGGAGGAAGAATGAAGAGGGGCAATGATGATCAATGCCCTGGTCTGATGTGCCAAATAAGCACAGTTCAATGGGGGGGTTGCTCGAGATCACTGCCTGTGCATTCTCTTCCATTCCAAAGTCCAACCTCAACAGAGAATGGAGCAAAACCAAGAAGGGAATTTTTCCCAGAGACCTTTGAGTCTCTGGGTAAAGCATCTCATCACCTCCAACCCCCCAAAACCCAGAAACAAGCTAATGAGAAGCTCAATACAGTTCTTGTACCTCATCTGCCTGAGTAATGTGGCCTTTACATCTGTTTGGAAGCAGCACACAGATAGGTGGTTTTCCACATACCATAATAGAAAAGAGGAATGGGAGATGTAAGAAACTTCACAGTGAAATCTAATGCTTTGCTTTCCACTTCCAAACTCCAAAGCAAACTTTTAACTGCAAAGCAAACCATCCACTGACTTAAAGATATCTTAATGTGATAACATTGGCAGGGCTCTGAGATCTCTTCTCACCCGTTGGAATTCAGGGAAGCTTTTGTTCAGTGGTTTTTAAAAATGCCTTTTTGGGAAAATGGAATAAACTCACTCTTTGTAGTAAATTGATCCAGGAAGTACAATAATGCTCTAGCATTTTTCTCTTAGAATCAGCAATAAAACTTCATGTTTTGCATCTATGAAATCCTAAAATCACCTGATTGAGCCTAATGAACCCCTGAGACAACAGTGAGATTCCCCTCCTAGAGGTGGTGAAAAGAAAACAGGTCTGGAGCCACAGAACAGCCAAAAGCATCACTGCTGAGATGATCTACTAAAAGTTTGGAGACACAGAAGTTGATTGGGGATTAGGTTCCCGGAGTTCCTGGCTGTAGTTCCATGCTCAGTCCCTACTGCCTTGCAAAGGGGAGGACTTACCAGTAATATTTAAAAATAACACAAAGCTACAAAGATTTGTGGTTTTTGTTCTTAAAGTTTATCCAGCTGTGACCTTGGTTAAACTCACTGTAGATGACAGGCTAATATTAGTTCTTGGTGTGATGTCAAAGCCTAAAGGACTATGCCAACCTTGACTATGCAAGGAAAAGCAAGGTGATGTCACTTTTGAATCTGTGACAGGTAGGCACTGGAAATCTGTGTCCAGTTCTTGTGCTCATGGGTCAGGTGGGCTGCTGGGTAATGACCAGAAGATGCCTGTGATCCCTGAATTCTTTTGCTATGTCTGACATTCCCACCCCTACTATAGCAGCTACTGCTGTGAATTACCACGAGGACTAGAAGGAAACACCTCAAGAGCAGGAATAGCAAGGGGTGACAGCTCAGTTTCTTCTCTTGCTCCTGAAAGCAATGGGGAAGAGGCCCCTAAGAAGCACCACTGCTGTGACTAGGCCAGAGCCCTTGTGTGAGGAATGAGGGAGCCCAGATTATTCTGTTTAAGGCACAAGAAAGTAAAATCTGATGTCAGCCTGTCTATGTCAGAAACAAAACCATGGTGAAGGAGATCCCTCTGATTGAGCAGAGGAGGAGGCAGTGAGGTTAAAAGCTGAAAGATACAAATGCAGAGCAGATGTTAGGTAGGTGTTTGGGCAAAGTGGGTAGGTGTCACTTGATGTGCATCATGGAGGTCTGTGGAGAGTTGTCTCATCACTGGAAACATTGAGATCTGGACTGAGTAGCAGTTTGGCCACCAGTACTTGACCAGAAGAGGTGTTCATGTGGGGAAGTCCTCTGGCTTTTACTAGGGACAGTCAGGTTGAAAGATCACAAAGATCCTTCCTGATCTTAAGCCTGATTTCACAGTAGATGTTATATTCTTTTCTCATCTGTTTCTGCCAATGGAGCAGTTGAGATACCCTCTGCTCCCTGGTCCAGACCTTCTGAACACAGCACTTCAAAACACCACCATCAGCCCCACATCCTGCAAGAATGCTGGTGAATCAAACAAATTCACACCCCAGTCCCATTTTTCCTGGGAATATTTTCTCCTTAGTTGTGAACAAAAAATGGGCTCTTGCAGAAACCCCAGTAGCATACACAAAGATTTTTTTTTTCTCCCTTCCTTTTCTTTACACACTGGAAGAACAGCCAGCCCTGAGCACTCCACAGCTGTCCACAGCACCAGCCCTTTCTGAGACCTTCACCCCTTCAAAGCCCTGCTGTGGAGCTGACGCATGACAATTGCTGTGTGTCTGATATTAGTGATGTCTCCCACGTGGGAGCACAGGGGCAGACAGGGATCTAATAACTGTCCATGGGAGGGAAGAAATGGTCAGATTTCAGAGAGAGCAGGGAGCAGTTTATTAGCCAAACAATTTGTTATTAATCTCCGTGTGAAAACAGATGGAGAACCCTGAGGAGGCAGCTCTGCAAAAACACTCTGTAGAGGAATTTTTAGAAGCAGAGTCTTCTGTTACTATGCAGGAAAGCTACTGCTGCTCATGCTTCCCATGACAGTGCTAGTCTTTGACACACAAAGCAGGAACCTAACAGCTTGGCCTTGCACCATTTAGGTCAAAGGAATTTTTTTTTCCATTGGTTTTCAGGGCTTGATCCTGATGCTAATAGAAGAGAAATTTATCCGGTTTGAATGCAGACAGGAAGGAAGAGCCTTCCTGCAAGCTAATAAAATCCTTGATCTTAAATCCCTGCTACAGCACAAGTAACCTTTTTATGACTGCTCAGAGCAGACATGAGAGGAAAAAATGTAGATGGTAAGCAGTGAGGAGCATGAATTTTTATTTTTATAGTCACATAAAATGGACAACAGAGAAGAAGAACTGGCACTGTGTCTTCACTCATATCATGCAGGGGTTAGCTGCAGAAACAAAAAACAACCTGTGCTTTAGAAGCATTATGAGTTACCCAGGGTTGAGAAGAGAGAAGAGGAAATTTACCCCAGAGACACACCTTGAGAGAGAGCTCCCCACCCACAGATCCTCCTTTGCCTGCTGCTTTTACTCCACAGCCTCCCATCCCCAATATCTTTTCCACCCAACCCCACCTCTGATTTTGTGCATGTGCATCTTTCTGAGGATGCATGTTACCCAAAGGATTATTTCCAATCCCTAGAATTTTTAACAGGGTTATTTGCTGGCAGATTGTACACATGAAAAATAGATGGTATTGGATGCATCCAGCTGTTGAGGACAGATCTGTGTGGCACCAGTCAGTCATGTCATGATGAAAAGCACTGGTCTAATGCAGGACATGCAGTCCCATACCCTATAAAAACATGTTGCAAGACCAATTCAAGAAAGCACATTTAATTCAGACCTTATGCTGGGAGAGGGCCAAATGGTAGGACTCCCCCAACAGCTCTGGATCTGTTTTAATTACTTAAATGACTCCACATGATCGTTCACATACACATTCTCACCATACCTTGCTGAAATTGAGGACAACGCCTGTCTCCCTGTCAGAGTGAAATAGCTCAAACTAGATTACACAGTTACTTGAATCTAGGAAATACTCAAGGCTGTGATGAGTGACACTTCAGAAGGCAAGGCAAGAGCAGCCCCTCCCTATCAGTACTAGTGTGTGCAGCTTGTGGAAAGCTTGACAGGGGGATTTATCTCACTGAAAATAACCCTTTTGCATTTCAAAGGGAATTAAAAGGTTATTCTCAACCAGATGCTTGCTGACAGTGTTCTATGGATAGAGCTAAAACAACACAAAAAAGCAGTGGAGAGAGGTGTTCCAAAGTATCACTAAATTGTTTCTGGATGCCATTTTCAAAGGATTTTTTTTAAAGTCAAGGACATTTTACAGAGTACGTGTTTTATGAATCAGTTCTTTTTGTCTTCCTCTGTGTTACATAACTTTTCCAAATGTCACAGAATAACTGATGTGTAGCTCAGTATTACTGAAGGCTGGAAAACAGCACCCAAGAACAGCTGTGCATTTTTTTTTGGATATTAAATGAAATGCCTAATCAATTTTCTTGCATGCCAACTTTTTCCAAATCCCCAAACAGTACTGGTCTACCTTTTTTTAGAGTGAAAGCTTGAAGTGCTGTCTCTCCCTTGTCTCCCCACTTCTTTGTCCAGACTGCTAAAAGAAAGAGAAATTGAGACAAAGGACTCAAGGCTTCCCACTGCCTCCACAGGGATGCAATCTGTTCTTTATGTTTATTCTACTATGCTAAGAATGTCAGTGAATGGCATGTGAACATTAGCCTTTAAAGAGAACCAAGGCTTTAACAGGACAATGACTTGGAAATGGAGGTTGGTTTGAAATCCTCACCATGTTCTTTAGATATGAATCTTGAATAAACTCAACAAAAGTCCCTAAATCTTGTAGAGGAAAAAAAAAAAAAAGCCATATAGATGTGGTGCTTAGGGACATGGTTTAGCAGTGGATTTGGTAGAGTAGTGATATGGTTGGACTGGATGATCTTGGAGATCTTTTCCAACCTGGATGATTCTATAAAGTGGAGATATACTCTCTCTGTTCCTCTGCTCTGCCCCTCACTTCTGCATTTGCCAAAGCAGGCCATTTGTAATTGCTACCCCATCCACCAGGACTGATGGATTACACTATACCACAGCAACAAAGTCAGTCCCACCAACCTCAGCCCACCAGCCCAGCTATGATCAGATGTAGCATTTATTTGTATTGGTATAAGACCTGATTCATCCTCAGTTTGAAGACTTGATAATAAATGGAGTTGGAAGATGCACTAGAAGCTGCTCCATGCATCAAACAGGGGTTGTGCCTCCTCCAGGCATCCAAGCACCTGCCTAGAGGACAGTAACAATAGAGCAAGCATGTAGTACATGAAAACAGTTTTGAGCCCCTCACCTGCCTTTCCAGAGTGCAGAGCAAACACCTTCTACACAGTGTATACCCACACACACACACGTGCAAGTAAGAAACTTGCTATGTCTGAAGACTGCAGGGCCATGAAGCACCAGTGGTGGCTGTGAAGCTCTCATGCTAATGCCACACAGCACAGTCCTAACGAGATGGAGACCTGGCTGGCAGGTGGCTGTTTCAGTCTAGGATTGCAAGACCTCTGTTTCCTTTCCTCAGGAGATCATGCAGTGCTCTCACCAGGACGTTTTAATGCATGCTGGACTCTTGCCTGACCTTTAACTAAAAACTAGGACCCTGCCTTGGTTCCTCAGGCTGTTTTTCCTTCCCTTCCTACTCAGAAGATCCCAGACCATCTCAGTGTCCTCTCCTTTCCTGCCCTGCTTTCCTGGCAAGACCAAGTACCCCAGTGCTTTACTCAGACAAGATGAGGAGAGACCACACATAGAAACAGCTGCAGTTAGAGAGCAGGAAGTTGCAGCCGTGCAGCCCAATGGAAAACAAAGTCATTGTAAATCCAGAAAAATGCCAACAAAACCAACACCAAACTGTGTCCTGGGGTTCTTACTTAGGCAAGATATGTGGGGGCTTCAGATCAGGGCTTTCTTCAAGTTACACCTGGCTGCAGCCCAGGAGTTGCTGAAGAGCCAAACTGTACAGACAGAGAAGTGGAAGATTCCCCTGGGAGTGATTCCGAGCTGCTTAATACATTGCACAGTAAACATCATCTAAGATATTTAGACAGTATCTCCAGCAGCAGGAATTAGTTGGCTCAGGGGACTCTTGATTGGATACAAGTGCAGATACAGATCCATGATGCCAGGGTATTAAAACCACAGCACTTTCAATTGCAGGCAAGTGAATGCTTCAGTATCACTAGTATGATATTAGCAGGGGGTGTGATTATTTAGAAATTCTGTCTATGTACCAGTTTCATACCTTTTAATGCTGATATTCTACATCTTGCACCACTACAAACTCTGCTTTGAGGGAGTGCCTGGTCTTCAACATCCTCTGTACTTTTTATAATCACTGGAATGAAATTCCTAGGGATAATGATGAAAGGTTTATTATCTCCTAATCAGACTGAAATCCCCCAAGATACCACTGAGAGTAAAGTACCTTTCCAGAGGGGAAGTCCCTAAAGAGATGACTTGACCAGAGAGCCTGACCATCAGCTGGGACTGACTGGGAAGCATTCTGACATGGAAACCAGTAGCCATGAAAAGAAAGGCTGTCACTTGCCAGTGAGAGATGATGAAAGGTAAACCAGCCACACAAGAGAACGCACAGACAGGAGGTGAAAATAGCAGGGATTTCCAAAGAGGCCTTTTGTGTAATCCCACTGAAAAGTCCAGAGAGGTAGCAAAAAGAAATTCACACTGGTTTTCATTTGGTTTTGGCTCAATCCAGGCATTTCTTGTAACAGGTATGGGGGTGGGTGAAGGAAGAGAAATGACTGCTGTTACACTTTGTGCAATCTGGTATCTCACAAGAAGAAAGAGATTAACTTGGAGCATCCATTAGAGTGAAGTTCTGGGAAAAGAGAGGCTGCTGGAGTGCAAGCCTGCTTTTTTCTGAAGCAGAAATCCTCTTTGACCTTAAAGTTTTACTTCTGGCACTAAGATGCTTTTCATTAAATCTCCTCTATCCTCATCTCCTTGTGAGACTGCTGGCTCCAGGAATACTTCTCCCAGGGCTGGGATCCTGCAGAGGTTCCTCTCCTGTTTGGAGCCATCTGTCTTCTCACATCAGGTGGGTATTTAGCAACTCTGACACCGTCCTCCTTGCCAACATGGATTAGGAGCTGTGAGAGGGCAGAGACCCCCTGAAGGACAGCAGCTATAAGGAATTATTAAGGCAGCACGTATCACTGCCAGGATTTTTAAAGCATGGCAATGTCCTGGACTGGCAGATGTCAGCAGCTGAATAGCTGAGCCATAGGCTGGCAAAGCACAAAATCAGCTTTTGACAAAAGTAGCCTTTTCTGAAAATGCAGAGTTTCCTATTCATCTCAACAAATTGAGCTAGTTCATTCAAAGCCAAGACACAATCTGGGAGCTGGAAAAACAGGAAATCTAGTTTTTCCTCTTCAATCTATAAATAAAAAAGTAGATGTTGAAGAATGACATGTGCTAATCTCACAATTCTGAAGGAGCTGGCAAGTGGAAAAAAAAATAATTGATGGATTCTTTTTCCTAAATGTGTTATTTTGATTTTTGAATGGTTAATGTTTTAAGTGATAGATATACTGAGGAAAGAAAAATTCACATGGTTTTTAACTTCAAAAAATGAAAATGAAGACTCCGAGGCTTTAAATGCAGATTTATTTTCTTCCAAATGCAAGCTGACACATACTGGAGAAAAGAAAAATCAGCTGTCTAATCAGACACCATTTTCTAACACATCAAAATTAAGAATCTGAGCATTAAGTTTATAGAATAACATAAATATGTAAGAAGAGCCTGCTGCTTACTGAATTTAGCATTATGACTGCATGTAGTGGCAGACCAACATGTTTTAATGCTACCAATAAAAGAAAATGATCATTCCTTTGTGAATAAGAAAGAACAAGCATAGGAGAAGATTAACATTGATTTTAGTTAATAAGATTTTCTTCTTTTCAGCTTAAATAATTTTGGAATTTCAACCAGTGGAGTAAAATCGATTCACGCAAAGGTCCACTTTGAATCCTTGGTTCAAAGGCAACCCACACAACAGCAAATAGAAGCCACTGCCTTGCTGAAAACGTCTGTGAGGACTGGTTAGCTCATCTCTGTTCTGTGTGGATAGATTTTATACCAGAAGGGGCTACCCCCCACTGAATGTCAAGGGATGGTTGTCTCCTTTTCTTCCCTCACGACTCTCGTCTTTATGCCTTTCCCTTTCTCCTCCCACCCGTCACTCACAGAACCTTAACTCATGTGCTCAGCCCTATTTTACGGCATTTCTAAGACTACTGAGAAATCCCAAAACCTGAGCAATTTATGCTAGTAGGGAAGAAAAATCACTTGATAGTGCTCTCTGGGAAGAACACTGAAATCATGCAAGTCATATGAGCAGAGAGACCCACTGGATTTTCCTTGGTGGCCTGCGGCTCAGTCGGGATGGCAGGCAGGTTGGAATATGAAGATGTAGTTCACTAGCACAGATGAGTGCTCCTCCCAGGGATTAATTAGTGATCGCTCTGATACAGCCTGCCTAAGATATGTAGGGCAGCCAGAGACAGTTAATGGGGATCTATGGAGTCTACAGATTGTGGAAGATAATTCAAGAAGGGGGGGGGGGGGGGGAATTATTGCAGTGTCACCCACAGGGCTTTACGTTTTCCCTCCAGAAAGTAATACTGTGCTTTAAAATACTGAAGTACTCTGCAAACATTAACCCACCCAGAAGGCAACTTTGTCAGATGGTTGCCTCACCAGCCTAAGTCACCATGCAGAAGTCAATTCCTGTCTTGTCACCTTTGCTGAAAGAGTCTGGACACACTATTTCTCCACACCTCCCCTTCCCTACACTTAAAGGGAGGGTTTACAGCTTCCTTTCAAACACGCTGAACTTCAGAGATGTTATCTTACATTTGCCCCTGATTTAAAGTATTAAACCTTAGAACACTTTTGGGAAAAGTAAATAAATCCATTTAACAAACGAGCAAGCCAAAACAGACTCAATGATTCTCCCACTTTACTTATATTTATCATTTTAGCATTTTTTTCCTCACTCTCTTCACACATTAGCCATCTCCCCTATGGCAAAAATAACGGGGAAAAATTGAGATGTACTGTCAAACATCTCTTCTATTGAAAAGGACAGAGAAGATGCCTGGAAACACACTGAACATGCACACCCGCTCCTGGGCACATCAGCGCTGGTTAAAATCACCTGCAATGGACAAAGATACGCTGTCACTTCTCCGTGGGATGGAGAGGAAAAAATTCTTGGCTGTCCTCTGTGCCAACTGAAGAATTAATACTGAGCTTATTGAGGGCGAGTTTAGGTGGAAAAAAAAAACACAACAAAACACTATAAAGGCATTTTAGCACAAAAAGGCGATGTTAGGGACATGGTCAATGGCATCACCTCAGCCTTCACGGCCTCTTACCCTGCAGAGAGGACTCTCAGCCCACGGGCCCCTGCCAGGAGAGCATCAGCAGCGTCCTCTGCTCTTCATCACACCTTCAGAGCATCTCCCGCACTTCTCCTGGCCCCTGCCCCAGCGTAGCCTTCCAGGTGACCCGAAACGGACCAGAACAAGGCGAAAGCCCCTCCCAGTAGAGCAGCCGAGACCACGGGCGGGGGCTGGAGGTGGGCGCGCTGCGAGGCTCCGGGGGCAGCGGCCACCCCGAGGCACCGGGGCGCGACCGGAGTAATCCACCCCCTTCCAGGCACCTCTCCGCCGCGGGGGCAGACCCCAGCGTTACCGACCCGTGGATAACCACCGGCCCTTACCTGCCACCCAGTGCCGCTACGCCGCCGCCCGTTCCCGGCGCTGAGCCCCGGCGCGGGCGGGCGGGCGGGGCCGCGAGTCACGGGGGTGGTGGCGTTTGTGAGGGGNGGGGCAGGGAGTGGTGGTGTGAGGGGTTCATGGGTGGGACGTTGTGGAGGGAGTCGGTGGAGAGCGAGGAGGACGAGGTGAGGTTGGTGTGGGGCTGTCTTTTGACCCGCTAGCAATTAATAGATGTGCTCTTGTAAATACATAGGTCAGAGAGGTCATGTTAAACCGGGCCCTTTCTCTCATACTCCCTTTAGAGTGAGTTTTTGTCTTAATTAACTGGAGGGTTTCTCTGGTGCTTGAACTGGATCCTGTGAAGTAGTTGGGCTTTGAACTGCTGCCCACACAGTGAGCTTGGAGAAATGGAGCTTATCTCAGTGCTTGTGGCAGAAATGTCCTGCAGCTAAGGTGGATCTTCGGCCTGAGCTGTGTGGGGAGTGAAAGGCAGACGACTGAGTTATCCACCTTACAACACCTTTCCTACGGGCTTCAACAGAGGGATCACCAGCATCAGGCTGGTTTCAGATAAGGTTAATGGTTTTAAGCTAGAAAAGGGGAGATTTAGATTAGACATTAGGAAAAAGCTCTTTAATATGAGGGTGGTGGATCAGTGGAACAGGTTGCCCAGAGAGGTGGTGGAGGCCCCATCCCTGGAGACATTCAGGGTCAGGCTTGATGGGGCTCTGAGCAACCTGCCCTAGTTAGAGATGTCCCTGCCTATTGTTGGTCTAGATGTCCTTTGGAGATCCCTTCCAATCCAATATATTCTGTGATCTTCAGCCTGTGCTTTGTGGTGCTTCTTTCTGTGCTCATTACAGAGAAGCAGTAAAATCTGGAGTGAAAGGCAGGCTTCTGAGTTACCCACCTTACAACACCTTTCCTATGGGTTTCAACAGAGGGATTATCAGCATCAGACTGTTTCACCAGCTCTAGAATGCCAGCACTAGCATTGCACCTCATGGTGCCATGCTCCCTGTGATTTGTGCTGTTGAAATGTGCCCCACACCATTTCACTGCTTAGTAAAGAGCTGGCTTTGTTAAGACTGTGTCCTGGGAAACATTTCAGCTCCTCCTGGCCTTTGTTGCCCCAACTTTCCACTCGCCCTGTGAAGGTGAGGGCTAGTTCTAGTTACCTTTGTGTTACTGAGGAACTAAGCAAATTTTTTTTTAAGCTATCCATATATGCTTCCTTAAAGAGGTGCTTTTTAAGCATCATCATGCTGTTGGTTCATGGTGTTACCCAGTTACCTTAAAATTGTACTTGATTTGATCTGTGTTAATTTTCTCAAGCAAAATACGAATGACAAAAGTGTGTCCATAACATCCTAAATAGAAAACACAGCTGCAAATCTCTGCAAAATGCATGTGGTAAAACAAAGAGCTATGGCTTAAGTCTGTCTGAATAACCTTCCCTACTTGCAGCCTTGCTGGCTACGCCTGACAAGAAGATGACCATGAACTATTTCCATCTACTTTTGTTTTAGGCTGTAGTTTTTTGGAGGGGAGCTGGCTGGAGGAGCAGTGACAGATAATGTATTTCATTGTGTAATGTAATATATGCCAGTCATGATGTACATTATTTTTATAACCACTCCTCTTTGAAGCCTTCTGGACAGATTTAAACCTTTCAGCTGGAAACTTGTGCCCTTTTCCCCCTGACCCTATCAGGAAATGGTCTGGTCATTTCTTTGTGAAGAAAAATAAGTGGTGTGCCAAGTGTTCCTTGGTGAGTTAGAAGCTCCTCCTCCCCCAGTTAGCATATTTAGTAAAAGTATAGTCTTTTGCTGGACCTTATTCTATGTCCATGTGTATTAATAAGCACTTAAATTGATAAATGTAACTAAATCACTACTGTGATTTAGTATTTTGTGTTAATTGGTAATTGTGTGTGCCACTTTATGAACTCTGCATGAGTGAGGTGGTTGTGCAGGTAACTGGAGTTCTTCATTTAAAAAAATCATGAAACCTCAGAGACAAGTATCTTTACATGTGTTGTTTTAAGATGGCCACTGATTGAAGGTGAGGCTCCCATTCCTAGGGATATGTAGTTGCAGCATGTCCTTCTGGAAGAACTCAACTTCTCTATTTTTTAATTATATATATTTTTTTTCTTTAGTTTTACATATAGTTTCACAACACAGTCTGAGCCAAGTGAACAGCTTGCTGCTCTTTACTCCCACTGATTATTTAAAATTGATTCTGGTGTTTGATCACATGAGAGGCCAAGTTCCACTTGGTAAAATAGAAACAAAGGAAAAAAAAAAAACCTGGCAAGATGTTAACGGGGTTTTTTTGGCTGGTTGAGGGTGTTGAATTAGTTTATGTTAAAGCAGATGAGCAGCAGAGCTCATGTGAGGAAGGAATGGATTCTTCTGGGGGGTTGAGATTATGGAAGGAGGGAACTAGGAGCAAGACCCCTTTGCCTGATGACAATGGAAACTAGTAATTTGCTTATCTATAATATGAAATAGCATGCGTTTGCACTGGGAATTAATTTGGTGTGGTCTGTTTTAGTCTATGTGGTAGCAATTGCTGTCCTGAATCTGCTGGTGTGACAGAAGAAACTAGACTAGTTGGTTAATTTGGGACCTGCATTGTTTTTCTCTGTAGAATGAGTCCTCCTGCCTCCAGATGCTAAGAAAACCAGAAGGCTTGAGCTCCTGCCTAGATTTTTCCTCTCCTTTCTGAGCTAGGGTGTCACGGGGAAGCCTCTGTTCCTGCTGTCTGCAGTCTGCAGATAGGAATTAATCTCATGAGGCTATCATCCTTTCCTTCAGTCTGTGTAGGGTTAAAAAGCAGAGCATTACGTTTGCTCACTGCTGGTCCAAATTACAGCCAGACGTACAGTAAGATTATTTTTGTGGTTTTAGGAGCAAGCATTTTTTGTAATCAAGGCCTGCTGAAAGCTCTTTAAATCCCATAATTGTTAAATGAGGCAACTGTGAGCAGAGGCAGCAAAAGTGATGTCTGAAAGCTGCTTTGCTGACTCTGCAACTCACAAGCTATCTTCTCTTCTGCAGGAAGGAGAGAGAACCTTGTGGACATTTATTTTTGATTGCTGTTTTCCTGGCACAGTGGGATCTTGTTGCTAAGAAGCACCTGACATCAGTCATTTTCCTCTCTTGCAATAACTTTAACACCATATCTCCTAGTCAGTGACTAAAAACCACACATCCTACAAGGCATCTCCATGATGTTATTAAAACAGTAGCATAACTGTAATTTTAACTGTGTTAGCTGAAGGATGTTTCATTTTTCTCTCTCCAGGTTGCAGTGTTGTTATTGCCTCTCGTAAATTTGACCGATTAAAAGCTGCTGCAGAAGAACTGAATAATGAATTCTCTTCCATGAGTCCTGCCAGGGTGACTCCCATTCAGTGCAATATCCGCAAAGAAGAGGAGGTAAAGACCAGTGGGCTTGTTCTGGGGCTGAACGTGTCAAAAGCATATTGTGTATATATGTTCTCAGACTTCCAGAGGTCTTCTCTGGCCCTCTCAAAAGTGGCTGAGATCAGGGAACAGGTGCAGGAATGCACTGTTAAACTGATCTACATAAAGATGGGCTTTCCAAGGGAAGACCGTTCCTTAGCCACCTAAGCAAGAAAGCATTTGTAATTGCAGATATTTTTCTGACCATGCATATATATGGGTGAGAGACTGGTGAGAGGTCTGGAAAACATGCCTTGAGAAGAGCAGCTGAGGGAACTGGGATTGTTTAGTCTAGAGAAGAGGAGACTGAGAGGAGATTGTTCTCTACAACTACCTAAAAGGAGGTTGTAGTAAGGTGTTGGTCTCTTCTCCCAAATTACTAATGATAGGGTGAGAGGAAATGGCCTCAAGTTGCACCAGGGGAGGTTTAGATTGGATATTAGGAAGAAATTCTTTACTGAGAATGGTCAGGCACTGGAACAGGATGTCCAGGGAGGTGGTGGAGTCACAATCCCTGGAGGTGTTTAAAAAAAGAGTAGATGTAGCACTTGACCACTATGGTCTAGTGGTCAGGGAAATGTTGGGATTAAGGTTGGACTTGATGATCCTAGAGGTCTTTTCAGATGTATTTTAGGTATTTCTGGGAGAAACAGGCCTTGGAATGGGCGTGTTCTACAGCTGAGCTGAAGCCCACTTAGCATGGTTCTGTGTCACATTCTGTGACAGCAGGGAGGGGGTGTTAACTTGTGAAGATTGAGATCTCAGAATATTTCCTTCAAGCAGGAAATCAGTGTGGAATCTCAGTGCTTGTGGTTTGACACAAGTGCCCTGCACTGTCAGTGTTGCTTGTATTAAAGCAAAAATACTATTTTTAGTCATGTTTCAAATTTCAGTTACAATTTGAGGTGTGCCTCATTACAAACTCTATTACTATCCTAGTTGAATTCTTTTTATTCGTATTACAAAAAAATCAAGATCAAGAGTATTTAATCCAGGTTCTTCAGAAGTCTGCATTCACCTCTTAGTTTTTTAATCTATGTAATGAAATATTTCAAAGTCCAGCATCAGGTCGGACTTTGAACTTACTGAAGACAGGTAGAAAATATCCCAGTAACCATTGATTGCTACATTTTTCTTAGCCTTTCAAAGTCTCTGTTCAATTCTAGCATAACTTAAAGAAATATTACTGGCCTTCAGTAGCTATGTAGATTCTGGAAATATCCTAATATACGACCACAAAGCAAATAAAAAATAAAATTCTTCTCTCATGGAACAGCTCGTGCTATAAAATATTTATAGTGATATACTTAGAATTTCTCTGCTGAAGGAGGTGAACCCTGGGGCTGTGCAGTATGTCACTTCACCTACCAGTGAATTTTAGGTTTGTGCTTACTAGCATCAGCAGTGCAATATAATAGGTTATGACAGATGTCAAGAGGGCAACTTACATGATTAAAGCTCCAGGAAAAGAGGTAGAGAGAGAAAAAAGGCTTAAACCTTCTTTCATGTCACTGTTCTTGCAGAAAGTACTCTGGCATGCTTAATAACCTTCTGCAGGTGAATCTTATTTCTGCACCAGTTACAAAATGATTTAGTGGGAACTGCAGTGTTGTGTGAGATGGTAGAGGGCTTGGATGGTAAAATGAGGTAATCACCACTAAACAAACTACCATTCCTTCTTTGTTTCCTGTTTTTTCAGTGTGGCTAAATACATATTTTGGATGGATTTGGAAACTTTTCTGAAAGTGCTTTTAAAGCTTTTTTTACAGTGCTGTGTAAAGTGTTTAGATGTTATTCTGTGTTACTGGTGGCCATGCTGATACTTGAAGAAAATTCTGTCTTTGCCATTACCCTGCAGTTTCATCACAGAATTGTCCTTTTTAATTTTAAGCTCTACTCGTTATACAGACACACCAAAACTTTCTCAGAACTTGTCATATGATGTTGGAGAAACCTCTATCAGGTGTCTCCTGCCAGTGGAAGTTCTCATAAACCATTGTAATTTCATATCCATGTCTATTGAAGAGAGGGTTCAGAGAAATAAGGTAGATTAAGCTACACTCTTGAATTTTTCAGTCATTGACCCCATATTCTGGTTTGACTCACTTTAGATCTCTTAACTGCTCTTACTTCTCTCTGTTGAAGTCCTGTTTAGAAAAAAAAATCACTATGCAAGTTTTGTAAGCCTTTTGTGGAAGTGTTTAATAAGGAATGCAATTTCTATTGCATGTTAACATAAGAACTTCAGTGTACCTGCTAAACAAATATTTATTAATTCCAACTACCCATCTCCAAGAACAGACATTTTTACTGGTTAGAGATATCCTGTGTTTTTTGGATTACTTCTTTAATACTGAGATTTTAAAAGATTGCTAAATCCTGGCTGCTTGTTACTTAATTTCTGAAATTACTATTGGACCAGAACTGTGTAGTCCACATTTTCAGCTTTTAAATTTGTAGTAAGGATTGCACTTCCTTGCACTTAGGTGCTAAGTGTTTGTAAATTGAAGCTAGATAAACTTGAGTTAGCAATCGATACCTTACCCTGCAAAAAACTGTCAGAACTGAGGGATGTGGCAGATTTTCCACAACCCACTGCTCACTATTGTGTATCTATTGTATTTGCTAAGAGCAGCAATGGTGATTACTTTTTTTCTGAGGAAAAGTTCCTTTGGGCTTTTCCTTCAAAGAGCATCATGCATCCACTTTCAAAACCTATTCCATTGGTAACCTAAAATCTAGTGTCTGGGACTTGGAGTCTTAGGAACAGGGATCAGTAAAAGATGGAGTGAAGGATTTTTTCTAACCTAGGAGGTAAATCTTGAGTAGAGGCAACACAGCAATAGAACAGCCTTTTCACAAATACAGAACAGCTTCCTGTTTACAGTGGAAGGTGGAGTGAGAGCTGTTTAAACTTTTGCCTTCCCTCCTGAAAGAAACAAGACTTGTACAGCTGTGTTGGCTCAGCATGCTAGTCATGAACAGCTTTACAACTCAGTGTCTGGTTGCACCTTAGCACGAGTGAAAACTATTATTTACCTCCAAAATCCATGGAAGCACATTGTTGTAGAGAGGACAGCCTCTACAGGTATTCCCTATGAGTCATCACACCCTCTTTCTCAGCCCTTATACCAGGTACCAAAGAATGCGTGAAGGAGAAAGACCTTATAAATGTTTCAACAAGAGAAGAAATCCTCAAGGTTCAAGCCTCCTTAGACCTCAGAACTGATCCATCACAAAGCCCAGGAAGCTTCCTGAAGAACTACATAATTCATTTAGTATCTCCTTCTCTTTGACATCTCACTGAAGCCTTTCTAAGAGTAAATCTTTCTCTTAAAGGAAGATCACCTGTAGGAACAAGCCATCTGTTCTTACTGTAGCATGCCTTTGTTTTTTTAAATACCCTGCCATCTCCATCAGTTGTTCTGCATTTTTCTAAAGGCCTCTTTGAATTTTGTCCTGGTTTTAATTTTCTAATCAGGCAAACTGGAGGGAGGGACTTTGAATAGGGGAGATCTAAGAAAGATGAAAGTGCTTTCAAAATTACCAGGTGATTTTTTTTTTTGCCTCCTATTGCAAATCTTAAAGTAACTGACTTGCTTTGAAGATGACATGGCTCATTCCTCTTGTGTGCCCTAGTGTGGATCTGTGAAATTCAAGCATTGCAAAATTCATCCCTCATCATATAGTGCAATATGTCTGTTAAAACTCTTTCTGGCCTCAGAAGAGTCAGAGAAGGTGCAGTGAATTAATGGCTGCAGAAGTTTGATGGCAGAAATCATGGGAATAGCTTAATGAATTAACATTTTTAAGTCTCTTAATCTTCATCCTGAGAGACCCTCTTGCTTTCTAGCAAAGCTTACTTTTTGTTTAATGTGCAAGAAATAATCTTGCTTGATGGAGGATTTTCAACCACTGCATAACCTGTCAAGCTCATTTCTGTCACGAGTTTGCTGCAGCTGCTGCTTTGGCTGGTTTTCCATTGAGTGTTTTGTAAAGGAAAACAAAATCCTTCAATGCTTTGAAATACATTCCCCTCCAGAAGTTCTGTAGTGTTCAGTGTGAGTGTGTGGAAAACAAAGCAAAAGGCTTGACCTACAGCCTGTAGCTGAGATTAGGTGAGTGTTAGAGCTGGGTTTACATTCTCAAAAACTCTTTCCTTCCATATGAATTTAAGCCACTTTCTGCACTGACAGTGCAGTGGCTTCTGCACTCTGAGGGAGTGAATAAAATGTTTATTGCAATTTGCTGTTAATACTTTTTCAGAGTACCCAAAGGCAAATAGTCCCAGACAATGCTTTCAGTTGTGTTCGTCCTGCTTATAGACAGAAGGTATCTGCTTAGTCAAATATATTCACCTTTCTTTTGCTAAAGAAGACAACTTGTTGTATTTCCAGCACTTTTTAGTGCTCATGCTTTGTAGGTTAACAAACTAACCCTTCTTGATCTGTGTAAGAAGATTGGCTGTGGCCAACTCATATTTCAGAGCTTTAGTGAATGTACAAAACTAGATAAGAATGTCAAAACTTCACACGGTGACTTATGTTTTCTATTTAAAATGTTCAGGTATATGGGTCAAATGAAACAAAAAACCCAGTAGCTACCTTCTATGGTACAGTTCCAGCATCTGCTGTGAGCGTGCCCACTCTTGTGAAAAATGTCAGGAGATTCTTAGTAGGTTTTAAGTAGCAGGTTTTTGTGTACGTGTTTTTACAAACTTTCACTGCCTTAAATCCCTTTCTTGTTTCAGTGCTGGTATTTTATGTAGCACCTGCATTATACCAGGAAGATTTCCTAAGTAAATGTGGACTCAGCCCAATCCCTCTTGGCTGACTAAACCTGTCCTACTGATCTTCCAGCCTCTCTTGAGGGCTGGTACCTCCTCTTCATGGGTGAAAAGGATACAAGAGAGAAAATGCTGCCTGAGAATGAAATTAGGTGTACAGCTTAACCACACTAACAAACACTGTTTCAGGTCGAAGCTTTGGTGAAGTCTACACTGAGTCTTCATGGGAAGATTGACTTCCTGGTGAATAATGGAGGGGGCCAATTTGTAAGTCTTTCTGAAGGCATCAGTGCAAAAGGCTGGAATGCTGTGATAGACACAAACCTGACAGGGACCTTCTACTGCTGCAAAGCAGGTGAGGACAGAACATGAAACTGGTTTGTTTTGTTTTTGACAGCAATACCAGAAGACAAGGGACATAAAGTTTCCCTACCTTCCTTTTTCACACACTTAATCTGACAGTGGATATTTGTTTTCATGAATGTCATCCAAAGCTTTAAAGTGTACATTACATTTGTTCATATGCAGCCCTACGTTCAGGCAAGTATGATCTTCTGGTTAAGGCCAGGTTTGGAGAGTCAGCTGGCTTGGATACTCACTTAAGACTATAGGAAAACCACTTAACCTCTGTGGCCTGTATTCACTGGCTGTAACACAGGAAAAGATTTCTCTCCCATCAGGGTTGTAAATTTAAAGTTAAGTATGATGCCTGATTCTCAGATAGCATTGGCAACGTGGAAATGAAAGTAACTTACATGGAAGCATGAAATCTTGATTTCCAGCAAAGGGTTCTTAACAAACCCTGAGCCTTACCTGGGCCACATCTCCCCAACCCAGTGGTGAGGCCATAGTCCAAAGAGCAGATTGTGTGTCTAAACCCACACTGGAAATGTGTAGTGTAATTGGGATTAAGGCTCCAAATTTGGCTTCCAGTTGGCAAGTTCATTTGTGTGCATTTCTTCTGATATTTATAAGTTATCTTCCTCCTTCACACAGCGTACAATGCCTGGATGCAGGAACATGGAGGAGTCATTGTCAACATCACTGCTGCTGTCATGAATGGGTTTCCTGGAGTGTCGTAATACATATTTTATTTTTACTTTCTCCTATATTTTCCCCCTAGAATTACTACTTGCTCCTAAATAATTCATTTTTAGAAAGGTGTGCACTGGATAGCAGTGGAGTACAGAAACACAGTAGTTAAGTCAAGAGAGAGCAATACTGGGAGCTGTATTGTGGAGATCTCTTATTAATTCAGTAGAGACTAGAGGAGTAAATGGAATCTGTGGTCTCTGTCAATGGGTTTGTAAGAAACTATGAAGCAAGGCTTGCCAGTAAAGCTTTCACTGGAAATGGTATGATAGTGGGACTGGTTGCACTGAAATGCAGCCTTTATTTGTTCTCTCTCCAAATTTCTGGCAGATTTGTAAGAACTTCTCACCTGTTGTTTTCCTCTTCTACTGTCCATTTATGGGTCTTGGTGGTATAATGAGTTATGGGAGTTGGACTGAGGGGAGAGGAGTAGGAGGAGCATTTCTAGTATGTTCCCAGGTTTTGGCTTTGTCCTTTGGGTCACATAGCAGCCTTTCCCATTTTCCTTTTTCCTCTTACTTTGTAGCCATCTTTCTTGGAGGTAGTCTCTGATGCAGAGGACCTGTTCTATTTGCTCTGCTTCTTTCTTGACTGGGAGAAGGCTCATGGGTACAAACCCATTACCATGTTTGTGGTTCTTTTATACTGACATAAAAGATCACAGCTGTCTGCATGAAAATGCAGCATCTTCTCCATATCTATGTACTGTAGTTGTTTCGATATCTTTACCCTCAAAATGAGCAGGAGTCTTCCAATTTGAAACTTTTCCTCCAAAAAGGTTTCAATATGTTGAAAGAGAAATAATGCTCAGAAAATGAATTGGTTCAGTTATTTTCTTTCCAAGGAAATGTCAAAGTTGTCAAAATGCTGCATTTTGACAGTTTCTTAATTGAAAAAAAGGAAAAATTGGAGCAAAAGTTACGTTGCATCTTTGTCCTGATTCAGGGTTGAAAGTTTTCAAAATTTAAATTTTTTTAAGGAACATCAGAATATTTTCTCACTGGCTTGTTTTTGGCAGTACAAAATAATTTTAGCAATCCACAAGGTGGTGCTGAAGCAACAGTTTTTTGAGTTCCTCCACTCTGGTTAAGTCTGGTTGATTTGTCACAGCAAATAAGCTGAAGCTGTTTGGGAGTTGAACCAAGAGATTAAAAAACCTAATTCTGAGTAACAGTGGGGAAAAGTTTTCAAATAACTGTTGTGTGTGGATGTAGATGGATACACAAAACTACTTTCAAATTAAATTCCTGTTGATTTGATACTTGGTTTAGAAATGTCCTACTGAAAAAAGATTTCCCTCTACAAGTCCAGCCACTGCTCTTGCCAAAAGTCACCTGATAGAATTTTTCATAGGTATTAATTTTGAACATAAAACTAGTCAAGTTTGTTTGCTCATAGCGTGCCTGGAGGTTATTTGTTTCTGGCTTAAACATATTTTAATCATGTTTGTCAGAAGATCTAAACTATTTTTCAGACCACTGTCCTTCCAGGTGCTGCTTTACCTGTTCATCCTGCCTTTCCTAGTTTCACACAGTTTGAGCTTTGCCTCCAGTTGTTTTTCATTTTATAAGCCTGCTTCAGCATCACACGTGTTCATGCTTAAAACTTTCAGACCAAAAGGGATTTTAAAATCTATAGCTTGTAATTTTAATAATCTATAGCCTGTAACTGTTTGTGGATTATTTGTGTAGCTGACCTCATCTCACATTGGGGAAGAGATAATAAGTATTTCCAGAAATGATAGGAAATCACAGCACAGCTTGTTTAAACTGTGGTCAAACTTAGAAACTAGAAAATCTCTCCTTCTCTCTCAGATGGTTGGTCCAGCTGTAGAAAGCTACTCTGACTACCCTGATGAGGCTGAGGTAGAATTAACACTGGGCACTTTGCTGAGGGAACAGATGCTTCTTGTGCTTTCTTTTCTCCCTAGACACACAGGAGCTGCAAGGGCTGCAGTGAATAACCTGACCAAGACTTTAGCCTTAGAATGGGCCCACAGTGGAGTAAGAATCAACAGTGTTGCTCCTGTAAGTAATGCAAATGATCTGATTAAACTCAGCCATTGTACATGTTCATGCTTAAAACCTTCAGACCAAAAGGGGCTTTAAAGTTGTAACTTTTCGTGGATTGTTTATTTATAATTCCCCCATCTATATTCTTCCAAGTCATTTGAGAGTGCTTTGTACTGTTCGGGTGACAAGCCAGAAATGTGGGATAAAATTGCTTTTGCTTTCTGCTTTTACTTGTTACTCTTGGTTTGGTTTTTTTTTTCTAGCTTAATGAAATGTTACCTGGGAGGAGTTGTTGACCTGTCTTACAAACTCTTGACATAAAATTTCTGAATGCTTTGTGTTTCAGTAATGATTACAGTATTTCTGACTTCACAGACCTTTTTTCTATTTGAGGTTCAGGTATGCTGTTTGTTTCCAGCTGTGTTTACAAAGTTATTTTGAAAATCTCTGAATGTCTTTTACCTTTTCTTCTACATGTTCAGTTAGATTTGGTCTAGGCATCAAAAGACTGTATTTGAAATGGATCTTCTCTCAAAGAAATTACACCTAAAAATGTGTTCTGATTTTTTTTTTTTCCTTATCAAATATTTACAGGCAGGAAGCCACTATACAGGTCAGCTAAAATATGCTTGCACATTTCTGAGGAAGTAGGTAGCATGCAGCAGTTTTAAAAAAACTGTATGAAAAGAGTGGCTGTTTTTTGTAGTGCATGGTGCTGCAGTTACAGAGGTTATATGTAACCCCTAGCTTTGACATACCTGTTGTGCTTTATGCAATCTCCACTCCTAATTTATTTTGCATATTTACTCCCTTGAAAACAAGAAAAGGAAAGGTAGACTTTGTCCAGATACTTCTATGTTCAGAATTTATCTTATCTCACAGTATAGTTAAGAGTCAGATATGTTCAGCTGGTCTCTAGGAAGATCTTTCCACTATCTTTTAGGACATCTGCATATCTTGTAGAGCCTCTTGTCCTAAAACATCTGGCTGCCTTTCTTTGGCAGAGCACAGGCTGCTTCATGGGAGATGTGTGAGGATCATCCAGGTAGTGGCTCTTACGTAGCCTCTGGGGACCAGCTCAGCTGGGGACTTGTTAAACACTAAGATCTACTGGCCTGTTTTTCCTGTTTATTTGTGTTTTCTGATTTATCAACTCTTGGGGAAGTCAGTCATTAAAACAACATTATTATGTGAATATATTTTTCAGGCGTGCTAATCACCTAATGTATCATACTAATTATACTTTATAGCACGTGTCAAAAGTTTTTGACAAGCAAACACTTCAGTGATTTGGTTCTTTCAGAAGTATTTGCTGACTTTGTTACTCTGCTGGTAATAAAAATCCATGTTGTAGTTACAGTAACACTTTCTATCCTCCTGTCACCTTCATGGACACAGGAGGTCTGTGGTAACCCTACAAAACTGGTACTGCTTTGTAGGAGCAGAGTAAAGTGTAGGGAATGGGCACAGTGGGAGGGAAACATGCATTCTAAAAGAAAAATAGTTTCACATGTAAGTTACTTCCCTAGCTCCAAAAATAGTCGTATTTCACAGGTATCTTAGATATACTCAAATAACTTGAGTGCCCAAGGTTCTGTCATAACTAATCTATGTAACCCTGTGTTCCCTTTGCTGTAGCCTTCATCTTCCCTCTTAACTGGCCTGTGTCATCATCAGAGGAAACAGTCATGTTTTTTCTATTTCTGTAGCAGCTAAGCAGGGAGAGTCTGAATTCTGACTGTGAAATCTCTCTGCTTCCATAACTGACAATAAAATCAATCTGCTGTTCTTAACAGATTACAGGAAACTGTTGAGAACAACTTCTTGGGGCCTTGTAGTTTTCCGCTGCGAGCTAATATGAAATGTTTGTAATTTCAAAACAACCTTCGAGTTTCCTTATACTTTTCACTTTATAGTTATTGAAGTGACAGTGGAGAATGGGAGTAATCTGAATTATTGTGCTTGAATAGAGATGTGGCTCACAGCCAAATTAGCTTCTTGTATAAAATCTACTATTTCATTAAACTTAAAAACTTCCATTCAAGTGCTGTTTAACCCCACAGAAAATCCCAGTAAGGACAACTTCATGATTTTACAGTGATTACAATTTAAACATATGCAAGAAAACTGAATTTTCACTCTGTTTTAAAATAGGGACTAGTCTTTTCAGAAACTGCTGTTGCAAACTATGGAGAACACGGCACAATGATGTGGTTAAAGAACATACCCAAGATTCCTGCCAAGAGGTCAGCAGTTCCTGAGGAGGTAATGTATTTCAGAACATTTGTAGTAGTTCTACTTCTGTGTCTTTATTTTGAAGCCACTTTATTATATGGAGGGCAAAAAAAAGTCATAATTTTGCACAGTGATGGAATATTAAGAAAGAAAAAAGCTGTAGTAATGTGTAGGAGTGCCAAGTGGGAGATTTAACCAGTAGTCACTCTTACACTGAAAATTTAATTTAGCTGCTTCTTACAGCTGAAGTGTTTCGTAATAGGCATTAGTTCCTCAAAAGGTTGACTTCCAGCAAGGAGGACTGAACGAATTAATATTAATGTGAAAAAAGTGTATCTTAAAAGCATTTAGCTCTCTTCCACCAAGAATGTGCACCTTGAGAACTTACTGGGTTTTATCTGATATGTACTGGATGTTTGTGGCTGGGAAGGTGGCTTGAAGACTGTTAAAGTTTTCCTTACTGAGTAGAAAACATCTTGCCTGTAAAAGTTTTTATAAGTATCTTTGACATGAAGAATTCCCAGGAGTTTAAGAAAGATTCAAATTGTCATTCTTTTGTCAGATCTCTCCTGCAGTGTGTTTCCTGCTGTCTCCAGCTGCTTCTTTCATAACAGGGATAACCATGGTCGTGGATGGAGGCCAGAGTTTATATAGTCAAACCCTAGAAATACCAGGTAAGAAATGGGCTACAAAATAATGCACCTCAAGTGATTGAAGTTGGGCAATGGGAGGGCACAAAAATAAAATGTTCTCTTTCTTAATCAACTAAGTATGTTGTTTTATTTGTTTTCCTCAGATCACAACAGATGGCCATCACCACCAGAAGGAAAAAATACTGAAATGCTTGAAAAGCTTCTTTCTGGCAAGTTCAAGCCAAAGATGTAAAAGAATAAGATTTCACCTTATCCCCAGTTGCACACTTACTGATAATCTTGCTTAATATTCTCAGTAACATATTTTCTTTTGTTCATATATAACTACATTGAGTGCCTTGATTTGCATTGGTTTCTATTTGAAAGGCTGTAAATTTCTTCTCTGAAAACACTCACTGCCCTGAAAATGTTCAGTCTCTTGGGAAGGGAAGGTATAAAAGACAAAGTCTTCATCTCCACAGGCATTAAATAATGAAGAATCAGTCAGAAGTGAATAACAAAATACTTATTTTGAAGTGAAGAGGGCAGAGATGGGGTGTTTTGGAATCCTTCTATTCTGGATTCATTTGGGGAGGAGGTAATTTAAATTTATGTTATTAGTCGCATCAACAACCCTTGAAGTGGCTGTTAGCTCTACACTACTTCTGTTGAGCCATGCACTGAGCATTCAACTGTGATTTCAAAGACTTCATAGAGTAGATATTTTTTCTGACAAGAGTTAGATACTGCCTGGAAAGCAGCTCTGTGGAAAAAGACATGGGAGACCTGGTGGACAAGAGGATGACTATGAGCCAGCAATGTGCCCTTGTGGCCAAGAAGGCCAATGGCATCCTGGGGCACATCAAGAGTGTGCCAAGCAGGTCAAGGGAGGTTATACTACCCCTCTACTTTGCCCCATCAGGAGTATTGTGTCCAGTTCTGGGCTCCACAGTTCAAGAAGGAGAGGGAACTGCTGAAGAGGGTACAGCACAGGGCTACAAAGATGAGTAGGGGACTAGAACATCTCTTTTATGAAGAAAGACTGAGGGACTTGGAGCTTTTTAGCCTAGAGAAGACTGAGGGGGGATCTTATCAATGCTTATAAATACTTAAAGGGTGGGTGTCAGGAGGATGGGGCCTGACTCTTTTCAGTGATGCCCAGTGACAGGAAAAGAGGTAATGGGCACAAACTTGAACACAGGAAGCTCCATCTAAACGTGAGGAGGAACTTTTTTCCTCTGAGGGTGGCAGAGCCCTGGAACAGGCTGCCCAGAGAGGTGGTGGAGTCTCCACCTCTGGAGACATTCAAAACCCACCTGGATGCCATCCTGTGCATCCTGCTCTGGGTGAACCTGCTCTGGCAGGGGGGTTGGACTAGATGATCTCCAGAGGTCCCTTCCAGCCGACAACATTCTGTGATTCTTTGCAATGGTTCAAACTAATAGGGCATATCATACTGTGAAAGTTCTGAATAGTTTGACATAATGGAGTTAAGTTGGCTGCAACTTAAATTTGGTAAGAGAATAATCAGATAATAAACTTAAGCTTTAACAGACAGGATGGAAAACTATAGATTCAACAATTTAACATGCAAAATCTTGAAGGAAAAGCTGTGGTGTATATTGCAGTCATCTCTGCACTAAGCTGCACTGTTAAAGGAGAAAATTTGGATCCTTAATTTACCTGTTAAAACACTTCTATCCATGCTGCCTTGTCTTAAAATGTTAACCCAGTTTTCTTCATCAGTGTCTTTAAAATAGGTGTTATTTTTGTGATCAATGCAAAGAAATCTTGCAATATCTTGCTGGAAGAGGCTGTATTTGTCATTACTCACCTGGTTTTAATTCACTTTAAGTGTTCCCATGTCTGATAACTTCAAAGCATAAAAAAATAAGTGATGACTGTGTTTATTGTAGCAGCTGAAATTTGTGGAATCAAGTTGCTGCTATAGAAGTGACCTATTTAATACTTCATTTTGAATTGAATGTAAGAGTCTTTGCCAGTTGTTTGTTCTCTGCAAAGACGTTTGACTTTTGTATATTGATTAAAATACAGGAACTTAGGTACATGTGGATTGTTGTTTTTTCATGAAAATCTGAATGCCAGTTTTGTTGGGGAGGAGGGGTTTGGGCCAAAATGCATTCTCCTGATGTATCCTCTTTCCTTAGTGACTGGGTGGTCATTTATGTGGTTGTGAGAAACTTGGACAGAGAGAAAATCAGCTTTTTTCAAACTTCTTGTGCAAAGTGTATTTTATTATTGCAATTATTAGTTCAGGGTACACAGCAGGAGAATTCCTGGAAGAAAATGCACCTTAGATAACTAACTGTAGCCCACTGCATTTAAGTGAAATTACTTAGTTTGTTAAGACATTATTTAGCTACAGCTGATACTTAGTTAAGAGATTATTTAGTTTGTTAAGAGATTATTTCTACATTCTTAACATCTTTCTGTAAAAGAAGGTGAAACATCAACAGGCTTGAGACTCATGGAATTTACTTTCTCATGTTTGACTGTGAGCTTCTATGATATGTGTGGACTGTAGATCTGATGTGAAATGGAAGTGATTTGATAAAGTTATATTCCAGGACTGTTCTCTACAAGATTTGAGCATAAACTTGGAGATCATTATTTTATCCTGTTGCAGATTTCCTCTTTAACTTTGCTGGAGTCAATATTGGTTGTTGAGAGGAAGTTTATAGCTAGCAGTGGTGCAATGGAACATTAGAAAGGTGAGGGTTCTCCTGCTTGGGAGACATGTTCAGTCTGCAGTTAGTAAACTCCTCCACAAGTGAGAACTAGAACAAACCTTTCTGCCTGCTCTGAACATAAGATTTGCTCTGACTTTGCTTCAACTTCCAGCAAAGCAGTGCATGCGTTAAGATCTAAGCTGGTTCTTTAGAAGAGTTTGTTCCTGTGCATGCCTTTCTTTTTGCCCCTGGCAAGAAGCTGCAACAGGCAGCATTTGTGGAGTGATAATGTGCTGCAGCTTAGTGCAGTGGGAGAATATACTCAAAATACTTCAAGGGAGTAAGAATTCAGAGAATACGTCCTCAAAATAAAAAGGGAAACTTGAGTGTCCTCTGCTTTTTTCTCTTTTTCAGTAATAATGCTAATGTCCTCCAAGTGTTGAGGCTTCCTATGCACAATACTAAAATGCTTATCCCATTATATTGGATATAAGGATATATATCCTTTGCTGTAATGGTTTTACAATGATCACAGCCTTTTTTTTTGGCATTTTTTCTTCTTGCACCAGGGAGAACATGAAGTGTTTAATTCTCGGAACAGAAGTTTTATTTTTGTCTTTGCCTCTTTGGTCCATTTTTATGCAGATGAATATGATTTCAAAAGTTTTTGCAGTGCCTTGCAGAAACCCAGTGTTGTGTCAGCTTGGCAGCACCAATGTTTCAGGTTTCTGCTGTTATTGCTGCAGATAATATCAGCTGTAGCAAAGCTCTTCCTACACCAACAGCCCTTGATCAAAAGGCAATGAGAGATTAAAAAAAAAAGAAATAGGGTGTGGTAACAAAAACATCCTTGACCTGTATAAAATTTGGGTATCTGAAGTTCAGATAGCAGGGCTTGATTTTATTTAATTTATTTTACAAGGGAGGTGAATGCAACTGTGGGAAAAGGACTAAGGAACCTTAGGAGGAATCAAAGAGATTTCTTGACCAAACACAGAAACTTAAATATTTGAACTGTACAGTTATAACAAGCAAAGGGAAGAATGTTAGAATGACAGTTATATTTACTATTCTGTTAGAAATACCTTTAATATTTACCTCTGGCTAAACTTGTACCTATTCTGCCCACCCCTCATCAGATAATTAACTGATAAATAGGTGCTTATCCACTGCTACTGTGCTCTGCTGTCTGGTGTTATATCTGAATATGTGCCATAGAAATTTGCATTTATGAAAGCAGTGTAGTTCCATGAAAGGGAATTTTTAGCAACTACACTTGCCTTATAGTTTACAGATACTCTTTGTGTTAGAATATTGATTATTCAAGTTATTTCTTTAGTGTAAAATGCAGTTTGATTATTCAGGGGTTTTGCTTAGTGTGAAATGAAGGCTGTGTTGTAAAAATCTTCACTCTATTGTCTGCCTTAAGATGCAAATGAACAAATAGGAGGCAGGGTTGCTTGTTACAAGCTTTTATTGCTGTGTTTAGTCTTCTGAATAGTTGTGTAGATTATCCTGTATAATCTGTAAGAAAATGTGCTATTTGCCAGGCAGTGTCATTTCATAGACTTCTAACCAGCATCTCCTAATTTACTTTTGCCACCTTCACTTGTGCTAAATGGCTGAGTAATGTAGAGATTTAGGGGAATAATCTTGTTAGTCAACAGTGCCTGTGTTCTGGATTACTGAACATGGTTGAGACCTAAAGGTTCATGAGTTGCTTCATAAACTTCAGAGATGGGATTGGGGCAGACAAACCTCCCAGTGCTGCTGTCCAGTCTCACTTACAGGAGAAGCAGCTCCATGCCTGAATGACCACTGTGTTTTTCCCATACTTGGGTCTGTTTCAGGTATTACAGGCAAGTCAACAGCTGGCTGCTCTTTACTTTGTTCTGGAGATAAATCTAAATGTTTTGGGCAGTGGGGATACATCCCGAAATGCAAAATATTAAGTGTGATAGCAGATTCTAGTCTGAGTAAGAAATACAGCTGCTAGGGGGGAAGATGAAGCCTCTTAGGAGTCTTGCAGCAGTGGTTTAGGACTGTCCTCCCCAGGCTATTTGCTCTTCCTCTCTTTTGGCACCAGCCTTACAGTGATGGTGCATTTGTATTGGGAGGAACTGGAACTACTGAGGTGCAGGCACGTGTTTCCTTCTGTCATGGAAACGCAGAGGGGCCCAGCAGACAGACAGGACTAGCAGGGGTTTGAAATAATACTGCTGTTTGCTCAATCAACACATGTGAGCTGGATTTAAATTTATAAACAGAATGTTGGCTCTCCTGCTGGTGAGGAAGGACTTGATCATGTTAGAACATCCTGGCATCACAAACTTTACACTACTGCAGTTCCCAAAAGAAGCTGTTTTGACTTGCCTTATCTGCTCTGTCTCCAGCAGCTTGTTCCTTTGCCAGTTAACCCCTATTTTGATTAAAAATATATGAAATGAGTCACTTGTTTAACTAGATCTTTTTCTGGATGTAGTTCAGAATGTGGCAATATGGTGCCAGCTACAGGAAGGAGTGGTGGGGAGGCAAAGAAACTTGAGGAAGAAAAGGAGGAGGATGGCAAGGCCATGAGAAGGGCCTGGTTTGTTCCCATTTAGCTATGGCTTTAGTGTTAACTGATAGAGGCACTTGTTAGCCTCAAGCAGTATGTCTAGGTGAGAACCTCTTACTGCAATGAGGTATTGATTTTGGAATCCAGGGAGAACCATGCTGCCAGGTTTCAGTCAATTGCTTGAGCAGACTATCCTTAGATGTGCTTACCCTGTAATTTCCACCTCTGTTCTTCCCAACTTCCATTAACTGTGTAGGGCTTGTACTGAATGCATAACTAACTAATATATTTGATTGCAGCTTCTGCCCTCTATTTTTATGCTGCTCTTCTCCATATCAGTAATTACACTGTTCCTATAAGCTTTGCTTTGCTCCAGTAGCATGACACATGATCTCACAACCATGCCTCTGGGTTTGGGCTGAGCTCAGTCTGAGCCGGCATCATAAGTACTGGTCCCTGGTGTTGATTGATTTTTTTTTTTTATCTCAAAGTCAATATTTAGCTGTTTATCCTGCTCCTGATACTGAAGATGCTCTGGTTTAGGGAGTGTTGGTGCCTCTCAGGATGTGCATCATCTCTGCAAAGCACTTTTGGGGTGGTGCTCAAGCTGTGCAAGCTTGGTGCAGAAATAAAGGACCACACGGGCAGAAGAATGTGGAATAATCTTTCACAACCCTTGCTAACTTCTTCTGGGACTCTATCTTCAAAACCTACTGTTCACTAACCCTTCCTCTTGTCAGTGAAATCCATTTGCAAGATGCTAAAGCTGACAAACGGCCATGAACTGGAGCATTAAGGCAGGGGAAACACTGTGTGTGTTTTCAAAGATGTGTAAGCAGTTGTGGCTCATTGATCTTGCTTGATGGTGCAGGAGCATCACACAAAGTCAGCATTTTTCTTGGCTCTTTCTCCGTCCTTTAGCAGAAAAGGTCATCTTTTTAATTTTCTAGTCAAAGAGTCTTGGTTACTCTGTTCTCATGAACATGAGTAACAATTTTGCCAGCTGTGGACCAGAGTGTCTTAGCTTTGAGGGATGACTATGGCTCCTCCATGTTGGCTCTGGAGTTCTTATCCATCAGTGTGATTCAGAGCCTTGTGTCTTTCTTGGATGACTTCATCAGTTGGTCTTTCTTGAACACAGTCCTCTTTCTATCTTTTTTAAAAAGATGACAATATTTATCACTTTCTGCAGCCTGTTTTAGTGGAAGATCTTAAAATATTCAGTTGATGTGCAACTTTTTAGTTTCATACATGGTTCCCCCACTGGAGGTTTGCCTGGGTATGCAGCTTGGGGTCCTGTCCTACTGAAGACTTGCATATTTGAAGGAGCTTCCCTGTGTAATTATATATATGTGTGTGTCTATATATATATATATATTCACTGTGTAATAATGACCTAAATCTTAAACTTCATTCAGGTAGGCTTTCCCAGCTTTGCTTAAAGTGGCCAAAAAATGCCCCCAACCCTCATTTTGGGTAGATTTTTGAGGGCTTGTCCAGGCTTTACAAACCTTTAATTATCTTAAATACCTCTGGCCCCATGGCCAGAAAGCAGCATGTGAACCACAGCTCAGCTGGGCTGACCAGGCTGTAGAGTCAGGAGAAGCAGCAACACCACACTGCCTTGGTGGGACTTCTTCAAACACACGGTGCCTATCAGCAGGTCCCAGAAGGGTTTGCTAAAGTCAGGTCACTCCATACACCTTGTACACAAGGATGAATGCCTGTGAGCTTATTTTCACAAAACTAATTACAGTGCCATAGTAGTATTGAGAGTCACCTGCTGCTTAGACTCCGAGGGCAGCACTAACAGCCGTCCTGCTCTCCTCGCTGATTCATTTAGGGAAGCGCCCTCCTTCCCGGCATGGGTTGAGCTCCTGGGGGAGAAGGTGGCTCCTAGGGAGAGCGGCCAGGCGGTGCCGGGACCAATGGGCAGCTGAGGGCGGCAGAGCAGCCTCCTGAGGTGTCCTCCACAGCCCGTGCGGCCCAGGCAGCGCCTCCCGCCGGGGCGAGGGGTGTTGGAACACGGTCTTACCGAGGGGAACGTTCACGTCCTGCCGCGGAATAACGGAGATGTCAAACCCGCACCGCAGTACCAGGCCGGGCCCAGCGGAGCGCGGCCCGACAGACCAGAGCGACCACCCCGCCGTGCGGAACGCGGCCCCTCCACCGCTCGCCGCTCGCCGCTCGCCTGCCCCGTGACCACCCCGTGACCCGGGTGGGAGGAGCCGCGTCCCGGGGGCGGNCCTGGGGGGAGCCGCCGCCGCTCTTCCGTGCGGGCTTTTCCCGCCTGCCGCCGCCTCCCTCTACGCGTGCGCGGAGGCGGGGCCGTGATCCTCGCGCCGGCCGCCCCCGGGCGCCGTGACGTAAGGCCGCCGTGACGTCTCGTGCTCCCGCCTCCTGCCGCGCCGCCGCTGCCGACGTCACGAGTTTCGGCGGAGCGGGAGGCGGAGCTTTCGGTTGGCAGCAGAAGCGGCGGCGGCCACCGGCCCCTCGCGCCTGACGGGACCCCCTCCTTCTCCTTTCCCCGGCCCGGTACCGGTCCCGCCGCGGCGCTCAGCGCTCCCGGGGCACCTTACGCGCTGCCCTCCCT